>VXBH01004217.1:0-256415 GCA_013400035.1 Rynchops niger | reverse complement strand
GGTGGGGGCTGTGGCGGGGGCTGCCGGGCGGTTGTCGACGGGGGGAAAGGTATAGCTCGGTTCTGAGCGCAAAACTATTTTGGTTCTGTGAGGGCTCCAGCTTTGGTCCAGGCTATCTCTCCATCTGCTGCTGCGCTCCTTTCCATCTGGTGGATCTGGCTGCC
Source organism: Rynchops niger (assembly GCA_013400035.1). Lineage (NCBI taxonomy): Eukaryota > Metazoa > Chordata > Aves > Charadriiformes > Laridae > Rynchops > Rynchops niger. The sequence continues at coordinate 256,251 of VXBH01004217.1, read as the reverse complement.
CAAAAAGCTGCTTTCAGAAATAGGAGAAAGACCCGCAGGGACAGTTCATAGAATCATAGGATCATACATAGAATATTTACAGTTTGAAGGGACCTTGAAGATCGTCTAGTTCCAACCCCCCTGCCATGGGCAGGGACACCTCCCACTAGACCGGGTTGCTCAAAGCCCCATCCAACCTGGCCTTGAAGTTTTAAAGTAAATTTGAAGTAAATTGAGCTGTACGGCCGTGTTGTGGAAACGCTGTGGGCAGGGTGGTAGCGGTCCCCGGGGGTTCTGTCCGGCTCCCCAGCATAGCAGGGTCCTGGTGGTTATTTTGTTGAACTAATATGCGACTATTCCCCCCCCCCCAACCCCGATATACATGAGTAAACAAGTACTGTACATGTACAACTACTGATAATGTCTAAAATTAGGAAGTTTTTTTTTTGCTCTTGGCTCTAAAGCAGGTAATGCAGAAGTGAAAAATACAGTTTGTGGTAACTGTTCATCACACGTGCAAGATGTTTTCGTAGTCCTTACAATATTTTTTGGGCCTCTTTCAGCTTTATTTTGTGATCTCGACTACCTTTGCTAGGCAGTTTTCATAAATCTAATTTCCTGCATACACAACAAGTACTGCATATATTGCAGTAGTGCAAATTATTTGGGTAATATATCAACAAAATATATATTATTTGAGCAAATGACATAAATTAGGATAGTAGGAACTAGAAGCAACTCAGGAACAACTGCTACTGGAGACTAATGAGACAGAACAAAGAGAGGATGTAGATGACTCTTTGAATGTTGCAGTAAACCTGTGCACCCTGAGAACGCTTGTGTAAAAGATAAAAATCTCAAATTTCAGCAAGTCTTAGTTCTGGTTTCAAAGAACATCACAGATGTTACAGAGACAGTAAATGTGCTCCTCAGCTGAAGGTGAGTATCTTAATTTGGTGGGGAAGGAGGGGAACAATCATGAATATCTTAATGCATTGGTAAGGTGTGGCAGGTGCTTGTGGAATGTATGGTGATGTCAAATCCTTTTCGAGTCTAGTGGTAGGACTGTGGCACACATTGTTATCATCTTGGTAAGACGCTATGCGTGCCTTTGGTTTGAAAGAAAAATTCCTTAGTTCTGTCACATGCGCGATAATCACGGCATCTAAATAGATTTTCCTTGAGGCCATCAATCTGATACGTCAGACATATTTCATGCACTTAATTTGATGATATAGCAGCAGAATTAATTTTATTCATGGAGAGCAGCTTTTTGTTGCAAATTGGACAACCATGTAACTTCCCATTTCTTCCCCCCCCCATTTCCAGATGAAAGAGACGTCTGTATAATTCAACTAGGTTTTTGTTTTCTTTGTCTTGTGAAGCTGTCTACTTTAGTCTTCTATTAGTTTTTACAAGTACCTTCAAATTTAATTCAGTTTGACCTGATGTAGGTGTGCTCCAGGTGTAACTGAAATGCCTGTGTAGATTGTATGTTACCTTGTGAATCAACAAAACAATCTGAAGGAAACATTTAAGTACTACACAGCTCGGAAAGCTGTCAGCTACATTTTTTGTCTGTCTTTTTTTTTTTTTTTTTATTTTATTCCTCTTTTCTGAGTAGAGAGCAAGGAAGAGTCTTTTAAAAAACTGCCTGTTGGAATGCCTCACATCAATGCAGCTGCAGCTCTGCAGATCTGTGTGCTGCTGTCTGCGCTTCCTGCACAATATTTCATATCCCAGTGGTACGGGACAGACTCTGTTCAGCGCATCCAAATAACAGAAAGGTTGTAAGTCTCTCCTTCCCTACTGTATTTATAAGAGAGTTTTCTTTCTCATCCCTAATGACACTTTGTCCTGGAAAGTTGGAGTGTGGGTGGAATGCACTGGCCATTCCTACATGAAAACAACATTCAAATCATACCTCAGACATTTTTGTGGCTTAATGTGACTGTGTTTAGTTGTTTAAAGATGTCCTTCAAAATTCGAATAACAACCGTTGTTCTCTTCACATAAAAATCTGTATATAATCTGTGTGAGTGCATGACTGTGCCTTAATCTCATTCTGGTTTTTGACCAAAAAATGTTATTATGGGTTATGTCACTTTAAAAAGGGGGGGATGAGGTGTTCGATTAGTAAGATTATTTCTGACTTTCCATTACCTTTTGACACTTACCGTTAAAATAGATTTTCTCGCATAGTACAATTCAGTACAGAGTCTTAACCAACAAAAAACAGTTCATAGTAAATTACTTAAGGCAGTCATAATGGTAGAGTTAAGTAGTGCCATTTTGTGTATGAATTAAGAAATTATGTATTGACAGGGTTGCATGCATCTATCTCCAGATGTGAAGTGTAGAATCAGGTCCAAATATTTGATAGGGGTAACCATTGGCAAATGTTGGTATCTTGAAGGTGAACCACACGAAGAGAAACTTCTGTGACTTAGTTTTAACAGTGCAGCCTGTGTAATGCATTGGTTGTGTGGTTCATCTGTAGAACTCAAATACATGAAGTAATGAGAGCAAAAGATTGGTCTGATGAAAAAAGAACTATGTCTGGCTTTGGCGTAAAGACCCAGATTTAAATAACGTTCAGGTTTCATGGCATGAGTCAACTACTAACCATTTAGATTCATGCAAAAACTTTTATGCTATTTTTAATAGTTCTTTCATTACGTGTACCATTTCTGAAATGTCTCATGCGCACTATTCTCAACTAACAGTTGAAGCTGCAGAATCTGATGCAATTTAGCAATTCTTATGGTCTGAGTACAGAAAGCAAGCAACCTTGTAATGAAAAATGGCATTTTCCAAAATTTATATATGGTTTACTTATACAGGTGATGGTTGAAAGTATGTTCATTTGCAGTCTAGATATTAATCTTGAGGAGAACTTGTTGCTGGTCACTGACTTTTTTTCCTGTTTGCTACAGAAACATAGTTTAAATATTTAAAAAAATATATATATACAAATACTGTAGAAGGTTTTTATAACAATGTGATGGTCGTTTTTACTACTAAAGGATAATTGCCTCTTGGAGCAGCTTTACAAAATCTTACTTGAGTCTGGATGCGTGGGCAGATCGTATAAAGCTGTGGCTATCAAAGACAAGGTAGGATGTTACATATTGTCTGCACTTAATACATTTCAAACGTGGCCTCTTCTTAACACGAAGGTGTGCTGTAGGGGTGAAAACAAGTAACAAAGAGGAAATGTCTCTTATTTACTTGTTGAGACTGATTGGGACTTTCTATGAGTTTTAAGAAAACCTTTTGCCTGTATTCTATGCAAACATGCAATTTGAACTTCAAGCAAAACTAAATATAAATCATGGCGGTAATTCTGTACGAGTTATCCTCTACTTCAGATTTCTCTGATTGTGAAGTCAGGAGGATTAACCATATTAACGACTGTAAGCAGCTATGTTTGTAGGGTCACATCCTACAACACAGGATGGACATCTTATGCTGCATATGGGAGTTCGAGTAAACTTCAAGTTGAATCAGAAAACACAGATGGGAAATCTGTGGATTTAGGAAGAAGGGGAAACTTGATTATTGGATGTGTGACCGAGTTTGTCTAGAAAAAGTAAGATTACATCCATTTATGTATATGCCATATAAACTTAAGAAGAGGGAGGTTAAAAGGCTTGTTTGTGAGATTTAATTCTTGTAGAGTAGAAATAGTCCAAAGGTTTTACCACGTCTAGACCTTCAAAGGTCCTTTATTATTGCTCCATGAACAGTAACCAAGGATGTCAATGCCTCTGAACTGTGGAAGACTCAAACTTAGTTTTGCCCCCAGGAAAGCCTAGGGGAACAGTGTATGGATGGAAACAGAAACTCTGCTTTTCTTAGGTTCACCATAAATTGCTTTGCAACTTTGTGGAAAGCTCCAGGCATTTCTAAAGATAAAGCCTTTCAAGACCAAATGATCCTTTGGAGCTTCTTGTGTCTTCTGAATATAAGAATTGGTTATCCCAAAAATATGTTGGCATTTAAGACCTTCCCAACCTACTATATTAGCTGCTGTTTTCAACAATGCAGTCTGACAAGTCAGGATATTTGACCATCCCTGTTCCTGTTAAAAGGTATTTGTCAACCTTAAGTCTTCTACAGATTTGAGCTAAACCAAGACGTTTTAAAAAAAGTATTGTTTGCACAGTTGTGGAACCTAGTCTTACTTTCCTCCAGGCAGGGCGAAGGGTGTGAGACTGAAAGAGGGAAGGTGGTGAACACCATAAAAGAGGAAGTTGACTAGGACAACCAATAATTCTTTGGCACCAACAGGTTGCTGACTGATATGAATGGAGAATGTTAGCTCAAATATATTTGCTCACAGACTGCTCCTGTTACATTGCTAGCAGAAGGAATATTTGAAAGCTCCCCCCTACGAAGTGTGGAGTTTGCTCGTTGTTTCTTTACACTTTCTCTTTATCACAATGGCAGTGAAAACCATAAGCCACCTCCCCTTTTTAAAGATGGCCCTCCGCTAGCCCCCATCCTTTAAGTTCACATGTAATTCAGCCTAGTGCAGAAAGATAAGTTGTATTTATTGTAGGCTTAGTCTGAGACTTATTGCCAGATACCTTGTCCATACCAATGTTAACCAATCTTTAAAGATTTCACAATAGAATTTACAAAAGATACTGGAGAATCACTCTGTCAGTGTTGAGAATAATATTTGCTCACCTGTAGAAAATAAATGGGTTTCCTCTGATATAAAAATTATAATGCAGCTGTAGAGTTACATATGCAAAAAAATCAGATTCGTACTCTTTTCTCCTGTTGAAACAAATTCCTTTGTCTTGTGTATTCCTTAAAAGTGGTTTTAATCTAAAACTCTCATTCTGTTTGGGCTTCAAATTGTGAAGAATTTTGCATCAAAGGATTTGCAGTATCCCTCTATTCAGATAAATGCTTAAGACAGTAATAATCAGAAGGCCAATTACCCTAAAACTCAGTTTCTAAAGAACTTGTTTGAATGTTGGGTTATTAATTTTACATTTTAGGAATTGGTACTATGGAGAAAAGAAAACTAAAATTGGCGACAGTGAAGCAGAAACCCATTCTTATTTTGCAGGTATTGGAGTTTTTGCAATCCTTTTGGATTTTGCTTGTGATACTGGCTTCTGTAAGGTCTTCCATAGTGGATTTCTATACTTGCTTTGTTAATTGGTAGTCTCTTTTCTTTTTTTTTTCCTTCTCTTTAAACATTACTGATAATGTTCATTAAGCAAAACAGAAAATGTAAAATCCAAGGCCTTTTCACTCTGTGTTGTGTTACAGTGTCAATATGATATACTATACGTATGTATCTATTTTATTGAATAGATCTGAGTGTGCCTGTTTTGTACTGATGTATGAAAGGGTGGTATAGCTTTCACTTGATTCAAATGAACTGATTTAGATTGACCTCATAAAAGGAAAAAGAAACAGTTGATCAGTCTGCTCTTGGAAAGAAACTCCTGACAGTCAGACTGAATAGAAGAATTCTGTGACCTAAGCTGGAAAAAAAAGTAATGGCAAAATCCATTAGCATGTGAAGCACTGTAAAATATTGTATGTAAGGCTTAAGTAATTGTCAATGCATACATTTGTTTATGTTTTTCAAACCTTTGTTAAGATTCCTGTGTAATATCAAAGGCATACAAATAGAAAAATGTGTTTCTTGGTGGATACTCTTTGTTAAATATCATATTAAAATTCTGGGGAGAAAAAAAACAAAGTACCCATTCCCATGTTTACTTTGCTTATTAATCTAACTATCACTTGTCTTCTGGTAGAAGGGAGGAGAATGTCTGTTTAAATGTTTAATATGCTTGATTAAACAGTTATCCTTTCTAAGTCTCTTTCTTTGTTAAATTAGAATCGAGTCACATTCGCAGTCCAAAGCCTGAATATATTCAGTTCAGTGTGGGACAGGTAATAGTTCACAAAAGATTTGGCTATTCAGGAGTCATTGTTGGATGGGATGTAAAAGCTAAAGCTCCAGAAGAATGGCTACGACACAAATATCCCCCAGCAAAACAGGTTTGAATGCATTAAACTCTTGCTTTATTAATACATACAGAAAATAACTTAGGTTTAAAAAACGCTCAGAAACACTGTCATGGGCAGACTTCTGCTAACCTAATGGAAAATACTTTAGGGTCCCATATCACCTGTGCATCTGGGCGGTACCTTTGCTACTTCTGTGCTGTTGTCCCAATAGAGCTTTGCTTTTGCACCACTGGTTGGTTAAGCTTTGCTGGTCAGGGTTGTACTGGGCATGTCTCGAATTAAAATTACTCAGTTTTAATACAGTGTTGTATTTAAAGTAGGAGTGTCAACCTGTAATGTTTGAAGGGGTTTCTTGGGGTATGTTACTAAAGTTGAGAGGCTGTTAAATCTTTTATGTGGTCATCCATAATTGGTAACATCTTCATGGCACCTAAGAAATGCAAGTAATCCTTTGTCTTTGATCAATTTCAGTTAGAAAGCAATGTTTTTGGGGATCTGGATACTTGGAATGTAAATCTATTTAACAACTTGTTTTTCTTAGAATTCTTGAGGCTTTTGAAATTCTCTAGCCTAAGTCCTTGTTGAATTTGAAAATCAGATGCTAAATCTTTGTTGACAGTGCTGCTCTGATAATACGGTGCTGCATACTCTGTGGTTTGGCTGCTGACATGCTGCTTAAGTGGCAGGAAGGCACTAATCGTTAAGCCAGAGGACTGAAAATGGGAAAAAATTAGAAACTCTGCCTGTAGTAGGGAATTCATGTTCATCTGGGAGCAGACATTAGGTCCTGTTTTGTGAGTTTTGTTCCTTCCCTGCTGTAATTTTGTCCACCTGCCACTCGTCTTTGGCTTCTAAAACACCTGCATCCTTCCTTTCTTTTCTCCTCTCAGAATTGTTGTCACCAACTGAACACCTGTGAATTTCCCATCAGGTGTTCTTTTTATATTGTTCTGTTCTCCCAGTGACCTTGTGTTCATCTTTACTGTCTTAATTTCAATAGTGATGATACGTGGTTTAAGTGTGTGCCTTTTGGGGTTTTTCAACTTGCCTTTGCCTTTTCATGTTACATGCATCAGCTATGAAAAATGCCTTCTGACCTTTAAGAGGCAACTACTAAGCTTGGACCTTGCACATCCCCTCTAAACGTTAGCTAGGGTTTCAGCCCAACTTTTCCTTGCCTTTCTCTGACTTTCAGTTCTCTACTACATCATCGAGCAGAGGCCATTGCCTGTCACACTGATCGATACTAACTGCTTCATAAACTCCAGTTATCTGTCTGTATTCATCCATCACTTTTTTGTGTTTAGATGGCAGGTTACTTTGGGCAGGAATGTTTATGGATAGTTGTGAGCATGGTGGGATCCCGGCCCATGATTTGTGTTCATAGGCACTGTAAAAATAATAGTAAGCCACACTTTTCCTTACTTGGCTGGAAAATTTTTATATATACATAGAAGTTGCCTTAGCTCTGTCCAGGATTGGGAGCAAGATTGTCAGAGGTGTTAAGTTCTGAATTTGCCTCTTTCTTTCAGGTGTTCTTTGTTGCTATTTGTGAAGGAAGAAGGGTGACTAACAAATTGTTATGGGACCTATATACATTAAAATCTTGACTCTAATAAAATGTTTCAGATATGCCAAGAACTTCACATATTATAATTTTAATTGCTTTATATTTAATTTTCCAAACTGATGTTGCTAAGATCATAAAAATGAACTCCTTGCGTGTATCTATTGAGTGGTTTTAGGTTCTGTAAACCTAGTTCGAGTTAACTGATTACATTATATAATCTTTAGTCATCATCTCCCCTCGAGGCTATTTATTTTCCTTCTATTTTTACAGGATCTAAAAGATACTCCTCACTATCGAATTCTAATTAACAAAGCAAATGGATTTGGCGAATCTACAGCTTACATTCCTGAGGAAGAGATAACAATTATTATGGGATTAGAGGTAGTATTTCTTTTTTATTCAGTTGCAACTTGTTTGTTATCCTGTATGTCTAAAAATTGGCTGACCTTTCACTTCATAGATATTATCTATTTTGTGAAGTTAGTGAAAACTAATAGAGAAAGCAGATAAATTATGTACATGCAAGTATGTGTTTTTGGAAGGTGATAAATGACAAAACGCAGGTACTGCCTACTTCAAAGTATCCAACTGCCTAGTTTTAGAAGTGTTTTAGCAACTTGACTTCTGTTACGCGCAGGCTGTTTGCAGACGTGGACTTTTGTTTTAGGATTTCACTGACCTACCAAAGTTGGACCAGTCATTTTATCTCTTTCTACTGGATCTAGCAAAGTATATTGGTTTCTCAGTCCCACTCTGAAAAATCTGCATTTTGAACAGCTCCTGCTCAACTGCTGCCCAGACTGAATAATGTCTCCTTTCTTAACTGCAAAACTCTCTGGGAGCCAAAAATTCTGTTTTGTGTATCACAGTCTTGGTAGCTTTTGATTTCTAGCTTATACAAGGTGCAACTGATTCTTAGACTAGTCAGAGACTCTGATCCACAAAATGGCCTTCAGGCACGCATGGCACATACAGACAGCTGTATGCATGTGTATTGCAAGGGATCCAGTGCTATCGTGTCTTTTAAATAGTGGATAAAGGCAGTATCTGTACTTAAAATAACAGCAAGTAGCCGAACCATTCATCTAACAGGAGATGTGTGGTCGAGTCAAACAGAGGAGATTCAAATTGGCATTTTTTGCCTGTCAGGAGAACCCCCCTACGGAGTTGTGTAAGTTAGGCTGGCCTGAAGGCTTTCCATGCCCTCTCTTGAAACTGTGCCACTGCACATAAAGGACCCCCCTCAATCCATGGGGCCAAACAGTGGGACGCTATTACCTCTTTTATTTGGGAGAAACCTTAGTTACAGTCCTTGTTTCTGTTTTAGCCAGTAATTGTAATACAAAATGTGCTAACATGCCTGAATTTAGCAGCTGGAACTATGCTGTCCCTGATAACTGTCATAAGTATTTAAAATTGGGGTTTGGCAACTCTTAACTTCTGTGTCTAAAAAATGTACCCTTGATTATGTCAGTCAGCTGGCTACCTTTGGTTTCCTTTATAGTCTGTGGGGAGAAACAGGTACCTCATCTTAAACATTTATCTTGTGTAAACTAGTCTTTAAGATATCAGATTGTTTTATTCACCTGCATGACAGGCTAATTCTCCCCACAGATTATTAGAGGAACAAGCTCACAAAATCAGATACTTGGAAGTTGTCTAGTTGAGATTAATTACAAATGGTGAGTCATATATGACTGTACCTCAAGTTCAAAAGGAGGTCTGTGGATTGCACTCACTCAACTTTTCCTACAGCCTAATCAGCAGAGTAATTGCCTGAAGAGTTGAGACCGATGAGAACATCCTTAGACTTGTCCTAACCCTTTCCCAGTTGATAATTCTAACTCATTCACTGTAGGCATTCTGCATCATAGCAAAGCTTGTAACTTGGATTGTCCTTTGTGGATTTGCATCTTCACGTTGGACATTGTGGTACCCAAGGCCATCAACTTGCTGTATCTTCACCATTTCCCTGACTACTTTACTGTTCCTGTTGCCTAATTGGATTAGATAACTGATCCAGCTGAAAAAAATAACAAATAGCTCTACTACCAACAAAAGAGTGGCAACTACTTCAATAAGAAACAGTTCTGATTTTAAAACATCAATGCTGATGTAGATCTAGCATGTAATATCTCATTACTCTTGTAGAATACTTTGAGAAAGCCACTGTTTTGATGACATAAATCAGATTAAGGTACATGGAAAATCCCACTGAAAATCTCTCTATGTACATTATGTATTTAAAAACTAATCAGGAATTTTCAAAAAGTGTAGTAACTTTAATTATTCTTTTAAGTATCAGTTTGTATTTATGGCTAATTCTGTTGCTTATTCAACTTGAAATATTTTCTCAGGTGCACCACCCTGATATGAAAGCCTATTTCAGTGGATATGATGGATCAAAATATATTATGCAGCCATGGTTGAAAAAAATCTATCCTCATGACTGAAGTACAAGTGTTTGTACATGTAATGTACACCCAGACAACAGATATCCTTTTTAAACGTGAGATACCAGAATAAAACTCATGTATATTTTTCCTATGATGAAATAAAACATTCCTAAGCATGTTTTATGTTGAACAATCCATTTCATTAGAAGTGAAAGCTGTGCATGTTCAGTTTACCATGACTTGGAATGGTAAGGAAAGGAGCAAGGAAGGAAAGGTTTAAATCTAGCCCAGTTGCAGCTAGGAGTACCAAAGGTTTTGCACATCAAATATCATGCCCTTCTACGGAGGCAGTTAAGAACTGTAGTTCCAGAATAAATCATAACCTTAATTTTTGGGGATAGAACTAAAATTTCTGGGGAGGGCTGTAGAAAGTAAATCCTGCAATACTTTGACTGTTCTCTTTACAAAAACATGAATTGTGCTGCTTTCAAATGATAGAGGCAAAGGAGGAGTTAATCTACTTTTTTGCACCTGGACAGGTATGTTAGGAAACCTACTTTGGCTCATTACACAAACCTCATTCTTAATATCCTCTCTTAACTCTACTTGCTACTGAAAGACTAAAGTAAAAAAAAAAACCCAACAATAAATTCAAGAAAGTATAAAAAAGTTTATTGAGAAAAGGTGTAGGATTTCAAAGTTTCTAGAGCAAATTGTTCCTTCTGTTTTCTTTTCCCTTTATCTCAAACACAGCAAACACTCTACAGGAAGCATAAGCAGTAGCATTCTGGATTCTTTCCTGCAGAGTCAGTGAATCTGGGGAGTTCGAGAGGCGATTGTCTATGTGGCCTCCCCATTCTTTTGTTTCTTCTTCTCTTATTAATAAAGGTTTTCCCAATGACTGGCCAAACAGGCGACAGACTTCTTGAGCTTTCCGCCGTGTGTTTCCAACAGCAGCAACACATACTTGACGGCTGAGAGGGAGAAAATGCAGCACAATAACAAGCAGGGCCAACTGATGAACAAGTATTCCTGACAAGCATTTTTTTTTAATGCTTCAGCTTTTGTAACTGCATAGATGTAAGGCACATCACCTTCCCCCAGGTTCTGGGTGATAGTTTAGGAGTTTGAAGGGGGATTGTGTGGAGAAAATGTCAGCATCCTCATCAGCTATGATCAAGCATTTCTAATACCTGTATGCTGCAGGTATCCGTGGTGTGTAGTGCAGAGCAAGAGTTCAACACTTGCTCCAGGCACATGGGTGGCCCAGCTGTAAGGCACCTATTTAACCTCACTGTCCTGATTTCCAGACTCCTGCGTAGATACCTTTGAGATACACTTCTGATATCGCCAGAACTGTTAGCAGCAGCTTGTTGAGCTTGCTTCTTGGACCAGGCGTGATTTTTTTTTCTTTAAGAGGCAAAACCCAAACCAAGATTAAACTTCCCTCTGCCCCACCAACGTCAATAGGAGAAGCAGGACTGTGAATAATTAACACCTAAAATACCAAGACCGTGAGCTTCAAAGCAGCATGGTTCAATGCTGAGCAAGCACCGTACATGGTTCTTTTCAGGACATGGCAGCAGCTAAGAGTAACGGGAATTGGCAAGGGTGCTTAGAATTATCAATATCTGGTAACACACTTGTACCTTCATGAATAAATACAAATTAAACCTACACGTGCTGGTGTAGCCAAAGTAAAATTCTGATGACCTAATGTTCACAGTAGATCATACTTCCAATGGAAATCAGTAGGAAAATATTTTTTATTACATTCTGCTTTTGCACAGGGACACTGTAGAAACAACAAGCTGCATCTTCTAGGCTGAACGGCATTAATTTATATTTAAAACAAATACTGAAATATTTGAACGTAAATTTTAATAGGTATGAAGAAAACCATTTGCTGACATTACAAACAGTATAATTATGTATTCATATTAACTTATCTGAAGCTGTAAATTCTGTGGCATGAGAGAGAACTTACCGAAGGGTGTCTACAGCTTCTGGTGTATGGTAGAAGTGAGGTGGACTGATGGTAACAGAGGTTCCTAACTTTTCAATGAGTAGATTGCAAACATTCTGCATTTTTCCAAAATCACTGAATATAATACAGACCTGGGAGTGAACACAGATGTTACACAAGTAATTTTTTTCAATTTTTCCCTATGATTCAACACTTGTATTTAAATCAGTATAAAGCCAGATATGTACAAAATAAACATACTAGTTCCGTATATAACTCCAACATTTACTTAGAACACTTTTATACAGCCCTAGAAACTATCATTAGGTTTGCAACAGAAAGAAGTTAATAAAATGGTTTAAAATTGAGGATTAAGAAATGCTTTTTTTGTGAGGAAATACGGCATTCTTGGTATGTAGACAATTTGAAGAATGAACGTGCTCCTTGGGACACATGACTAGATGCATCCTGGTTCTTCCCTTTTTAGATGACTAAATGTTAATTACGCAGAAGGCCAAGCAAAATGATGTGGAAAACACTGTGCAGGAAGGACAATTAGATTTTAATTCCAAGCATTAGGTTCAAGAAACCTCAACTGAGACTAACTAAGCCTAGCCCAGTCCAGCCTGCAGTGTGCTCAGAACCCTGTGTTGGCTGAACAGAGTCACTCCAGTGCCTACAGAGAACTGGGCACTTCAGACTTGGATTAAGACCAATTTAAACATCTAGCTATCTGTGGCTTTGGCAATAAGGAGCATTAAATACAGATGCATCAGGAACTCAGGTGCTTTCCCAAGTGCTACAAAGCAAGCATCGCTATCAGCTCCGCAACCAGAGCCCTACAGCCTTCCTTGTGGGGAAGTGCCAGCCAAGTGGCAACTTTCCAGGCAGGAGCCAGCTTTTTTCTGTGGCAGAGCACAGTCAGCAGGAGTGAAGCAATGATGCCAAGCTGCTGCTATAGCATTCAGGAATCAGAAATCCTGGGTCCCAAAGTCTTTTAAAAGAACTAAACCCTCATCTTCACTTCCCAGCACAGTGTTCTCACCATCACGTCAGGCTCACCTTCTCTTATCCCTGACTCTTTTATTTTTACACAGTAACGCAGCTGCAACAGGAGGAGGAGAAAAAAAGCTGTGGTAAAGAACATTCCACTACCAACCCCTGTGACGCACAGTGATTGCTGCAGTCCATGCAGTGACCTATCCCAGCGAAGGTACATGGTACAGAAATCCAAGTTATGGCATGTCAGCTGCACTGCAGTAGCTTCCTGTATGCATACCACAGATTTACCTCGTGGTAAATGAGATAATTCAAGGAAGTTGAATCTCTCAGTGAGAGAGGAGGGGACTACTTCATATACAGCATAAGGTAAAAAGTGAACATTGACAATTACCACAAAGTAATTAATGAACACATTACCCTTGGTAGCCTCTCAGTGCAGTACATGTACCTCATCCTGGCTTGAATCCTTGCACTGGCTCAGTAGCTCTTCATACAGCCGAGCCAAAGCTGGGCTTAGGGCCTTAAAAACTGACGAAGATGGAGTGGCAGGGCAAGTCCACCTTCTACAAGGACAGAGTCACACCTCTTGTGCAAAACTGCACCAAGGCTTGCATCTTCATCTGAGCTGCGCACCCTTTGTCTGCAACGTGGGGGTTGGATCACTTTCTGGAAGGTGCAGTAGCAATCTGAACAAAGGCTGAAGATGAGACTAAACCTAGATTTCTTTCTTCAGTGGGAGTTCTTGCCATACATAAAAAGCATACATCCTCCGGTGCTGTTTTGACAGAAAATTGTCATAGTTGTATTTTGTGGAAAGTTGGACATCTCACTATAAGGACTATCATAGTGTTTCCCAGATCGCTATCAGTGTCTACAAGATTAGTTCCCTCAAAGGGATGAAACAAAAGAATGATCAAACAAAAGAACTGTGGGTCTTAAGCAAGAGATAAGCTGCTCAGACTGGGGCAGTTCTGGTCACTCAGGAACTTTATTGTTAAAAGAGAAGCATGTAATCAGGTACCCTCCGGGGCAGAAAATAACTGAGCAATATCTGTGAATTTTGTTGGTTTTTCCCCCTAAACCCGACAGTTTTCATTTAGATCTAGACCAAATAATTCCCACGTACATTTACAGAAGATATCTGAGCATTAAAATGCAAAGCAGTGTTTCAATTTCTTCAATTATGATTAAGGTTAAAAAGTGTGAAAAAGTAATATGAGGGTATGCAAAACCATTATGGACGTTAGGAGGTTTGGATAAGGCTGTAAAGGACAAGAAGTTACAGAGGCAAGTATGTTAAGAAATGCACAAAACCAACATAATCTTCATCCCATGAGATCATCATGCAATAAATGAACTATTATGATTAAGATATTACAGAGCTTTGTGATCTCATCCACAGCTTCATTCTTCTGCATATTTTCCTTTGTTATAGCATGAATTAAAATTTATCTCCTTACAGTTGAAAGCGTATCTTGAATTTTTAATTACACCTTAAAATAGCTATTTGTCTGGGAATTTCTTCAGTCTTCTAAAAACTCTTACAGTAGACAAATGGTAAAAAGTTTATAGAATGAAATAATGCATGACATCTATGATTTTACGTATAACAAATATGATGGCAAACTGTGGTAAAGAAGCAAGCATAAGTTAATTTGAAATTCATTTATATTGCTAAAGTAGGCAAACACACTGGTCAATGGAACTTCATTGGTTTATGAACCTGCACTAATGAACCAAGTACATACCTAAAGGGGGAAGCAAGGAGAAACTAATCTCTGCATAAGGAGCGACCATACTGCTAGTCAGTGTACAGGGCAGCCAAAACAGCAGTACGATGGCTAGGTTTTTCAATTCTGCCACCCAGGTCCTAGGAAACCATACAACTTTTGAACAGCAATTACAGCTGGTCCAAGCTGCCTACAAATGAACACTAAATCCATGTAATTTGCTTTCCACATAAAATCTTTGTTGTATAAAAATTAATAGCAGAAGGGAGACAATTGGTTAAGTTACCACTTAAGACTGAAGATGTAAGCCTACGCTTGTCTGTAGCCTATAATAATAATTCAATATAGTTTTATTAATTTTTAAGTATAGCTTATCAAAAAACCATAGTGATTTAAGTTCTCATGATACTGTGTACTTTATGACGTTAAAGTAATTCAGAACATAACACATTTAAGTATCTGAAGACTCATTTTAAAATCCAAATTTCGTTCTCTAAATTCTCAATTATTTCTGTATTTATTGCTGTTATTTAGGTGAGAATATGCCTTAAAGCAAGCAAGCGAACTGAAGAGTCTGAACCCTGTTTTAGGGGATTGTAAATAACAGCTCTGTAAAACATCTATCATTTTATTGCAGACTTCCAGGTATACTTCATAGGAATCTGTAAATTTGCTGGGTAATGATTAAAGTTTGATGCTCTAAAAAGATTCATTGACTGAAAACACATAGTTTCCCTCAGTGAATGTTTTCAGCACAGCATTTATTTCTTACTATAGCATGAATGTGCAAAAATATACTCCCCTGAGCTGCTTTTGAAGTAAATGGGATTATTCCCATAATATTTAGCTTTCACACAGGACTTTTTACCTATGGAATTCAAAGTCAATTACCTAGGAAACAATTAGCTTTGCTGATGGCAGAGTCTTTTGTAGAATAGACCAAAGTCCAGGTGCTGTTCAACTGTGGCTTAAGCAGATCTAGATTAGGGCTGCCACACCACTGTTGTTCCCCATCCGCTCTTGTCCTCTGCCTTGCATTGCCTCCAGTTCAGGGAGCTAAAATAATGGAAAAAATAAAAGCTAATCTAGAAAATAAAAAGTTATTAACTGGAGCAGCTTTCTGAACTGACCTATCACCCGATCACGTAAGTACAACTCCTTGTAATAAGTAGAGGGCAGGAAGGGCTAGGGGTGAAGGAGAGCGTGCATTTGCTTACACTGCCACAGAACGACAACTGGAGAGTCCCAGAACCAAATATTCCCTTCCATTGCATCATGTAATATTAAAAAGCACACATTCATCTGAGAAGAAAATAATTCTTTCTATATTACTGTAGCAGAAAACAAATTCAGCACACAACGGAAGACTGCCGCTGAACTCTGCTTTAAACTGCAGTCCTTCAATAGTTTCTTTGGACTGTGCTGCCTTTACTGTAGAGACCATCGTCTCCTCGGTATGAGGAAAGACAGTCTGCAAGTTTCCCTTGGTCCTCGCTACATTTCTTATTCTTTTTTTTATTATTATTTTTGGTTAGGTTGAATACGTACCTCTGCTTCCATTTGGTAAGTGTCTTCTACTCTACTAAAATCCTCTGTTACAGTCATATTTTCTTCCTATAACAGTACAAGAATATAATCTTAAAAGACAGAAAGTAAGCATCTGTTGGAAACACTGTGTCCTGTAAAAGTTGAAATGTTTTGGCTTATTGCTTATGACTTAGCAATAGAAATGTGGAATTTTCCATACAAATCTCTTCAGTTAAAAACTAGCTGGATGTTAAAGACTTCCTGACATTCTTTAAAGTAAATTATACTGTAGCTCTATAAAGTAATTTTGCTGCTATTCACTTGAAGAGAACAACTAGGTCTTAAAAGTGACTGCTAGCAAGGAGCTGTGTGCATCAGTGTGCAACTGTAAATTCACCTGGTACAAAAAACTAGAAGATTCATTTGTTTTCAGAAAGTTATTATGTGAAAAGTGCTTTTCAGGCTCCTATATTAAGATATTTTAACAGTTGTGGCTCGTAGCAAGGTGATGTGAACAATGACTGAGCACTGGTTATTCTGGCAGAACGGTAACCGGAATGGCTGTGTCGCCATTGCACCTTTGCATTAAGAGCAGCTACATTATTCCACTTAATGTCTGCACAGAGCACTAGCAAATCCCGTAAGACTTATAAATAAAATACTAAACTAAGATACAGAATAACTCCAGTTACATCTGAATATTTGACCAGCTAGCTAGCAGTCTAACTCACATTTCTTTCACCCACTTATCTGTTTGGTAAACACTTTGGATGAACAACTTACTGTAAAATTACTGCAACACAACAAGAAGCGCAATTTAAAATTTAATTGTAAATATAACTTCACATTTAATACCCAGGAATTGTAGGGAAGCAGATACTAAGCCTTCCAATTACTGAAAATGTTTTACTTATTAAATTTATTTGCATGGGAAAACAATATTTGTTTTCAGTGTTGACACATTTCAAAAGATGCTTTATGCTGGAATATTTCCTACAGAGGCTCAAATCTTCAAGTTCATCATGTAGCATGCATGCATAAGCTTATATAAATGACATTAATCATGAGAAGCATTTTCCTTTTAAAATATCATATGGAAATTAGATCCATAATTACCATTGCACAGCAGCCTCCAAGAAAGAAATTTTGAAATTTCAATTTTATGATTGATTGGCAGTGCTCAAATACAAGCACAACGGTTCTTCTTTTTGGATAATCCTGGGCAAGGACCAGGGCCACTTAGTCCCTAAAAAACATATTTCCCCTTTTGCAGTCAGAAGTTTGAGGTATTTTGGCAGCATGGCTGGCTGTGGTTTGCTAAAGAGTGCTCAGGTCAGCCCAGCACCAGCAACTCATTTAATTTACAAAATGGAGAAAATCTTAGTATTTGTGATAGAATACAATTACAATTGACAAGAATAATTTTTTTTTCTAGCGCTCTTACAGATCTTACCGAAATAACCACATGGAAAAGCCTTGTTCTACAACTCATATTTTGAAGAAATAGCTATACTGTAATAAAACTTTAGAGTAAACGTAGAAAAAGTGCACTTGTTTTTCCTTGCCCCTGCTCCTTAAAGCTCTTAAAAATAAGCTCTCTTTCCTGCTGAACGGATTAAAGTCTTCTAATTTGGTTTTGCCCTCTGCAAGGTTCCTGTGTATTTAAGGACAGTGCCATCCTGTGGCTCCAGGCACTATTGCAAGATCAATGCAATCCGAGTGAAAGATCATTTTGTGCCATCTATTATAAAATTTCCCTCATAGCCAATTTTTATCCCACCAGATTTGACAGTAGCTGTATGCGTTATTGAAGATAAATGGATGAAATAATTGCTGAAGTCATAACAAGGTAGCCTCCTGCAATACATCTTCTGTTAGATACTTCGTTCCTGTTTGGGAGCGTGTTCGGACAAAGATATGGAAAAGACAGGTAGCTGACAACATAACTTTAAATTGGAATCAAGACTTCGACTACATCAAAAGCAAAAGGCTTTTTTTTTTTTCCTATTGCTTATGTCTACTGCTCATATTTTAGCCGGGGAACTATCCATTTGATGGCAATAGCCACAGGAAACATAGTTTTCACTGTGACTTAGGGAAAGCTACACTTCTGAAGTGTCAGCTATTCTGGACTTCTGGAACAACTTTCTCCATTTTCTAAATCTGTGGGCCAAGAATCACAGTAGGAAAATTAAATGAATATAACATTATTGTTACATGATGACTCAATCACCCCAGAAGCCACTGAACAATTCTTAACAGAACTGCACTTGCATTCTACTTATATAGCCTATTATCTGAGCCAGCACTGACATAAACCATCACTGCTGCAGGTACTCTGAAAACAAAAATGAAAAAGACAGCCAATATCCCATTGAGCTTATAATACTGAGTCTAGAACTGTGCTTTGCCTTATATTTTCCTTCTTTTTAACAGAACAAAATCTTACGTAGCCCTTCCTCCTACCTATCTGCTACTTCTGAACAGCATCTTCTTCACAGGACCATCGTGTCCACCCTCATGACACTGTCGCTGTTTACAGGAATGACTGCTCCTTTCCCCAGAAGAAGACAGGAAAAAAAAATCTAAACAGATAAATTAGCAAAAGCACACTTCAAGGAGACAGCTATGTAACAATACAGTATGAGAAAAGCCTATCTGCAGATAAAGTTATGTCGTTCTGCTGCTGGTTCCTGAGTTAATGAAACTGTGAGACCTTTTTATGAAAAACAAGACCAGCATTAGTAAGGGAAAGTGTTTATATAGTTTGGAACCGTATGCTAATGCACCCTTGTGGTAAGCTATGCTGATATTTGTAGTTATAAATAAAAAAATCTAGGAATACCTGGAAACGTCTCTTAAAATTTACGTGTACATTTGAACTGATATTCCAATATAACTTTACATTATGAAAAAATAAAGATATTTAAACAACAAAAAGAGTTGGCTGCTTCCACCTGAACAGAGCATTTTTGTTCTTTAACTAAAGAAACAGTTAATCAGAGTCTTGGTGTATGCTTGGATCTCCTGACAGTCCATCCGCCATAGCGACCCCGGGCAATTAAGGATGATAAGCACCTATAGTCAGCGTGTACCCCAGGTAGGCATCTGGTACCTGTGCTGCAGCCTCCCATCCCCTCACTCTGTCTGTTCTGTTTAGCATTAGACAGACAGAATGACAACCTAAAAATCTATGGCGAAGAAGTTCCTGCTGCTTAATGCTGCTCAAGCAATAGCAGAAGTACATGTAACAGTTATTTTAAGAAAGGTAAAAAAGCAGATTTGTACTCAACAAATGTCAGGATTCTTTAAAATACATGGTAGTCTACAAAAGGTGATACCTTATGCAGTTTTCTACCTTTCTTATTCCAGGATACATTGAAATTGGAAGATTTTGTAACTGACTGAGCAAAACTTCAAAATCTTTCCTTGTAACTGACTGTACATCCATAACTGTGACTCCTAAATAATAGTTTTGAAATATGGAGAATATTGCACATATACCCAAGGATATACCCCACTAGAGACAAACTCTAAGCCAGAGCCCACTGGATATAGTTTGTGAGATGGTTTGTTTGTTTCTTTTGTTCTATAACACTCTGACTGGTACAACACATAGTATCACTGTTATTTTTAAACAAGATGGCAAATGCCAATTGTTAGATACAGTGAAAGAAAACAAGTGTCATCTCCACACCACTCCCCAAATAAATCATAGGTGGTAAATATAAAATGAGTTAGCTTCTAGAAAAAGAGAAAAAACTACTTTTGAGCAGCTGGGCTGAGTAAGAGAGATTGGTTTCCCCATTGATTTTACTTTCCCTGCAGCCTTCAAAGCAGATTCTGTGCTCTCAAGTGCTGCATATACTTACAGCACTCTATAAATAAATGCTACTATGTGCATCTATTTCTGATTAAAATCCTGTGTAAATATATATGGAAATTAGGTGCTGCCCCCAGACATCCTGACAAGCTGCTCACGCAAGCTCCTACTGCTGCAAAGGTTACGCACTTCTGATCTCACAGACTTCCTACAACAGCAACAACAAGGGTTAAGGACATTGGTCTATGGATTAATTAAAAATAAATAGATAGAATAGACAGCTGATTTCTAAAGAGGCTTGCAACAACTAGAACCATATGGAGATTATGAAGAGATATTAATTTTACAGTGGTCTAGAATGGTATTAGCTACAAGTGATGTTAGCAAATGCAGTTAAGAACAAATTGCCAGCAGTGAGAGTTGTTAGTAGAAAAGCTTCAAGGCAAATAAAAGCTCTAGCACTGCAGTGATTTAAAATTGGATGGAACAAAGCACTAAAAATTATACCGCGGGGAACTACTCTGAAAAAAAATAACTTCATGTTGTTTTTCTCAGAGTTCCCTAGAGCTAACACTTTGCTAACGCTGGGAAACCCACAACTTAAGCAGCATTTCACAGTCCCTCAAGTAAGTAGAAAGAACTAACATTTCCATTCTCCAATGTATAGCATTTCCAAAACAGCAAGAGATTACTGTGAAATTATTATAACTATAATATGACACTGAATGCTCCCACATTATAAAAACAGTCCATTCTCCACCTAGGTTACACCACCATTGCTTACCTGCTCCCATTACATATCTGAATCTGACTGCATATACCCAAATATAATCATTTGTTTGCCCAGGTCATACTTAATTTTGCATTTTTTTTTTCCTAGCCTGGACTAGCACACACAGCCTCTCTAAAGCATGCTCACTTATTTAACAATCTGCCAACTCCTTTTGCATACCATCCACCATGTGTTGAATGCTCCATGCTATCCTAATTCAACCAGGCTCATGTCAAAATTAGCAGTCAGTTACTCAGATTCACTGTAGGGTAAGTATCTGCAACTATTTTTTCTAATCTATCCGAGCTCTGAAGAGCTATTTAATTGCAGCCAGGATGAAAACACCCCATGATCTGACAGCTCACCATGGTGGTGGGTAAAAAGCTTATTGTTTTCTCTGCTAATAAAAATGAATGTGTGATGTGTTGCCTTGTCTTCTCCCATTCCTCTTAAAATCCACCAGACTTAAAACTCCTGTTAATTCACTTAACCGAAATTAAAGGCATTCAACTTGTAATGCCATACAAAAATGCATTGGTTCTGACTGAACAAGCCATTCTGACATCAATGGAATTGTGCTCCCCATCACAGACACACACCCAGCCATGTGTTTGGGAAAAACGCAGGGAGCAGCCTCACGTACCTAGCCCACAGCAGCCTCTATGTCTCTTTGCCATCTACTCCCATAGCTGCAAAATCAGCTTTTCCTAAATCAGGGGTTAAAAGGGCCTTTTTTTATTGCCTTCTTTATTCATGAAAAAAATGCTTTATTTAACTAATACAGAAACAGAGACTATCAGTTTTAAAAGAAAATAGTAATACCTATTTTGTTGGGTGGAAAAAGAAGTTGGAGTCAGCACTTATCTTCAAATGCATGCAGCATTTGAGATATGGGCATGCAATTTCACTGTAAGCACAGCACTGTTTAGGCCGAGCAATTTACTCTCTTTACTTTGCACTTACTAATAGTGAACTGCATTGTAAACATCATGCAGTATCATGAAACCATCCGACGATTCTTACTTTTTTACTACATTGAATAATTTGGTGTCGATCAGAATTCTGTCATCTCCCTTTTCCCCAGCTCACTTGTGAATACACTAAAAAGGCACAAACTTCCCGGGCAACTTCAACAGTAAGTAACTTTCAAAAGCAACCACTTCTCATAGAATCACAGAATGGTTTGGGTTGGAAGGGACCTTAAAGATCATCTAGTTCCAACCCCCCTGCCATGGGCAGGGACACCTCCCACTACACCAGGCTGCTCAAAGCCCCATCCAGCCTGGCCTTGAACACTTCCAGGGATGGGGCATCCACAACTTCTCTGGGCAACCTGTTCCAGTGTCTCATCAAAGATCAGCTTTGTTCTGTTTTTAAGAGTCCTAGGTGTGGAACACTGTCCAAAACCATTTTATAAAATCCAAGAACATCAGCAGCACAATTGCTAGGACAAATATCACCCTTATGGAGCATTTACAGTGTGGACAAGGCTTTAAAAGCAAGACTATGCTTTTCTCATTGTCACAAAATGATTTCCTGTGGCCAAAAAACTTACTGTGGTAAAGGAACTTTCTGAGTCCACACGGGGCTTCTGTCACTTCAGCTATCTTGATCACATCTCACATTTTTTTCATACCTCTCTACTTAAGTGGAACAAAGAAAAGAGAGAGGAAAAAGCTCTGTAGGCATTTGTTGCTAAGCTAAGCACATAGCTACACTGACACTTACACACGCGTAAACGTTAAGTTATGCTGCTGTGTACACCTTTATCAGTTTCATCCATACGCACATGAGGATGCTGTATTACATGATAAACAGTCGAAGCAGGATGGTTTTCCCATGCAAAACAAGCATCCCGTTGGAGAGCCCGAGTAGCGACGTTCCACCTTTCCTCTTGAGGGTGGGGCAAAGCTGCAACCTCCCAGAAACAGACAGGCTTTCCCAGTGGCCGGCGCATTCCCGAGGCCAAGAGCTCCGAACCCCTCGTTCCTCTTCTGCTTCCCGCCGGCCAGGCCGATGCGCTCCATGCACCGGTCCCTCAACGGCCGCCTTTCCCCTCGGGGCTGCCCCAGCCTAGCCAGCCCTGCTCCCGTCGCCGGCTAGAGGGTAGAGGAAGGGTAGGAGAGGCCCCCGGGGTCCCCGCCGCGGAGGGGGGCTGCCCCTCCGGCTCCTCCCCTCGCCTTCCCTCGGGGGAACCTCCCACCTCTCGGGGCCCGGCGCCACAGAGGAACCCCCGGCGCTGCAGGCGGCGGCTCTCACCGTGACGCCGCGCTGCCGGGCGCTCTGGGCGATGTACTCCAGGCGGCGGGACACGCTGCTCCGCGCCGCCCCGGCCGCCCCCTTCCGGCTGCCCAACCGCAGCGACACCCGCGCCCGGTCCGGGCCGGCGCTCAGCTCCGCGCTGCCGCTGACGTGCACCTCCCGCCCGGACGGCGCCGGGGGTCCGCTGCCTCCTGCCGGGGCCGAGGCCGGGGCCGGAGTCGGGAGGAGCTCAGCGAAGACTCGGGCGGGGGGCGGCATGGGCAGCGCCATGTTGGCATTTCCCTCACGGCACCATGGCAACCAAAGGCGGCGCGCCCGCTGCACCCTGGGAGCCGCCCGCGTGACCCCCTCCCTCCCCTCTTCCGCTCCGCACCGGAACGCCATCGAGGCGGAAGTGCCTTTGCTGCCCGCCGGAGGGGATCCGCCATGGCGGTTGCCGAGGTAACGGCTGTAGCCGTTAGAGAGGCGGTGGCAGGGGAGGAGCAGGGGCATATCCTCTGAGGAAAAGCTGTCCCCTTTTCTGCTATTTTTGACCTATTATCATATTCTCTAGGCATGTTAAGGTCTGGAGCAGCCTGGGAGTGTGAGGAGGAGTGCTGGAGAACTGGCTGTAGTCGCTGTCTGTGGAGGGAGGACAGTGTTTTCTTGTGTCATGGCACGTCCTCTGGTGGCAGGGGTGATTGAAATCCATTCTAGCATCAGCGCTGCTGGTTCTCCATGGAGGGATCTTGCAGTACACACATTAGCTTTGCTAATGTCTGCTCACCAAGGCCTGCTAATGCTGACCTCTCTTTAGGAAAGGCTTCTCAGAGGTTTACGGAATGCTTGAGGTGGGAAGAGAGCTCTGGAGGGGGGGGTCCAGCCCTGGCCCAAGCAGGGTCAGGCAGAGCAGGTTGCGCAGGACACTGTCTGGTTGGGTTTTGAATACTTCAATGGATGAAGACTCCAGAACCTATCTGGGCAACCCTTGCCAGTGTTTGACCATGTTCACAGTAAAAATAAAGCCTTTTGTTATGCTCACATGGAGTTTCATGTGTTTTAAGCCAGGTCCATTATGTCCTGTCCCGTCACTGGGCACCACTGAGAAGGGCATGGTTCCCTTGTGTTCCTTCCCTGCCATCAGGTATTTATACATATTGGTAAGATCCCCCTGAGCCTTCTTTTCTCCAGGCTGAACAGTCACAGCTCTCTCAGCCCTTCCTAATAGGAGAGATGCTTCAACTCTTTCATCGTCTTTGTGGGCTTTTGTTGGACTCTCTCCAGTCTGTCCATGGCTCCCTTGTACTGGGGAGCCCAGAACAGGAGACAGCACTCCAGGTGTGTCTCACCAGTGCTGGGCAAAGGGGAAGGATCACCTCCCTCAACCTGCTGGCAATGCTTCACCTAATCCATCTGGGATGATGTTAGCCTGCTTTGCCATGTGGGTGCATGATCTGCTTGTTGTCCACCAGGGCCCCCAAGCCCTTTTCTGCTTTCCAGCCAGTCAGGCCCCAGTGTGTGCTCGTGCATGGGCTTGTTCCTCCCCAGACGGAGGATTTGGCGTTTCCACTTGCTGAACTTCATGATATGCCTCTCAGCTCAGTTCTCCAGCCTGTTCGAGTGACTCTGAAATGACTGTCTCAGTGACTAGCTCTGTATGTCTGGTCTCATTTGTATGAGGATTTTTGGGAAGGACTCTGGATATGTCATTACTGTTTACATTTGTGCTACATTGTGTTTTGATCACCTGAAGTCTGGAATCGGGCACAGAGGCTGGAAGCTGATGATACTGTATGTTTAGACAAGGTCTTGCAGCATTCAGAATTCACGTTGCAAATGTTGGAAAGTCTGCATGACATGATACAGATAAATATTGCTATAGTTTCCTTCTAGATAAAAAAATGACATGTAAAGACATCAAGACCTGATTTGACAAGTCAGATGCAGATTCCTTGGAGGTGTCAGGAAAAAGACATATTAAGGGAATTGAAGCCCTGTCTTTTTTCCCCTCATTAATCTGCTTGGTGCGGTATGTGCTTCATGTCCCATCATTAGGGAGATTCTGTACAAACTTCCTTTCCCATCATTAATATCGCATCTGCCTTAAGAGGTATCAATGACTTTTGCATGCTTCATGTCTTTTTGAGTCTTCTGCCTTTGAATCTGGTTTTCTCTCTAGATTTGCTGAACACTTAAAGTTTCAAATGAAATGGATTGAAGCTGTTAGGTATTCATCATTACCTCTGGAGGTGACACTCCATGTTTCTCAGCATGAATAACCAAAAGTAGAGACACCTAAAGTTTTGAGTGTAACTGACTTTGATCAAAGTTATATGACAAGACAAGGAAGAAGCTTGTAACAGAATCCAGAAACACTGGTGCCTAGTCACTTAACATAAATCCATTCGAGATCTTACATGAATAAATTCTGGGTACTGCTGGCTTTAAGAAATAAAATATAAAAGGAAAATGAGTACAGAGAAAATTATAGATGTATATTGCTCAGAAAGAAATTATTTCATTAAACAGGGAGTTAAAAATGCTTTTGAAAGTAGTCTGTCACAGCAGTACTTTCATATTTTTGTTTCTTTTGGTTTGTTTGTTTGTTTTGTTTGTTTGTTTGTTTTTATTTAGCCAAGATGTTTGTAGAGGATTTACTTGATAATATATAGCAGTATCAATAGACACACTCTAAGTATTGAATGCTGCTTATCAAGAAATCATCAATAAAGCTTTTAAAGAAGGGCTGGATAATGTAATGAACCCAAATTGGGTACTCTCCAGGTTGGTTTTGTTTGTTCAAGACTATTCTGATTTAACCGTTGATGATAAGTAATTTGCCTTTTTATGAAGGCAGCCTGTATCAGAAAAAATCTGTTGCGGTAGTTGCATGTGTATACGCAGATATGGAATGAAATCTCCTGTGTGTTACGCACTTCATAATTCAATGCTGTGTGATTTTTAACTTTCTGGGAACACGATGTGTCTTGTAGAAATATTACAAAAAGGTATCATAATTAAAAGCTTAACTGGATGAATCCTCGAAGATCTTTCCTAGGACCACTTATAAAATTGCCTTGGATGCAAATTAATCTATGGAAAAATACGTTTCTGTGAAACAAGGTCCAGCAGTATTGAACAGTAGCTTGCACTATAAGAACATCATACACTAAGGATAATTTAATAACATTTTTACTTTTCACTCTTTAAGGGTACTTCGCAAAGCTCCAATTTAAGTATATTGAGAGTTTGTCACTCAGAATTTTAATATAAAGCCAAATCTATGGCTAATAAGCTTTTTCTGACTTTTCTGTGAAAGGACAAT
This sequence comes from Rynchops niger, assembly GCA_013400035.1. Lineage (NCBI taxonomy): Eukaryota > Metazoa > Chordata > Aves > Charadriiformes > Laridae > Rynchops > Rynchops niger. The sequence goes on along the minus strand of VXBH01004217.1, from coordinate 229,914 downwards.
TTGCAGTTGCCGTGTTGACTTCTTTCTGTCATATGTCTCAGATGCTCACCTATTGTGCTCTAAAACATTTACTGAATGGAGGCCCTATGTCGTATCAATGTATTAATTGGTTATTTCTTACAATGTTTTTATGCAAAGTTGATTGTTCACCCACTTCTTACATTGCATTGACAATCACTCTGTAGGGCAAATAAATATCCGCTGTAAGCCAGGTTTGTTTTCAAAACTATATGAGACTCAAAATTGAGAAGGTTAGATCCAAGAAAATAGAAAATTCTTCTTCAAAATTTAAAATTAATTTGTCAGAGTTCTAAATTACTGAATTCTTAATAATGATCACCAAAGAGTTCCAAACTTTTACTTGAGCATTTTTTATCTTTTAAGAAGAAACATGCATGGAAGAAAGAGAAAATTAGAAGCCCTTCCCCTGGTGGTGTTCTATTTCCAAGATCAAAATTTCCAACTTAGATGATTTCTGTGAAACCTTGTATTTTAAGGACATGAGTGTCCTCAGGAAGCTTTTTTCCCCTCGTGGACTAATGAGGATAAATGAGACTTGGTGAGGCTTGAGGGGAACATACTAGGGCTCATAGGAGGTGAGGCTGGTGAGAATTTTAAAGCAAAACAAAGGTTTTCCCTTTAACAACATACAGAGGTCTATGGAGAAAGAGAAATGCCTCCAGACTTCTCACTCTGACCTTGCCTACAGAATTTCCAAGGCTGCTAACAATTTCTGTGGCTCAGGAGGTTGGTCAGTGGGTCTCTGCTCTAGATGTCACTTGCTGCAAGACCCACTCCTATGAGTAGAATTTGCAGCCCAACTACAGTAAGTGGCAGTATTGCTGGAAAACATGAATGGATTTGTCACATTTTTACTTTCCTTTAAACAGCTCAGCATCTCACAGCTTCAGAAAAGACATCTGTCATTTCTTTTCCTCCCAGGCTTCTTCCTAAATAGTGATTTGACAAGATAAAGTGATTTTGGAGGTAACTCCATACAAAACCACTGACTCAGTCTGGGCTCAGATGTGATCTGACTTTTTCTAGTCTTAAATTTGTCCTGTTAATAAAAATGGAGACTTCTCTACTCTGTTTTTTTTAAGTCAACTTTAACATATAATGTGAGCAATGAAATTGTTCTCTGGCTGTAGCTAGCTGTTGAGGAAGCGAGCTGATAGTCTACTGCTCGAATGCCCACAGTACAAAAAAAACATCAGAACATCATTATTGACCACTTCTGTAAAACTGTAGAAAACTTAATACAGTTGCTCTGAAATCAGTTAAGAGACTGTGATTGTCTTCGGTCACAGCTGAATGAAGCCCTAAATCACGGAACATACTGATATTAATAATACTGTCATACAGAAAGTTAGGTTAAGACCAGTAGAAATAAGATTCATATCTGGTTTCTGTGGTGGATGTCACTGAAATGTCTCGTGTTCTGTGCTCAGCAGCACCTGAAAATGAAAAAAGTCACAGTCTCTGTTCAAGGGTATGAACATTACAGAAAGGCTAAATGGCTCATTGAAGCGGTCTTCAGTAATGCATTTGTGAGGAAATGGCCTGGAATCATTCTCTGTAAGCAATAAATCTTTGCCAAAAATTTATACGTCAAAAGAAGCAATATTATAAGAATAAATTATAAATAAAGTAATAACCTAAAGATAGTGATCTTGCAGAATCTGATAATTAAAGTGTAACTTAAGGTACTATAAGCAACTCAATTAAAATTTACATGCTTAACAATTTTGATACTAAGCTTCAGGGGTTTTTTATTTAAAATGTCATCTGAGCTTTTGTGAGTTATGAAGGAAATAACATCTATTTTCTCCAGCCTACATTTTTATATTTTCTTAGAAGTTCACAATAACTGTGAATGAACATACATGCATACTTCTCGTATATAAGCACTGCTAAACATCTTGATGTTAACTGCCCCAAAGTACTCCTTTTTAGCAAGACAATATACCGCTGTAATTTCACCAATGGGAACCTGTCAGTTACAGCAATTACACGTTCGTTGGGCAGGAACACTTTAAAGGAGCTTTGTGGAGGCAATCATACAATTGGGGAGAATTACAGAATGCTGGATTTTAAGACCAAAAGAAATTCCTCGGTCCCGACCTCCCTAAGAGGCCACACAACATTCAGAAGTTTAGAAAGGAGCTGACCAAACTTTTGGAAAACTGTCGTCTTGATGATATTTCATATCGTGGAGAGCCTGTTGCTGTGCTTGAGCAGATATTTATTGATTAAATATTCTGATTGCTAAAAAAAATGATGATCAGAAAATGCAGATTAGAAGAGGCTAGAAACTAACAAATGTATTCTTTTCCAAGCAGTCCTTGGTAGATTTTAGGCTACCCACTTCTACAAAGACCCTCTGATACTAGAGATTTTTTTCACTTCCCGGTGCCTTAGCTGTCCTCACTGTCTCTTGTTTGCTTATATCCTTTTTGTCAGGAGATTCAAGGAATGCACTGACTCAGCACTGAATTGTAATCAGCAACAACAAAGAAACACTGCTTCAAGAGACCGTAGTCTCCCTCTTTCCACAAGCTCAGTTCCTTAATTTCGGACAAGGTTTGCCATGCACCATCTCTTTGACTTCCCTCTCTCACAACTGATCACAGAGACCTTTGTCCCAGCTTCAAAATGCAAAGGAAAGGATTTTTTATCCCAAGCAGATTTTTTTTTTCTGGGGCTTGGTTCTTAGACCCTATCCTTTGCTCGTGGGTATGACCTGAAACTCTTAAGCGTGTGGACCCAGGGCTTATTTGGGCCCGGGGCTGTTTTTTCCCCAGGGCAGCTTTTATCCATCCTATTCCTGGAATTTGTCTGCTGGCTTGCATTTCTGCTAATGTAATGGAAATTATACAAAGGAAAACAGATGACTTAAAAATCAATACTTAAAAATTGTCTGTCTAAGCTTGAATTAGATTTTTTTGTTTGTTTGTTTAAAAGATACTCTTTCCCTTACACATTATTTATTTATTTAACTACATTGAACTTATACCAGTGTCACAACACTATGATGTTGAGAAAAAACAGCTTCTTTTTCACCAAGGCAAGTTACAGTTTAATGTCTTGAAGCACAAGATTAATTGGGTATGCAATGTAACAAATGTTAGCTTTTTTGAAATTACCCAGGCAGTCATTATTAGACTTGACCCAATAATTTGAATCTCCTGCATCAAGGAAATCCATAGTTTGACTATACACAGACTGAAGATTTTCTTTCCTTAGTCTTTCATCCCTAAGCTATCAATTCATATGAGATCTTGCTATCACACAATTGCTGGAGGAAAAGGTAAAGAACTGATCACTGGTCATTGGATGATCTTTATGTTTTTTAAAAGAAAAAAAATTCAGTACATGACATTGCATCTTTGAAATATTTGCAGCAAGGTGTGACTTTGATTTTGTTGTGCATCTTCTTAATGACTTCAAGATTATTGTTAATTATGCCTATTAATCTGAATGATGAATATACAGAACAACTGTAAAGGTGCATGTAACAGATGCTAGTTTTAAATATACTCATCCAAATATTAAAGTGCAGATGCTGGAAACAAGAGATATAAGAATAGCTATGGGAGAGTGTGACAATTGAGAAACTAGCTGAAATACAACTGCAAGAGTTTGGATTAGAAGAAGAAGCAGAGGTGGGAGGCTCAGACCAATGCAACTGACAGCAAGAGACTATGCGTGCTTTCATGTACTCAGGGGAATGAAAGCTGGAAAGAAACAGATAGTGCCACAGTGATAACCTTAAAAGTGTAAGTGAAACAGTGTTAGAAATGAAACAGTGTTAGAAATGTCTCCCTAACTTTTGTGCCAAGATGTTTTTTTCATGCATTAGAAGTTACTGGAAAAAGGAACAGAAATCGATGTTTTCTCTCTATATTTGGCAAGCTTTCATTTGTTATCCCTCAGATTTTCCATGATAAGGAGTTCAAATTCTTGCCTTTGAAGACCCTGGGTTTTGGCTATATCCTGCGAGTTTTGCTTCCCTCCTTTTCCAGCTCGCTCTACTCAATCCAACTGAGGTATTTTTCACCTTCTTTTCTACCTTTTACAGATTTCCCCTGCATTTCCAGAATTCTTTGGAGGACTAAATTTACTGTGTTACCATTCTCTTGTTCATGTCCTTCCTCAGAAAAGGTTTCCTTAGAAACCCTAACCCTGTTTTCCCTGTGAACAGTTAAGCCTAGATTTAAAGGCTTAGAATGGTGCTCAGACTATACCCAGTGGTGCAGTTTGGAGTGAAACCCTGTAGAGTTTCTGTACCAGTGTTCACTCCCTAATATTAATCTTCCTGAATGTTTATATATATATATATATATATATATATGTTTCTAGAGGCAATTTCTCTGGCAGAAAAGGCAGTTCAGCATGGTTTCTAAATGCAAGGGGAAGTTAGGTGCCTCCTGCCAAAAGCTTTTCTCTTGGAGTCACCTTTTCTGGAGACATTCAAAACCCGCCTGGACGTGTTTCTGTGCAACCTCCTCTAGGTGAACCTGTTCTGGCAGGGGGGTTGGACTAGATGATCACCAGAGGCCCCTTCCAACCCTTATCATTCTGTGATCCTGTGGAGCCCATAGGCTCTCTACAAGGGACCACGGCTCCCATCCTGAGCACCTGCCCCAAATTCCACCCTACATGACACAAATGAAGAGGTGATGTTCCTGTTGTCAAAGGGTGTCTAAGGTGCCTTTACATTCCTGAGTCCAGAGCAGACTCTTTGCACAGCAGTGTGGTTGCTTCCAAGTCCAAATGCTTGTTACAGCTGTTGCCTGTCACTAGGGCACCTTGATCAGGCAGCCTACTGAGTGGTCCTCAAACCGTGTGACTGCCAACGGGTGGAAGGGTTGGGAATCATGTCTCCTGATCTTATTTTTGGTTAGTGGAGAAGATTTTTTGAGGGTTTAAAATAGATAAAGTAGTATAACGTGACTTGGGAATGAGTAACTAAACACACAAAGTAGATCGCTTAGTAACTGAGGTTTAAAGAAATGATGTCTCAGTAATTTTGCATGAATGTCTGAGGTAGATAGTTTTAGAATAGCCACTGTAATTCCAACAGCAGCTGCGTTAGTGGAAATATAAGTGATACAGCAGGCGAAGCCAAATCACAGTTCAATTGATCAGCCAAGAGAAAATGTTCACAGGAAAAAATTGGCTATAAAAATGCTTTTGAAAAGCTCTGGAGGCTCCCTAATCAAAAATGGCCAAGTGCCAGAGAGAGAAAATGGAACAGGTAGGACCTGAAGAGACAGTAGGACAATGCATAGTAAATGCCAGAAAAAGGGATGACAGAAGAAGAGCTGTCAAACCAGATGGTATCAGGGTGATAGTTCTAGCAAGGTGGAGAGGTCTACTATCCGAAAGCTGTATCTCAAGAGGACGTTTGTGAGCATGCTTGGACTATTGATCTGGAGATTTGCAATATTGCTATTGAGTGTAAAATTAATTCAGAAGTAGAGGTGACTGGTTTGTAAAGAAACTTTTAAGCCGTTGTGAAGTAGCTGCGAAGTGGAGCAGAGTGGCATTGTAGTTAGTAACCCTGAGGGACTAATGTTTTTAAAAACTTATGTAAAATAACAAATAATCAGGATCAGTTCAAAAGCGTTGCAAGATACATAGAAAAAGACTTGGATTTTTTTTTTCTAACAATAATTTGTATTTTTAAAAGTGTAATAGAGAGACTTCTTTATTTTTCTCTGTACTATTACACATTTTTCTTTTACCTAAAATTTCCATGGGCACTTTACGCATTCCTCGGGATGTGTAGAATACCCTGCAGCTTTACAAATGCATCATCTTTGGTTTAGAGTGTGTGTTTGCTTGCTGTTGAAGTTAAGCTGGCAAGTTTTTTTATTGTAGGTCTCTGTGCTATAATGTCTATGGACCTAGCTTGAAGTTGAATTCCCCTCTAAATAATTTCCGTCCCCTCAGCAGATATAAATATATCATATATATCATATCAGGCTGACCGAGTTGGGGCTGTTCAGCCTGGAGAACAGAAGGCTCTGGGGAGACCTTACTGTGGGCTTTCAGTACTCAAAGGGGGCTTATAAAAGTGATGGGGACAAACTTTTTAGCAGGGCCTGTAGCGATAGGGCAAGGGATAATGGTTTTAAACTAAAGGAGGGTAGATTTGGACTAGATATAAGGAAGACATTTTTTACAATGAAGGTGTAAAACACTGGCACAGGTTACCCGGAGAGGTGGTAGATATGCCATCCCTGGAAACATTCAAGGTCAGCTTGGACGGGGCTCTGAGCAACTTGATCTACTTGAAGATGTCCCCGCTCACGGTGAATTAGGTCTCTTATGTTTAAAAATACAGACCATGGGGAGTTTTGCAAATACTAAGGAAAATAGATAATTGCAAGATTAACCATATGGTTCTGTTTATACCAATCTGGCATGTTTTGGGAGTTTTCAAGGTTAGATAATGCACCTTCTCCTTGCAAGTAAGCAGAAAGTGGTGACTTGTAACTGTTTTGATTTCCCCACACTGGAGTGTGCCACAGAGCAGAGGGTTGTGACAAGGACCAAATGATGTTTAAGAGTGGAGAACATCACATTAATTTGTCCATTTTGGGGTAATAGTAGTCTCTCAGGAAACTGAGCACAGGAAAAGATAATTTTGCTTTTAGAAGGTAGGGTCCTACTGTGTTAGTTGATTCTCCTGTGAATGTATTATTAAGTGAGATTCAGGAATTGTTCCGGCATTAGGGAAAGCCAAACAATGAAATATTTTGTAGCTCTTATTTGATTGCGTTGTCATTGAGAGTGATCACTGAAGTGTGCTTAAAAGGAGTTATTGTAGCACATATCACAAAATCAATAGAAATGTTAGTTGTCTTGCAACATTGTTCTTTGGGATTACAATAGCTGGGAATGGCTGAAGTCCATGCCATTTACAAAAGTGGCATTTATGTGGCATAAAATGTGATTGCAGAATTTGCTGTGAATTGGCAGGTTTGTTTACATGGGCTGTATTGAGGAGCTGAGCTCTATTTTAATTTTCATCAGCGCAGCAACAAGAAGAACAAAACCACAACTGAGTGGGAGAAGGGAACGGGAGAGAAATTAATCTATTTGCTTTAATATATGAGCCACAAGTTGCTTTCTTTACTAAACTCTAATCATCAATGTCTAGAGCAGAACTAAATGGAGTGTTTTTTACAGACAGTGCTGGGGAAATATCTTGGCTAGTGGAAAAATTGTTAGAGATGATGGAACCGGAAAAGGAGAAAACACATTTTAACTCTTAGAGTTTAGGTTGAATTTTCATACTTTGCTGGTAAGGCGCCCAGCAATGTTCCTTTACCCATAAACTGGAAATTTGATGTGGACTTCAAGAAAGAAGACACCCATAGAAGTACACGATGTCATTTAGAGTAGTTTTTGAGAGAAAAAACCCCAAACCTTTTTAAAAGAAGTAAAGCTCATTATAGATCACTATTTTTTCTTGTGCTTCACTCATTTTGGTGTTCCATCATTTAATGCGGATTAAATCAGCAATTTTTGCAAATTATTTTTGCATGAATAACGCATACTGTGAATCTGTTTTCGCCATTTATAGGCATCTTTTTTTACAGAAGGAAAACTACAGGCCTATCTTCATTTACTTTGTAGTTCCTGCACAGTACTGGAATGGGAAACATGGGGTCAATCAGTGCAAATGAGAATCGAGCCACATGTTTGAAAAGCAATGAGCAACTGCAGAAATATTTTTGAAGAGAAGAGCTTGTTATCAGCCTTTCTAACAAGATCCTCAAAGGTGCTGGGGGTTCTCGCTACTCATCAACTTCAAAGGGAATTCAGTGTTCAATATTTTCTTGCAGAATTGGGGGTGCAGAAAAGAGGGCCAGATGATAATGAGCTGATAGGATGACAAACACTTATAAAAGGAAATGCTCTATGTGAGAAAGCATTTCTTTGACAATTTTTAGTATGTCTTGGGTTGTGCAGTGACAAAAAATGGCATAAGATGGCAGTAAGAGATTGCAAAATATAGTGGTTTGGAGTGACACATTCCAGTGAATCAACCCACTGGCTTGCAATAAACATGATTGTATAACAAGGGACAAAATGGGGGCTGCTGAGCTCCATCTAGGCACTGGTTTCTAACTTTTTTGCATTTTTCTTTTCCTTGGAGGAAAATCTCCAGTTTATTTGACATTTATACTTTCTTATCCGAGTGTGGGAAAATGGAATAGTATTTCGCACCGCATTGCCATCTGTGTGAAAACGCTTGAAATTCACTGCTCATCCTTTTTTATCTGTGCTGTATGAAAATGACTCCAAATTTAGAGTCATATTAAATATGGCATCACGTGCTGACCGGAACAAAGTAGGCCGAAACAACCCTGTCAGTAATGCTTTACTGGGAGCTTTACAGCCTTCCTAGTGAACCACAGGCAACATGACCAAGAGGCTGCGAAGATCATCCACTGCTAAACTCTGGTGTGGAGGACAGATTACTGCAGGCTTAGACCTGTTTTGGCAGATCTGGCTGAAGCCCAGGGGTCTGCTTGGCCTGAGGGAAGTAGAGCTGGTGAGCCCTGGGGAAAGTTTTGTTAGGTGTTCTAGTGGCATCTAGGCTTTTAGGGTCTTCTTGTGACCTTTCAGTTCAGGGTTGTGACCCGGAGACACGCGACTGCCTTTTCTTGGCCAGAGAAATGAGTTTTGTGAATATATGAATATGAATATAATTGCTGTTTGTGATAACTGTATGAAAAGAAGCTGGAGAAAAAGAGAGGGCTTTATTTATGGACACTGATTCCAGTAGGATTTCTCCAATTTAAACATTGCTATAAGAGAGAATGTACGGGTTACTTGCAAAATATAGGCATGTACTTTTTCAGTGTCAATGATTTCATTAGTGTTGAAATTTTCAGTAACAACTTTACGTTCGTATTTAAAGCTATGTTTTATAGTCCTGGTGTATACTTTATGTTCCTCTCAAACAACAAGATGCACGTTTTCTGAATCCTTTGCAGTGGAAATGATGATAGAATTTTTAGCTGGTGCTTTTCATCCTTAGATCTGAAAGTACCTTATAAATGCACATATCATTTACCAAAAAGGACTATGTGATCAAACAAAGTAAAATTAACATAAAGCAACAGTGAGCAATAAGCGTTTTCTAAAGTGACTAGCAGTGTATTTCCTAAGCGCTTTTTTAGCAGGGAAAGGTAGATGTGGAAGAAATTTTTATGTTTGCCTAAGTTTGTGATTACTTTCACTCAAAAACCTGATTCTTTTCAGCATCTGCATTAATGTAATCACTCGGGAGTTTTGTGGTTATGTGTGATTTTTATCTGATATCTAAGCCAGAGGTCAAAACACAAAATTGGCATTTAGAAAGATGATGTGGATTTGTCGTGCTCCCTGAAGGCCTTGGTCTGTAAGCCGGGAGATGGATTACAATCAGATATGAGTGTTTCCATCTTTGAAGTATAAGATCTTGTTTCACTGTAGTTCATATATACCTGATTCCTTGTAATCAAGATTTTAATATTTCAGGAAATAAAAAACAAAAGTCAATTGATATTACTTCAGCATTTTTTTAATAGTGATGCTTCTGGGAAGGTCAAATGGACATTTTTTGTGAGAATAGAAGTAGATTAATTGATCTTTTTTTAATAAAATAAATTGACTAAGTGAAACAGAATAGAAAAAATACCTTAAGAAAAAAATCTTCAGCCGCCCAATGCAGTGTTGAAGGCAGGTCCTGGCTTCCAATTATAGTTTCAGTGAACTCAGAGGCATTGCGGGTTGTAGCACAGTCTGTACAGTCCTTTTTGGTCACCCACTACTTTTGAGGATTGGCTGTGCAAGCTTCTGCTCCACTCCGGACTTTTTCAGGCTACATCTTCATGGGCAAGTAGTGGGAGCCACTAGCTGTATTTGTGGAGCAGAGCAGTTGCTGCTGAGGACCCAGTGCCCACACGATGCCTGTGTACTTCAAACCAAGTCTGGTGTGGTCCTGTACGTTGAATACTGCTCTGAGGCTGGGGTTGCAGTCCCGGAGGACGTCTTCCAACTTATTTTCATCAAAAAGGAATCCGGTCAATATGTTCAGAGATCACTCCATGATGCGAACCACAGCACACCAAATGGTGACAGTTAGAAGATTTCTTGAAAGCATGCTCCTGGCCTGAACTGACACCGTGATATACACTTGTTCTCAGTCCTTCTACTGTGCCATGGGCTCCTTTTGCTGAGCATTCGTTCTCTTGTTGTTCTTGTTCCTTGTTCTTGGTCTTGTTCTTCTTCTTCTCCTTTTTCCTTTTTCCTTGTGTTCTCTTATTTCATCTTTCATGTTCTTCTGCCCTGCAGTCTCCTCTCCTTCAGTGGCATACCAATGCTGGAGCAGTCTTCCTCTCCAAACGAGTTCACCTGACCCAGTCATTCTCTGGAAGTGTGCTGTATTAACATGAATTAATAAGCAAATGTTGAACAAAACATATGGAATCCATCACACCTGTTTTCTACATTTAGACTAGGCTAAATGGATTCATAAATGGGTTAATACCTCCTTCTATGATAAAGTAATGGAGGACAGAGTCTGGGAATGACCTCCTGCAGAGGAAGTCTCAAGAACTCTGCTGGTTGCTTGGGAGGTGTAGCATGGAGAAATCATTCTATTAATGCCCTGTGTTTTTGTTTTTTTGTGTAAACATTAGCTATGGGGCACATTTGGAGAGAGATATTTAAGCTAGATGAACTGTGCTAGAGTGAGTAACCTGGTTTAGTGGGACCCCCCACTGCCTGTCAGGCGGGTTGGGACTAGATACTGAAGGTCTCATCCGGCCTAAAGCATCCCAGCCTAAATGATTCTGTGATTCTATAACAGTATCTGCTGTAAAGGACATGGACTATTCATTGACAAAAGCTGTGCAAGACTTTTTTAACTCAACTGCATGGCACAGAGTGACACAATATGGCAGTTACATAATTAGCCTTCATACTAGAATTGCAACTGAGTAGTGTAACAATTATATATATATATATGTAGGAAAGCAAAGGTAGTAAATACGTCATAAGAAGTACTTCACAGTTATTTGACCAGTTTTAAAATGTCAATGTTCATTACAAGAGTCCTAGTAGGAAAAATGGAGTTCAATTTGAGGTTGAAATTGTCCAGTAAGCATTCGGAAGAGCTTAATGCTTTCCATTCCTTTTGCTAATATTTTTTATTTGGTGTTAATATCCTTTTTGGACCAAGAGATTTGAATGCTATTTTACACTATAATAGTAAATACATGGCATTGTAATGATGTAATAATGAAATTCCAGTAACGGTACATTTTACTGTGGCAGTATCCTGTTAATTCTGATGAGAAAGTGATAAAGATCCCTAGGTTTTGACTGAATTATGTAAGGAACATAAAAGTATGATTTAATGAGGTTCACACTGGTGTGTTTAACCCACATAGATTCATATAGACAGGTGGATAGGAGCATTATATATCTACATTAGTAGATATACTTGAACTAAAAGTGTGATTTTGCCTCAATGGCAAGCATGGACCCATTCAAACAACAATATTTTTACACATTGCCCAAATCTAACAAAATTTTGATTAACCTGAGACTAGAGGGAATTCTAGAATTCAGAGTGAAAGTCCATTTTTCAGTAGTCTGTTGCAGAAAGACTCGTGCATTACAGATCTTTGGGAGAGTCTTACGCCCCTCATTGGCCTTTCTAACAGGCCAGAAGTGAACAACTGTAGGGAGCAATTTTGATGCCGTTTATCAAGTTATGTATGACAGCTCAAAACACGAGATCAAAAAACTGCTAACCTTCTGGACCGAAGTGGACTAATCAATACATTGGCCCTGTCTTAAAGACTCAAGGGAGAACTTTTCCTGCAGATATTGGAGTAAACCCACTTGCTGTTCTGTAATAATCTTGATAAGAGACTTTGCCCTTGTACTGCTTTTCTCTTAAGGTCTGATCCAAAGGTCATTCACAGCAAAGAGGATTTTCCAGTGGGTTTTGGCTCAGGTCAGCGAGTGAGGTCAGGTCGGGCATCGTGAAGCTTGGCAGCAGTGGCAAGAAAGGGAACCAAGACCCAAAGACCACCAAGGCGAAGAAAATCCAAAAGTGAAGTTTCAGAGTAGACTGAAAAATCACGCTAGGGCAGGATTCATCTTACCAAACTCAGGCATCTAAAAGTTACTTGTCACATTCCCTTCATAGCCATAGGAGAAGGAAGAAATGAGATAGTGATTCATTGAACCTGTCTTAGATATCTACTTTAGGATGAGATGAATTGCCTTCTGGAGGTGCCTCTTTCTCTCCTTCGACTATAAAGGAGCCCAGGGGACTAGCTGACATTTAGGCAGCTGACTTTTTGATGATAAAGTTAGAAAATCCCAGTCAAGGGAAGCTGTAGAAGTAGCTGTTGCTACTGGTCTCTCCCCTTTGCTCTTTGTAGCCATTAAGACAGTATTGCAAGTAGGTCTGCTGGCTTGAAAAGGCACCCTTCTGAGACTCTGATAGGTCGATGCTATGCTTTCGTCTAGAAAGGATAACATAGAAAACAGGTATCTAATAATTTTGCCTGAAATAACTTCTCCTTTCTTGTAAAAAATCAGGATTTTCTGATTCAAGAGTAGTAATACTAGTTGAATAAACTGCTTAGTGACATTATCTGCAGTGTGAACACAGCTCAGAGTTCAGTTCCACCTGTTTTTCTCCTGAGTAGTTTAAATACCTCTTACTATTCCTTCCACCCCTTCTAACAAGAAGTTAGTGTGAATTCAGATGAAGGTTTCCGGTATCCCAGCTGCTGCTCTTAAGACTGGATTAAAGAAGGTGTCCAGGTAATGCAGTCTTGTTCAAATCAAAGACTGACAAAGTTGACTTGGATTTAGTGCATATTTTTTACAAATCTGGCCCAACATTTATTCAGGAGAACAGGTACAGAAATAACTTCATTTCTTTCCTCATATTATTATGCAGAAAACAGTATAGTGGTGTCCTTCACGCAAAAGGAAAGCACTTAAAAACAAAAGGTACCCTCTATTTATTGCCACAGAGAAGAAAAACTGGCACCTAATTTGTACAGACAGCTTGGTTACTGAGTTGGTCTGGGTTCATTTTCAAAGGAGATTTTTTTACTAGCAGCTGGATTCTTAAAGATATTTGGTTTCTAAAAATATATGTGGTTACATAGTGGGGTTTTCCATTAAACTGCTTCTTTAAAGACCAAAATCTTCATACTGGACCCTCAATCTCATTGATAGTCAACAACATTTAAGCTTCTAAATTTAATTTGAAAATATGTTTGGGCTACAAAGGTAGTTTATATTTAGATGCTTTTGAAAATTTAAACTCGGATGTTGAATTAGTTTATGATTTTGTACTCAGTTTTGAAATAAAGTTATTTGATTAGAGTAGAAATACTATTAGAAATACTATTAGTTTTAGTGGACCGTATCTCTTCATTCAAGTGCTACATTTTGGTTCATTGCAAACAAAAATTGTAAGGAAATTAGTATTCCAAATGGAGGCATCTCTGATAAGATGTACATGAGCTGTTTTGGAGATGATCATCACTTGAGATACGGACTGTGGCTTCTCTACTATTTTTTTTTTTTTTTGCTTTTTTTTTTTTTTTGCACTGAGAACAAAGTGTTACAGCAAGGCAAGAAAAGAGAAGAAATAACTGCAAATAACATGGATCTGCTCATGAAATACTGTGAACATTATGGTGGGACATAATGTAGGTTGAAGTTGACAGTTTAAGTATATAGAGAGACAGATTCTTCTCTAGAATCAAATACATAAATTGAAGTCACTTTTGTTGTAGCAAGTGGAATTGAATCCTACCTATACTATCTACTAAAAAAAGGTCAACTCTATGATAAATAGAAATATTATTTTGATTTTAGCTACATGTTTAATGTTTGATTCTGCACTTACGAGTATTTAAAAAAAAATACTGTAAGCCATTTGGTATGATTTTACAGACATGCTGAAGTCAATATGAGCTGTCAGCAAAATGTGAAAGCAATACAGAAAATAATAAAATAGTCCACTGCATTGTAAAATATTTTAAAATATTGTTATTATCAAATTTAACTGCTTATTAGTAAAAACATTTGCTGAACATAAAAAGAAGTTAGTTTATTTTCAGTTAAATTCTCTGTTGGGTTGACCAGCATTTTAAGCGCTTGTGGGAATGCTTTAATGTTAAAATATATGAAAGTAAGTTTTTCTCTATCTGTTTCATTGTCTTAAGAAAATGCCTGGATTTCTGGTCTTCAGAAATATTTTGACTGGTACTCATCAAAACAGTCTTTCATTATCTTTTCTGAATCCCTGCGCTAAATGCTCCAAAGATTTAGGATTGACTGGACTAATAAACTCAGTTCTGAATAAATTTAACATTGCTCTTGGTTGCTTATAAACATACCTGTGTACAACAATGAATCAGTCAAAAGCAAGAATGCCAGAGAAAAATTAAAATCCTGTTTTATGTGTTTTGAAGAGGAAATAATCTTTTCCCCTCCCTCTTAAGTTGGTTTTGAGGCTAGCACTCGAGAAAGGGCAACGATTCTCCTCAGTGACCAGGCTCTTCCCTGCAATCCGTGTGGTTTCTGAGACTGAGAAATATAGAGGAAAGAAGAACATGTTTCAGAAATTTAACTCTGCAAATTACATATACGTTTTTCTCCTTAGGTTTAAATAGGAAGCTAGAAATACTTTTATGTAAAACAGTTATATCCATTCCCACATTGATTTGACACACTTTACTTTTGATATAGCTACAGCTTCTATTTCATGTTTTGCCCAGTGAAAGGATTTAAAGAGTTTGTAGAATGACTGAGGTTGCTTGTCTTTGTGTCGTCATGGGTTTGGAGCACAAATACAAACATGTGATTCAAACACAGGCCTGGCACAGATCCCCTGCGCAAAGGAAAATGCAGTCGAATCGTTTATTAACAGTGTGACTACACAAAGTGGAACTGATCCCAGATGGTTTTGTAAACTCCAGTATCTCAGTAAACATGTTAAATAAAGTGTGCTGTTCATTAGTCTCAGTAAATGAACTAAGTTATTAAACATGAATATATAAGTAAAAAAATCTATTATATATATAATTTTGATCTGGTCAGAATTTTAGGCACTCTCTTATGCTAAGCAATTGTTTTAATGCAGGTGCCATGTTCTGATGAGGTGGATATAAGACTGGCTCTGCTGGCTCGGTTTTAGATCTCAGACTCATACAGACAACTCGGGTTCGTAAGGGTTAATAACTGGGAGTAAAAGTTGCAAAACAAGGTATCTGAATATATATCTGAATATAATCTGAATAAATCTGAAGTTATAAATGCCCACAATTTTTCTTGATGTTTACCAAAGCCGGGAGTGAGTTTGCTGGATACAGTTTGCATGAGCAAACACAGTCACCCAGCTATTGAACAGGGGTTCACGGGCTTTTGCTTTTGTGCCCGTAGACAAATGCTTTATATAACTCCAGCAGTGGCTTCAGAGAGGAAAGGTTTCAGCATAAATGAATGCTTCCCTTTCTGAAGGTGAAAGGAGCTGTGTTCCCTTGTGCTAGGAGCACATTCAGGTCTTCAAAATGCAATTCGCATCTTTTGAATGCATAATATGAAAACCGTCCCTTTTTCTTTGGTGATGTATGTTTTGACTTCTATAGACTGTAGGTTGAGGAACGCTGCCCTGTTTCTAGGATTTCTAGGTGCAAAAGTAGGTGCCCAATTTCAGCTACTATACGCTATTAATTTGTAGATTGTCAAATTCAGATGTTTGAATAAAGATTTATGTGTTTGGTCTATTCTACTGATCACTCTTGAGTTGTGTCCCAGTTAATAAATATGATCTTATATCAAGTTTCCAGGAGCAAAAGTTCAAGCAAGAAGAATTTGGTAAGGGCCTGTGTCATCTACAGCAAGTGATCCTGGGCTGGTTCTGCCCTTGCCCGTCCAGAAGACATCTCCAGGAAGATTTCCCCCTGTGTGTACGGCTTTTTTAGGACTTCTTGTTCTCTGCTATCGGGTGAGAGAGTTTGTGGTGTGCTGACAGCTTGGTCTGGGATGGTGTCGTTTCCCCTTCCCTTATCAATGTCTGTACTTCCCACAGCGCTCAGGGTCCGTGCTCAGGGCACAAAGCAACGTTGTGCCAGATAGCCTGGGTGAAGGGCTGCAGTTTCCTGAGCAGGATAGCTGGGATGATGCTGGGGAGCAGAATATCTAGGTTATGGTAATGATGATATGATCTCGCTGTTCTCAGTGAACACGCCAGGTTGATTATTTGGGTACCACTGTGCTGAATTGTGCTGTAGAGATACCCACCAGGCAGGATGGAGGAAAACCTTGTGTCTAGTGCAGCAGGATCTTCAAAAGCATTACCCATGTTAAATGTTATTTTATGCCTTAATCTCCTCCAGCCCCAGACTCCTTTAGATTGTACTGCAATGAGCTGCCTAACACCTGGTTGTTGGGAGGATTTATTACCACTCTTTTGCAGGTCTCTCTCATGAATCGTTGCCTGTAGGCTGTCTGGAAGAGTGATCAAAATTATTTTCCCTCCCTCTGCCAACAGTCCTCCAGCCAACACACCTTCTGAATTCCTTTCCTAATAGTGATGCGAAGTTAAAAAGCAAAGCAATTCACTTACATGATGTGAGTCTGTTGCAGGGCAGTGAGCAAATCCATCTCAATTTGGGTTCTTATACTTTTTCTTTAGCATGGCTAAAAGAAGTTCTTTAAAAATCCAAAGATCGGTAAGTTACCTACACAATAACACATCTAAAAAATGTTCTAACTACCAAAGTCAATCCAGTGAGAATGTGGTTGCTATGGCTTCTTTCATGGATTTTGCACTTACTGTCTGTAAGAGGGATCCTCAGTACCTATCTGTGATCTCCACACAAGGTGTCTCCAGACTCCTAGGGAAGTGTATTCAGCAGTTCAGGAACGGGTTAGGCACCCAAATTCTGTGTCGTGTTTTACAAACGTTTTTGCAATGTTAAGACCTGTTCTGAAAATGTAGTTTGTAAGCTCATGTTAAGTGCTTAATTTCCTTCTGAATTTAATAGGCACCCTTAGGCATCTAGGATTGGTGTTAGCAATAGACAGCCCTCAGGGATACATTGGAACAGCCTGTGGAAACAGAACTGCCTCACTGCCTCCCCATCCTCTAATGTTAGGCGAGAGTGGGATTTGCAGCCTAAAACTATTTCATGGACTCGGATGATGAGCCTTTGGATAGGAAACTTATGCTCTTATCGGGGAGTAATAGAAATGCTTTTCCTTTTTGTAATAATTCAGTTCTCAGCCAGGCGAAATGGAAAGTGCCTTTCTGCTGGGCCAGTAACCACTCTAAGCAAATGGTGTCAGCAGTCATCCCATTGCAGCTGTACCAGTGGGTGGCCAGGAGTGAAAGCTTCCAGGGACACAGGGAAAAAGGGACCTGACACTGTTAGTTAGTGGTAAGGGACACAATTTGGGAGAAAGGTGTCATTCCTGTCACTATTCATGCATTTTATCTAATTGCTGTCTAGTTCTAAGTGCATAAATAGTGTTGGAACAGAGATTAACACCTAGGACTCTTGGACTCTTGATTCTCAGAGGAGTGTTACCTTACCCAGGTTCCCTGGGATTTGTGTCATAGTGTCATTCCTGATATAAAAACAGTACCTGAAATGAAGAACGATGGTTTAATTGGGGGTAAGATTCATCTGTCATAATGTTAATTGCTTTGAAGTCAGCTGTTTAGTAACAAAGTGATGTAGGCTCTTAATCAGTGGACAGAGAGAGAGGCAGCCAGAAAGCACTCAGCCCATCCTGAAACAGGAGATGCTGATGAATCGCTGAGCAGAAAGATACCTATATCAAAACATACTCCTATATCAAAAAATAGAGCGGGAATGGAGAAGACTTGCTTACCCTAACTGTTGAGCTTGTGGACAGCTGAAGTGGTGAGAGACAAATTGCACTGTAGGTCTGCTATAAATCAGAGTTTGGGTTCACTGTGAATCACACCGGGAGTTCCTTAATATGATTGAATTTGAAGTGCGGATGGGATCTCAAAGGAGGAGTATGTTCTGCGAGCATACATCTCTGTCCAGTCTTCCTCCTGTTATAGTGCATGTGTGAAAATTAAATGATTACACGTGTATGGAGGAGTTACACACTAAAATAGCCGAAGAACATGGTAAGCAGTAACTCTCTGTGTGTGTTCAAGGAAGCTGCAACCGAAAGCACAGGTGGCTTTCAGAGACCTGGAAAATCTTCTGAAATGTTAGCCCTTCATGTAAATCCAGTATATATATTTGAGGTGAAGAGAACCATTATTGATGTGTTTTATTTATATTTCCCTTCTGCAGAAAAGTAGCAGAATTTTAGGAAATGGGACATGCTATGCCCACAGGGGAAAATCTTCTTGTAGATATGTCCTGTATGGGCAAGGACAGAGAAAGTCATCTGGCAGGCATATTGCGTATGTGCCTTGCTCTGGGGAACATTGCAAGTTTAATTGGGTTTTTCTCCTGCTGTTTTTTGACAAAACTGAACCTGTCACTATGCAGGGAACTTTGTATATGAAAAATGTCAAAAAAAGATGAAGATAAGTGGCATCCCAGTGAGTACTTTAATGCTCAAGGCACAGATGGCAAATCTCAAAAGACTATGGCAACAATAGAAATAGTATGTAAGAAAACAAAGCAAAAATTACTGCACAATATAGTTTATTTATATGCAAATAAGCAAGCATTTAATGCCAGTATCCTAATATTTTTTAAGAAAGAAACCACAGCTTTCAAAAGGAATGTTAAACTGCCTGGCCCCAGTGGTGACAGGAATCCTTTCAATCCCCGTGTGGCATGGCAGCAGTAATGTAGGTTTCTGTATGCTCTACTCATTGTGTGTCAAAGCCAGCCTGAGGGGTTCTTTAGGAGACACAACGCAGTGACATGAGCCCAGGTTCACCAACCGACTTGGGTGCTGGAGGGCCGAGTGTCTTTGTGTGTAGTCTAGCCTTAAGGTTCCTACTGCAGTACAGGAATGCACAGCAGAGGACCTTACAGTGCCTGTCCTCTGCCCCGCAAGGGGTGGATGCCTTGCAAGGGATTCACGGTTGGTGCTCAGAGGGGAAGGTTGTCTCAAATCACTATGAGGAACAACTAGGAATAAGATTCCATCTCACATCTTCATCCTTGCCTGGACTCATAGTCATCCGATCCGTGTCTCCAGGAAGGTGCTTCCCTCCAGACAGGCTGGGGTAAGTTGTTTGCCCCAGAAATTTTCTTCAGAAGTGGAGCAGCAGTCATATCCTATAAGACATAACCAAAGAAAGTAATAGTGCCTTCTTTATGTATAAACTTTATTGTGTAATTCAGAGTGGGTAGAGTATTCCGTGTGGGATGCAATTCCATTCCCTCCTCCACCGGAAAGGATTCAAACCAGCTCCCACTGCTTAAGTGTCTCAGCAAGGCATAGATGCTCTAGGGAAGAAAAGGAAGAGGCGCTATTTACATCTCTCTTAAAGATTGCCTAAAATTGAATGGGAACAACTTAATCATTAAGATATTTCTGGAGGACGGGGGTCCTGGGAAAGAGCAAAACTGCTCGCCCATCCCTGGGGTGTCCAGCCTGGGGCCAGCCAGCCAGGAGCATCACTTTTGCACGGAAGGCAGTGTTCCTTCATGCTGTAGTTTCATCTGCTCAAATAAACTGAAAAATTGTGAAACGCGTCCGCTACTTCCCAGCTAGAGACTGCCAGAATTAAACCTCCCCTTTGACAATCCTTCCATTTTTCTGGCATGCATTACTTGAAGATACATGCTGTTTAGGTCTCTTCCCTATCCTTTCTCCCCCTTTTTTCAGAGTGTCTCTGCTGAAGCTTTTAGCTTCACTGTTCTTCCATTCATGGCCCTGTCTTTGATTTCTGTTTATTCCTGGTAGCACGCGGTGTCACATAATCAGACTGCAATAGTGTCACTCAACAAATCCTTCCTTCCAAGCAGCGAATCCATTGTGCCACTAGACCTGAATAAACGTATATTCTCTTTTGCAGAACACATATTTCCAGTGTCATGTCTGGGTAGCTAATCCCATAAATTCCAACTGCCACGGGAGTCATGGAAATAGCCACAGATCATTTCATTTTTCTCAAAGCCAGCACCCTTTAAAAAAAATCATTTTTCAAGTGTAATGCTGAACTAAAGGAAGAGGTGCTAGAGACAAAAGTTAAGGTCACAACAATTGTTTTCAAATTTTGTTACCTGTCAAAAAAGGTGACTCTTCCTTTATGCTTTTATCTCTGTATTTTTAACTGAGCAGTATGAAAATTTTCGTATTTAACATTTAAATAGCTGCTATGGGTCTCTTCATGACTTCATGCCTTTGACTAATCCACAGACCAGGGCTTAGTGGTATAAAATGGTAGATGTCATGAGCCACCGCAAGTGTGTGTTTTGCTCCAGAGAGCTGTTATCTAGTGCCAAAGAAATAACACCAAATAACACCACACATTCTGCATGGACGTAGGACGGTATTTTGTGAGGTAGCTGCAAAACGCCTGTGTGCTCGGGAAGCTCCCTCATTCACAAAGAGCTCTGCAGTGGGGACAAACGTGCAAGAGAAATGGATATATGGATATGATACAAATTTTGTATGAAGCTCTGTGTAGCAGTCTAATGAAAAGTCTAAACACCACTTCTTGTCTGATTTTAAGAACTTGAGCTTTAGGTTTGCTATGTGTTTGCAATTCTATGTTTAGCTAAGTTAAGACACCTACTGCGTGCGATACCACAATAATGTTAAAATACCAAGAATTTTCTTCAGCTGTAAGAAGAAAATTCTTGGTATTCCCTCACCGTCTGACTGTATGTTTATACCCGTATGGTTCAGTCATCTATCTGGCTGATTTACTTACCAGTGCTTTTTGTTTCGTAGATAACGTTGATTAAATTTGGAATTTCACTTCCTTCTCCATGTCGTGCTGTTTTCAGATGATGAGGCTGCATTTGGCATGCATGGCTGACAGCGCATGCGTCCTATTTCAAATGCCCCTGCACAAATGTGACCATGCTTTGGTTTAGGAAAGAACTTCTACAAACACTTGATTGACCTGCTATTTCTTTATATATGATCCCATGGAACAGGATGCTAATTAATGGATTTTTTTTTCCTTATTATTGCATTGTTTCCTGTGTATTTTTGTCCACTTTCTCTCATGTATCAGCTGGAAGGCTGGGACTTGTCGGTTTTTTTAGGCTTTATGCATCTTGAGATCTTTATCTGTGATTGTATTTTTGTACCTCCAAAATAAGAAGCATAATTAATAGTGCTTTCCTGTTTTGTAACATTGAGTGATTCCATCAGATCTCAAAGTTGCTTCAAAGGGAAGCTACTGGCTATGAACACAGAAAGTTTTCAACTTGCAAAGCAGTTTGACTCCTGAAGAGAGTGTTCCCATTTAAAAATACTTCTATCCTTTTGTAGTAGTTTTTGATCTTATGTTGAAGATTTTAAATTGGCTTTCAGGCTTATGTTCTTCATATTATAGAGTTGAATTAATTGCGAGCTTTGTGGATTCTTTTCTTGAAAGATCGTTCAGTCCTGTTTTCTCCTTAGAAGACTGTCTTATGAGGCTCCTGTGAACCCACGAGAGAAAATGAAAGCTTACAGTTAATAAAATGCATTCACCTGTGTGTAAGCTGTGGCTGGCTGAACTGAACTTCCCCTAGCACTGCTGTTATTATATGCCACATGTCTCCCACAGATATACAAGACTCAAGGTCAGTGGGGAGCAAAGTTTTTTGTATAAATGCTGGTATGCAAGATTTCTTCATCTTCTGAAGCTGCTGTGCCCGTAGAAGTGTGAAATAGCAACGAGAAAATTTGCTGAAGAAACTATTGTTTGCCTTTACACTCAGCTGCTTCTCCCAGATCAGCGCTTGCAGCTGCAAAGGGTTTCTCTGAACAGATGCACAATGGTTGTGGTCCAGCCCATGGAGATTTTATAGCAGAGGGAAGCAGAGGAAGGAAGTAGAGGAAGGAAGGGAGGAAGCTGGGTATGACTGGGTGGGCATACAGGTACAGCCTGATCCCCACCTACAGCACAGTTATAAATAAAGGAGAAACTTGAGTTTTCATACTTATAACTCACATGTAACTTAAGTTCTGTAGCTCTTTCCACAATTGCTCATCCATGAAATGTCCGGTACTGTCTCTTGCACTATTAGTTTTGGGACATGATTTTGGGCCTCCTGTATCTTGTGTCTGAGGACCTGGCAAGAGGGTACCATGACTTCCTTCAGGACCTATGCACTGGGTTTCCCCTGCGTGGAAATCAGCTTGTGTCACTGCAATCAGTGTGTTACTGGATCCATTCCTGATTCCACAGCTTAGATGCTGGCCCAAGAACTCACCCCTTTGCTGCTTGCTGGCAGGGTACCTCCGCAGAGGCATAACCTGTCAGAATAAATAGCTGGGTAGCAGTTGCACATTAAAAAGTAAACCAAGCCAACATGACTGCATTCATAGCATCACAGAACAGTTTAGGTTGGAAGGGACCTTAAAGATCATCTAGTTCCAACCCCCTGCCATGGGCAGGGACACCTCCCACTACACCAGGCTGCTCAAAGCCCCATCCAGCCTGGCCTTGAACACTCCCAGGGATGGGGCATCCACAGCTTCCCTGGGCAACCTGTTCCAGTGCCACACCCCTCTCACAGTAAAGAATTTCTTCCTTACATCTAAATTTAAAACCATTGCCCCTTTTCGTATCACTACAGGCCCTGGTAAAAAGGCTTTATCTGTCTTTCTTATAAGCCCCCTTTAAGTATTAAAAGGCTGCTATAAGGTCTCCCCAGAGCCTTCTCTTCCCCAGGCTGAACAGCCCAACCTGTCTCAGCCTGTCCTCGTAGGACAGGTGCTCCAGTGTTGCCGTGTGCTTTAGCACTGACCACACAAACTGCTGTTTTCTGTGAAAGATGGGCTTCTCCCAATTGTCAGCTCATTTTAAATTGCTCAAGCTTGTCTTCAGGTATATTAAGGACTGGATCTGCTCATGTAATTACATCCCTTTAAATTCCTCAAGCCTCCTTCAGACTTGATGCAGCTTAACATTTTTGTGTTTTCCAAATAGACTCCCAGCAAATCATTTCCTGATTGTTTACTAATAACTTAAATATACTAAATAATTCTGCCCCTCTACAGCTACTTTTACATTCTCACCATTTGCATGCCTAAATTCTCTACCATTGTAGAGAAACTTTTCATCAGTTTCAAATTCCAGGACAGAGGTTTGACGTTTAACCCACGACTAATTAGTTTCCTTAATAGAACTTAATGAAAATCCAAATAAATTATACCTTACCAGCCTACTTTACCTATTAATCTGCTGACAAGAATTCTACTATATTAGCAGAGACACAATTTTCTCATAGAAAATCTCTTTGTCTCTATTATCTTCCCTCTAAAACACACAAATAGCAGGAGCCAGATCTTGAGCATCACTTAACTAATTTCTTTGAAGCTGTGCTAATTTACATCAGTTGATGACTTGACCAGAAACACGCAAGTCTAAGAACCTCATCAAGCAATCCCTCCTCATGCAATTAATCCTTAATTGTGTAAGTAGTCCCACTGAGGTTAGTAGTGAGAAAGGATCATAGATTTTGGCAGCTAGGGACTGTTGTACTGAGGTAAGTCATAAAAAGGCATCCACATCTGCAGGAGCATTTACTTAGGTGTGACATCTCAGTACTGCTGCTTCCCCAGTGCTGGTCAATGCGGTGGCTCTGTGACCTCTCAAAACTTTGGAAGCTAGCTGTCATCAGCCTGTGCTGCTGAGGGATGAGATCCTGAGCATGGGTGCCCTTCTCCTCCCCACCTTTGGCCTTTCTCCTGGAGGCTTCTCTCAGTCATGCAGTTATGCCAATGTTCTTCATAAAGAAAATGAGATTCCCCTTCCCAAATACCAGCAGCTGGGTAGCAGAGGTACCCTCTCAGTATGCGTACAGCCTATGGTAAGTCTGTGACCCGCATCAGGCCAAGTGAGTACTTGAACCTGTGTCCCTGTGATGACGAGTATATGCACTCGTTCTGTTTAAACTTGTTGACGTTCTCATTGGTGTTGTGCTGATGTTTTGTGGTTTTCCTGTGAGCTGCCTGAGGCATGCAAGCACACGCTACTTATTAGTGGTGACCAGACTATGCTTACTTTCAAGATAGCTTTTCTCTGTAATCATAGAATGGTTTGGATGAAAAGGGACCTTAAAGACCATCTAGTTCCAACTCAATTTGAGAAAATCTTCTTCAGGGCTTCAGCTCAGGCCAAACCAGCAAACAGCATGTCACTTGTTGGGTTGTAAGAGTGACATACATATACATGTATATATATGTGTGTCTATACATGCTTTTTTTCCCCCACTGCTATTGTTAGATACCTGGGTGTGTGCAGGCTAAGAGATGAGCAGAACAGTAGTTACGAGTGGTTGCTACCTGGGTGGTAGCCCACGTGGTTAAGCAGCTTGGTGGTTGTGTGCCTGAGACCGGAGCAGCCAAGCAGCTCAGCATCAATGTAACCCCACATGGACTTCTTGAAGGGGACCCCAGTTAAAAATGCTTTGTATTATATAACAAGATATCAAATAAAATATCAATGTAGGCCTGTTTGGAGCCAGAAGCTTCTCAATAGATACTTATAAATATGTCTGAAAAGCTCCCCATCATATTTTTTAAAAGCACAGGTAAGATTGCTGTTAGAGTTAACAGGTCTAGACATAATGCCGCTAGAAAATATTTACTTAGAAGTAACGAG
The DNA here is from genome assembly GCA_013400035.1 of Rynchops niger. Lineage (NCBI taxonomy): Eukaryota > Metazoa > Chordata > Aves > Charadriiformes > Laridae > Rynchops > Rynchops niger. Next base: position 205,082 of record VXBH01004217.1, on the reverse strand, counting down.
AAGCAAATTCTGCTGACAAACATTTGGGGATGCTGAATTGCGAATAGAAATCATGTGTCAGGTTCATCATCAAAGCAATATCCGACGTTGATATCTTGTGAAAGAAAAAGTGTCATTGGAGAGAGATAACGCAGTGTTTCCTTTTTGTAAGTGAGCACTGAAATGGTGGTATTAATTTCGGCCAGGCTATTTCGTGTGGTTTTAGAAGGATGGGTTAGTGCTTTCATTCCCTTCTACTGGTTTGCTGTACAAATGGCAGCTTAAATACTTTCACAACTGCAGATGAGCAGAGGGCATATTCCCTGGAGTCTCTCAGGCAGGAAAAATCACAGCATGTGGCAGTATAAATATGACATTGAACCTGTGCTGTGTGTTCAGAGACCTATGATAAACCCAGAGCAGAAACATAAATCTTCTTTCCGCGTTTAAGACGGTGCCTAAATAATGTAGTCTAATTTAAATACAGTTTATTTTCTGCGGGGGAACAACTAATTTACAGAAGAGTGAAAGCGGCAGCTGTCTTGAATTTATTCTTTGTGCTGTTATCCATCATTGTTGGGGTTGTTAGTTCTTCTGGGATGCAGTATTTTCTACACTTAGGTATAGGATGCTATAAAACGTGAGGCTGTGTAACTGATCATGTGTGGGCAAATAAGGTCCCTGTTTTCACTGCTCATTATTAAAAAATTAAAATCTATTTAAGCATGAGACACAGAAACAGGCAGCTTAGTCAAGTTCATATGTGCTGGAAAAACTCATGAGTATGATTACTTTTCTACCAGTAATAGAAGTCTGAAAACGAAGAGATATGAACTAGATGATTTTAAATGAAGATACTGACTTCTCAAACTCAGCAGAAGGGAATTATAGGGAGCCCAATGAAAGTAAGGAACTAAGCTTAAAATGAATTCTTTTCATTGTCATTCATTGGGGAAGATGTCCTACTGTAAAACTTTCTTTATAGGAAGCAAGTCTGAGGAACTCTCTCAATATGAAATGACACCAGAAGAGGGTTTAGAAAAGTCAGTGGAAAGAGAAGAATCAAACTGATGACATCAGGCAGCACGAGCCCAGTATGTACACGTTGAACTCGGCGCTGAATTTGCTGAACAATTAATTGTAGCTTCCAACCTATTGTTTAAAATATTTTTTTTTCTTTTGGATGGTTGGGAAGCGGCAAAAGTAACACCAGTTTTTATCAAAGGGCTGCAGAGAGAATTTGAAGAACCGCAGAACAGTACCTCTGACTTTTGTGCTGGACAAAGCAGTAGAAGCTGTAACAAATGACAGAAATGAGTAGAGAGGTGAAATACAACATAAGGGAAAAGAGTCAAAGCGGATTTCGTAGGCTCAAATCATTCCTCACAAATCTATTATTTGATTTCTTTGAAGAATATGTGAGTAAGGGTGATGCAGTTAATAACGAATTTCCAGAAAACTTTCAACAATGCTTTTTACCAAAGGCTCTTGATGAGATTAAGATGTCAGGGATTAATAATTTGTTAAATTAAGGAAGGCACAGGGTAGGAGTAAACGATCTCTATTTCACAGTAGAGAGGAGTGTCCACAGTCACAGACTCTGTGCTGTTTAGTGTATTCATAAATGATCTGCGAAAGGGGGTGAGTGATGTGGTGACAGCTGCTGCTTGATCAGGCAAAATATTTCAGAACAGCCAAAATTTAGACCCAACTGCAAAGAGCATTAGAAGGATTTCTTGATATTAATTGACTGTAAAATAAAAATGGCAGATGAAGTCTAGGGCCCCTATACCTTAAGTAATGCATCCAGGAAAACCAATCCCAAATATAGGAAATCCCAATATATACAAAATGATAATTTTTCTATTAGCTATAACAATTTGAAGTTATTACACATAATTTTCTGAAAAAAAAAAAAACCAAACCCATGTTGTAATGATCAATGATAAATGAAAGGCAAATGGAATGTTAGAAATTATAAGGAAAGGAATGGAAGATAAAATATCACTTGACACTGCTACATATATGGGGTGTTGAATAGGGAGCTCACTTCTGATCCCTTAATCTCAAAAAGATATAGTAGCGCTAGAAAAGATACAGAGAAGGACAATAAGGTTAACCAGAAATCTGAAATGGCTTCTGCACATGGAGAGATTAAATGAGTTATGGCTTTTAGCCTGGGAAAAAGACCACTGAGATGTATGTCGTGCAGTTCAGTTGGGGATTTCAGATTCATTCCCTATCTCTCACAGCCTGTGCAGTATGGGCAGTGTAGTGGTGCTATTAGACATCTGGCTTAAAACAAGCAAGAGGAAGTATTTCTCCCCCCAGCCTGTAATGCAGCTCAGGAACTCATTGCCATATGATGTGTCAGATGTAAAAGTAGCAATGTGTTGAGCGAATTGGATGGGTTTGGAGAAGAAAGGCCATCAAGAACAAACCCTGGCACAGAGCAGCCTCAAACACCTGCTTGCTGGGAAGATCAGCTGTGGTCAACAGGGCTCTCTGCGTGCCATGTTTTCTGGCAGTAGCATCTGCTGATAGCCACTGCCAGAGACCGGCTGTAGGAACAAATGGACCTTTAGACTGACCGAAGTGTGTTAAAATATTTATGCTTATATCCATTCTGTCGGTTACATGGAGTTAACCCTGTTCTTCCTGTATTGACTGAGTGACCAAAGGCTGGCCTCTGCCAGAGGACTCAGGTGGCTGCCATGACTCAGATCTTCTGCCAGCGGGAGGCTGTGGCTCTGCTGAGCTGTCAGCCAGCCCTGCTTGCAGGCTTCACCAGCACTTCTGCTTCTGACCCTGTCCTGGACTTTCTTTTTGCCTCCCATGCCTTGATTTTCTTAAAAGCTGGGTTTTAACTTTCATTCTTTTTAAGGTGCTTACATACAAGGTGGTGCCTTGAGGAGGCACACGGGTACAATTCCAGCACATCGCTATGTTGGTCTCATAGCAAAGAGTCTTGTGTTATTACCCAGCATGCAGTAAGCAGTACTAGCTCTGCTGTCAGGATCGTTCTCTGCCTGCTTGGTGTGGTGGAAGGAAAGGTTTTCACTAATCAGGCAGGTGATTCATTACGGTATAAAACAGACTCAACATGATTCCTTCGTAAATAACTTCTGGCTGTGTTTCCTAGCAGACAGGTGGAAGCTCCTTATTCGTATGCATTAATGACACATGCTTATCAAAGAGTGATAATGCAATTGACAAATAAATGGTATTTCCAGTATTAATATGTAAATTACATGCTAAGAAGAAATTATCAAGGACTGAAATACAGCAGCAAGCACTAATTGCATTCCTTGCCCTTCAATATGCTGTGCACCGTAGATAGCTCTTTTCCCTAAATGAACATTTAAAGCTTTCATTTTGTCTGCTTCCTCATGCTTAAATATTTCAGATACATTTTTTTTTCTTAAGTATGTTGCACTGTTTGCATAAAGTGCTTTATTGTACTTCATAGGAGGCTGACGTGACCAACGATTTGCTTGAACAGCCTTTGGGTGCACTGATTCCCTAGAAATGTTTATAGGTTATTCCTATAGGAATATAGGTACAGTACTGAGGTGGATTTCCTTGTGAGAAACCATGCCAAATAATCCCCTCTTGCAAACACATCGAGACCTATCTTGGAAACTGATTGGGGGTTTTTGTTTTGTTCCTAGTGTATTTTTTCTGGAAATCTGTTCCAGAACTTTGGTCTCCAGATGGCTGGAAGTCTCATTTCTTAGTAACCATTTTCTTCATATGCCAACACTGTCTGTGAGCTTGGAAAGTTTTTCTCTTGTGTTTTCTCCGTGAAGTATTTGTAGCACAATTGTGCCCTGTCTCAGGATGTCTTTCCTTTTTTTAGGCTAAATAAGTATTTTTGTAATAGTGTCCCCTCATACGATGAATCTCCATTTCTCCACTTCTCTAACCAGTATCCCCTGAACCTGTGCCAGTCTGAGTTCCTCTTTCTTTAACATAAGCTGTTAGGAAATGTAGGTACTATGTGAGCTGAGGCCTTCTTTATCAGAGCTTAACTCAATGATGGTGTTTCTCTGCTGTCTGCATAGGAACTAGGACAACTACGGAGGCTATGGAGATTATGGAAACGTGTACAAAATATGCTTCCACATCCAGCATCTCCAAGTGAAAAGATCCTGGTAGCATAGAAAAGAATACCTCAATATTCAAAATAAGCTACACGAAGAATAGCTAGAGTGGTGCCTGATGAAACCCAGGAACTTGCCTAGGACACTTCAGGTTCATCCTTGCTCCTGTCCAAGGGAATTCTGCAAGCCCAGCCCTGGCCACCTGGCATAGTGCTTTTTTGGATGACTTATGGCTGGGAGCGTGCAATATTTAGGATTCCTTTTCCTTACTGGAGCTATGCAGAAGGATTACAATGAGGGGAAATCCCATTCACATACTCATTTAGCAGCTGCTTCTCTTGGTTGAAGGAGTAAATTGCAAATGCTTTCCAAGCTTCAGTTCTCCTTTGTCTATTTATTTGAGTTTACTAAGAACTAATGGATACTGGAGAAGAATGTGCCTGGTGGGCAAGACTCAGCAGGAATCTATCCAGGGAGAGAGACTGGTACTGAAATCCCTTTGGAATTGGCTTTAGTTAAGTTTTTAATGATACTTTGCTGTGTCTAGCATTGGAAGAAGTATAAGTTTAGAGAGTGTTTGGAGAGTTTTAGAGTGAGGATTCCTACATGCAAGTAAGAATGGCAATTAGCCATTGGCAATGGCAAGTAGCAATTCCTACATGCACGACGCCTGAAATGCTATGACAGCCTTCACTTTCTGAAAATGTGAGGTACCATTTGTTCTCACTTGCAGCAGGCACAGTGGTGCTATGTAGTAATAGCTGTTCAGAGGTGTAGATTGGATACACTTGGTTTAAGATAGTTTCACCTTTAACGCCATCTAAAGCTTAGTCAACAAACTCATCAACTCATCTCTACTCAGTGCACTCCTGTTTACTCTCTTAATTTTTTAAAGACGTTCTTTAGACTGAGACACAGGTAATTTCCTTTGTTTTAAAGTCCCACTTCTGAGTGTAGCAGCAAGATGCTGGAGTGGGCTGGGGAGGGTGTTTTATTCAAGAAGCTAAAGGGAGACTTGAGGTGATCTCTCTGCCTCTGATGAAATTCGTTCCTTTATCTGGAAGCTCTTAAATCATTCCTGCCAGAGGTGACATTATAAAAATAATTCTGAAGAACAAAAGTTCTCGCCCTTGGAATACACTGCATCGCACCAAATGGTAGGCATTTATTACATTTTTTTTCTTTCTTAGGGAAGCTACAAGAGTTGAGAGACACATGGAACCTTTAGTTTCCTTTAGATTTCTTTCGTTTGTAAGTTGATGGGTTTTTTTTTTTTTTTTTTTTTCACTTAAACAAATACCTTGTGAAATAAGCTGCACAAAGGATAGCCAGAGTGGTGTCTGTTGAACCCCAGGGACTTGCTCGGGACGCTTCAGGTTCATCCCTGTCCCAATTTAAGGGGCTTTGGTGAAGCCAGTCCTGGCTTGCCATTCACAGCCTCTGTGGCCATGTGTGCCCGTGGAGCACTGCGCTGCTCTTACCATCTACTTGGTTGCAGCAAAGTGTGGCACATACCTATTTAATTGTTCCTGAGTATTTAAACGGGGTTAAAATAAGTCCTTTTCCTATGGCTTACTCCTTTTGCAGGCTCTGGGGACATAGATTTTACTGCAAGACAGTAGAGAGAGAATTTTGTGGCAGTCTTGGTGACACATGAATGCCTAACACCCCTCAAATTCCCCTCTAGTGAAGGAGAATCTGTGGGGTTTGTTTTCCTTTTGAGTGACCAGGAAATGGTTCTTCCTTCTTGTGATGGTGTAAAGAGGTGGAAGCTGGCACACCCTCAAGTTGATTTTTTTCTTGGAACAGGGACATTTTATTAGAGGTTTTTTTTAACTGTAAAAGCCATACTTAAGTTGTGCTGAAGCTGAATTATGAGCATAAGGATATATGGAAAGCCTGCTAGTTCCAGGGACACTAACATCTGTCCCTTTCTGTAGATTATTAAAATTAAATACTCAAGCTCTAAGAGATAGCAAATGAAGGACGAAGGTGGTGAGCCTATGCCTTTATATTCAGTGGGACCTAATTCAGTCTGAACAGAGTTACAACCTAAATGCACAGGTAATGTAATTTTGCAGTAATTTCTGTTGATCATAGTGATTTTTCAGGACGTATTTTGGAATATCACTTGGTTTATGTTGTTCTGGAGGCATGTCAAGTCTGGTTTAATAAGCTTTTCTACTATGTTGTAATAGAGTATTTCCACTCTTCTGTTATGCAAAATATTTAGTGCATGCACGAAAACTTGGCGTTGATCTTCAGTTCAGCAGCAGCGGTAAGCAGTTAACTGGATAGCATCTCTTTTTTGTGTCACTAGAGATGGAAATGGGTGTTCGGGTGGCTTATGGCTCGGGAAAAGACGCCATTTTACCCAGGGAGATGAGACACTCCTTAGAGAAAATCCACAATTTACCCAGGAGATTCAACTGCAAACACACTCCATGGTCCAAGAAGAAAGTAGACAACTAGAATAAAGGCAAATGGAAAGAGGTGGGCTTTGACCTTTCTGTGCAGCTTTTGCAATCTTCTTGACAGACTTTAACTCCCTAGCACCTGATTTCTATAGCTTTTATATATTTTAAATCATCAACTTGGTGCAGCTGTTCCAGTTTTTATTTATCTTTATATTTATTTATCGATTCCTGCCATGTACTTTTGATACTCTTTTCCACAGTACCACAAATGGCTTGAAACAGGAGCTGAGAATGACAGTGTCTCAGCCACAGCAGCTCCTACCGTCCTTTGAGCAACTGCTCAATCTACGTGGCAACTGAGGGCTTCTAATAAAAAAGCCGTTTTACTGTGTACACCTGATTTGTTAGCCTGATTTACAGAAGGTGATGAGTAAATCCCCACCTTCAGATCGGTTCTGAGACATAGCAAGATGTCTGGAGGCTTTCCAGCAGCAAAGGTTTTAGTGTAATATTCTAATTTGTAGTATAGCGTTCTGTTTAGCATAACTCATCTTTACAAATTGGCTGTCTCTGACCTTGATATTCTCGCATATGTACCGTGGTAACTGTGAATTTTGAGAAGGCGCTGTGTTACCTGGTAAGGGAAACACTATTTTGGAATCATGGAGCAGAGGTTTCTTCTCTAGGAGACAGCTTCATGCTGTCTGGACAGTGTGAAACTCACTTGTAGGTTTTTTTCAGGCATTAGGGAATTCACCTTTGTTGAGGACATTTCCGTATAGTGTCAAACCACTGCATCAGCTTTTACCTTCCTCCTGGTTGCTGGTATGTGCCTGAAAGTCCTACAGGTGGGCAAAGTCCTTGGGTGCCAGGGTGGCTTTGGAAGTGGTGAGCAGTAAGGCTGCTCTAACGTGTGTGGGGTTGTGAGCAGGCAGTTCTCAAAGACGTCCTAAGTCTCTGTTTTAACCCCCAGTTCATACTTTTTTCAGCTCCACTCCGCTGCTTTTATTAAATAATCTGCCACCAATGTAGCATTCAGCTGGATGTGAAACCTTTAAAGAGCTTTCAGGTGGGGAGGGAAAGTGGTACAATGTTCAAAGCTGGGACCAGGACTCTATCAAGCAGCTGCCTGAAGTCTTAATGGACTTAGTGAACTGTGGCCTTGCTGCTCTGTCCTTTATGTTCGTGGCCAAAGCATGAGTCTCAGCTGGTGTGACTGGAGAAAAGTCACTGATAGCCTCCTAAAGAAGCATGTGAAGTTGGGCATCCAAATGGAGAAGTTTGTAGCCTTGACTGCAGCAGGCTCTGTGTAGGGGGAGCAGCCCGTGGAACAGCGTATTGCACTCGTGAGTGAACTGGGAGCTTGCTGCGTAACCGGTAAAGCTGCTCTCAGATACACCACTGACACTATTGGGGTCATCTGTATAAACAGGGACAGAATTCATCTGTACCCACTCACACGAACTTGCCAGGATACTGAAAGATTTATGTCCCAAACGTGATCATGAGCTGATATTGCTTATGTTTAATTTTTCCATGCACCAGTGTTACTGGTTGAAGCCAGGTACCCAAACTGAGACCCAGGTCTGTGTCCCAGCACAGTGGCCTGGATGAAGTCATGGTGGGAAAGTTCTGAGTGATTTCAAAGAGGGCTGGCTGTCATCCATAGCAATAAACAACCCCGGTCCCTAGCACTAATAGCCTAAAAGCATTTTCAGCTTAGCTTGTCATGCTTTACCTACCACTTTATTGGCAAACATCTTTCATATTGTAAGCAATTCTACAATGTATATAGAGGTAGTAAACCAAGCAGTGATTTGGTAACTCTTAAAATTCAGTTAGAATGATGACACTTTTAGTTTTATCTTGTATGACTTCCAAGGGAAAAAAGTATTAAAAGTTTTGTGTTTGAACATTTTCCTTAAAGAGAGTTCTTCTGACAGATGTAATCTCTTATTTGATCTTGCTAAGTATATGTCATTTCTCAAGTAATGTCACGATGTATATTTAAAGGAACTAATTCATATCCCTTAAAAAACAAATATGCTTCCCATCAGATACTAAAAATTTGCTTAAGAGAATTTGTCTTGTTTACTTTTGATTTTTAAGATTTTTAAATGTACGTAAAGCGTGAATCATTTCGTGTTTGGAAGCTCTGTGGTAGGAAGCCCCAGGTAATTTTTCTGAGAACAGAGTGGGTATGTGTGGAGTCGTGTGGGTGTGTGTATATATAAATGTATATATGCATATACACATACACACTTGCCTGTGAGCATTTAGACTCGCGTATAAGTATGTATACATAGAGACCCACACAGATATCGGTGCAGAAGTTCAGTTGCAGGATTAGTGCAATCAGACTAGCATCTTGTGCTGCCCCAACACCAGAGGAGGACAGGGTCTTGTAAAAAACATAGCACGTAAGTTTAAAGAGGAAAGAGGTAGTGAGAAAGGAAAGAAGGTGAGGATGATATCACATGATGATATAAATTATCATATGGGCCCAGCATGGTGTTTCTGAATCAATAGAAAACACCTTTAATAAAGAATGTGGGTTGTCCCTGGCTGCTGCTAACATTATTTGGCTGGTGGATGCCGCAGCAGAAGCAGGTCTTGAGGAGTGATTTGAAAGAGAAGACTCCCAACAGTTCTTCAAAGAGTACATTTTCTCCTTCAAATCAGTTGGAGTTCCCAGAGCTGAATCATTAATAACCATCTTTTCTGATGAAGTTCAGAGCCCCACAGCACTGGTAGCTGGATGAAATTAAAGCTTGTGAGATTTGCCTTAACAAAGGCTCACTCTTCCAGAAGTTGCCTCATGTTTTCTGACGAGTTGTTGTGTGTAAATGACACATGGCTATGCAATATAATTTCCCCACTCAGCATTTCCTGGGAATGTTTTTCAGGATTACGGGAGGGCAGGCTGCAGTCGGGGGAGTGACCTGAGGAGGTCAGTGCTGCCAGTCCTGGAAAGCAGAGGACTGAGGACGTGCAAGTCCTGCAGCAGCTCGGCAAGCCTTGGTCCAGGGCAAAGATTTTGAAGTACTTTAAGAGGGAAAACACTGTTGCTAAGCCTGATTTCTCAGCTCTGTAAAAACCCCTTTCAGAGTACACATAAGCTGCACAGAACCAAATGACACTGTTTTTACTGGATCATATCTTGGGAATGAAAGTTAATTTAGTTCAATCTTCAAATCCCTGTTAAAGTCTTGTCATGAAGGTCAAGGTAGTAATTTTTAGTTAGAGGTGGATGCAACATGGTTTATTTGTTTGTTTTTTAAATAGGATTTGTGGTTTTATCTAGTAAATTTAGTCTTCACTATGGGACATTACAGGATCTCGGCTGTACAGCTTCAGAGATGAGAGTCTCAAAGGTAAATATCTGTGTACCTTCTGCTGAGTCTGGTTCCAGGCAGGTGCTTTACCTATCATTGAGGACAGTGATGTAAGTACCACTTTCATTCCTGTCTGTGGGCAAAGCCAGGAGATCTGCTGAGGCTCACGCCTGGCCTTTTATACCTTCACCCCTGTCTGCTCAGGCTGCTGAAGGAAGGATTTATGGATCCCTTTTTTATCACCACAGCAATCACACAGCAAAAGTGGGGGCCTTTTCTCACACTTCCTCGCCATGGGATGAGAAGCTGAGTGGAAAAGGGGTTGCTATATATGGACATGGCTTACCAGGACTCACTGCAGAAGAGAATTACTCATCTTCTGCAAAGTATTGATGAGGCCAGTCTGGATTTGTGCCTCAAAATTCAGCCTGCTGAAAACTTAATATGTTACGGAATTTGGCACTAGTTTGGGCCATTTCTAACTAGGGTGGTACTCTGATTTACGTGTTATTCAAGCACACAGCTAGACAAGATTGAGCTTAATTATTAAAGAGATAGTGAAATGTTATGGACATAAATTCATTTCATACGGGGCAGCAGCTGGACACTAGCAGAAGCTAGATTTGAGTCAGTCACCAGTCCCCCACAGCCTTCCCCTTTGCTCTGATTCAAGTGCAACTAACACAGGTAAACACAGTGCAGTAGGCAGAGAGAAACTCTGGAGCACCACAGCCCGGGGAGGCAGCACTTCTACCCACACCCTGAGCAGTGGTGGCATTCAAACACACTTATATCCTTTATAGAAAGCCCATTATCCCAAATGAATGCATGTTCATAAAAACTTTTTGTTACTTTCTTCACTCATATCAGTTTATCAGTAAGTGAAAGCAGCCAGCTCTGTCTCTTCTTGCATGGAATAGCTCAAAGAAAGAGAGATGTTATTTACAAGGCAAATGCCATTGCCTGTTTTAATTTTTTTTTTTTTTTTTTGCTTAGTGAGCTTCAGAAGTTTTCTGTTTTCTGAGAATCATTCAGATGAAAACTGTACCAACAGATGAGTGACAGAATAGCTCGCGGATAGGCAGCACCTATTGTGCCTGCGACTCCTTTTTTTGCTCTCAGCAAACATGATTCAGACCATTTCTGGGGTGGAAGTGGCAGAGTTTTGCTTTCAGGCTGTAGGAAAGCAGGCTCCTGCTGTCATTTCCAAGGAACTGGTTTTCTCATGGCAGTGGGTTTTTTCCATTAGATATAGGGCTTTTCCTCTTTTCCAGCACTCAGATGCGGAGCAAGAGGTTCCCTTACTGTTTTCTGGCCATCGCCTCTCAGTATCTTCTTATGGGGTGTCGTGACATGGCAGCTAACTCTGCTGCTCTTTGTCTCCACAGGCATGCTACTTCTGTTCTGTAATTTTCAGGAAAGTGGATAATTTCCCTCCCTCACCTCTTTCCCTGACATATAAGTCATTCCCGGTCCCAGAAATAAATCAACATCGGTGTGAGTTGGAATATGTCAGGTTCAAACAACAGGAAAATCAAATAACTCTCTCCCCCTGCCCAGTTTCCTTGATTTTGAGCTTAGTTCTCTTGGATAACTTTCGGACACACGTTGGGTTCCATATGGTGACACCTGTGAGCTGTGTTTTCTGGATGTTAACAGATTTGCAACCTCTCTGTAGCACTGAGGTCAAATCAGAAGAAAGGCGAGGTGACGGAGGCCATGACAACGACGGCCTGACAAGGTCCTGAGCTCCTTATCTCAACAGCCAGCTCACCTTCCCCATCACCCTCTCCCTCTCCCACTGCAACCTTTGTCTTCTCAGAATTTATTTGTATCTATATCAAATCTGTATCTAAACTCTATCAAATATCTTTCTCTAAGTCCCTTCTCAGGTGTAGTCCCACTGAATTGTCTTTCACTCCCACCCTTTATCTATTCAACCCTGCAAATGACAGATATGTTCAACTTCTGGTTCAAGGACAGGCTTTTATTTTAACCTATTTTTTTCTGAGCAAACAATAATTATGAAAGCTTGCTGCATTTGTCTGTCTGTTGATCAGTTGTCCGCAGTCCTGCCCACACTGGCCCCAAACTTTTGGACATGTGAGTTGATTTCATCCAAACTTGTCAGAAAGGTAAAGATATAATAAATAAAGAAATAAACCCCAACAAGCTTTGTGAAAATAGTTGGTAAGGTAAAGGAAGCAGAAGGTTCATGCCCCATCAGGGGAGAAGCTGATGTGGAGTCACGTTGCCTAGACATCAGAGAGTCCAGAGGAGAGCACAGTCTTGAGATACAGATCTGCAGGAAACCAAGTTTCATCATCTCTGCTGCTTATAGAGCAAGGAATTTAATTTCTCTCTCCTGAGAGAAACATTGAACTGTTCTTCTCTACTTCCAGTGTATCATTGTTGTGTTTGAACCTTTTATTTATTTATTTATTTATTGTATTGCACTGTCAGTTATGATTAATTTAGGTTTTGTTGATGCTGCTTATTGCATAGAAGACTTCTGACTATGACCTCTATGACGTAGAGTCCGTCACCTGAGTTTTCTCCGCTGTCTACTTTTACGTCTGTTCATGTATCAGAGGGGAAATAATGGCTGTGGCCCTAAGTGGGAAAATAACTACTAATGGATTAGATTGTATCAAATGGATCGTGAGACTGAGATAATCAGCCATAACAGGGCTGAGGTTCCCAACTGTGACCACCATAAACCTTCTCAAGTTTATTGGTGGTAGAACTGAAAGTCATAACCCAGAGAGGAAGGTAACAGTTAGGCAGACTCAGATTGACTATGGAATAATAGTCCAATTCTTTTTTATTTTTTTTTCCTCTCTCAGCTAAGAAATAAACCTTTAACATCACATCTTTTTCAAGACATCATTCAAAGATAAAAAATAAGTGATTTTGTTGACATAAAGTCTATTTCCACTGAGAGCTGTATCAAAAGAGATCAAGTAGATATCTTCTTTCTGCAAAAGCCAGATTAGAATCTACTGGCTGCTAGTGTCCTTCTAAATGGCAGAATGTGTTAAAAAGTAAGACTTGTTTTATTCCTTTCTAAGTGAAGTATGCTGTGAATTTATGTGCTTCCTTTAAAAAGGTCCCCAACTTGTGCTTTGGAAAAAGGTGGCAGTAAAGCTGTGCTATACCGGAGTTATGGGGGCACATCTCTCTGGTTCTCACTGGACAAACTTGCAGCCTGCATGATCTCAGATTTAGTAGAACCAATAACATCTAATATCTACAATTTTCATAGAGTCTTGTGGCTTTAAAATGGTACAGTAATTGCTTCTGTCTCAAGATATCCACGGTAAGTTTGCAATACATTGCCCATGGAAATGACTCAGCAAGAGGAGCACAGTGACCCCTCCTGCACAGCAACTTACTAATGAGCTGGGTTTGTCTTTTACTCAGATATTTGACTTCTCTCATGTAATATTTTTGTAGTCAAGCTTTTTTATCAAAGCTGAAGAGATCAAGATAGAGATAGGAAGCAGGCAGTATGTTAGCTGTAGAAAAGGTAAATAACATGGTCAAAGCTGATAAGAAAAATTAGATGGAATAGTTTCACTATCTTTTGAAATGTTATTTATTTTGCTGAAAACATGTTTTGGGGAAGAAAGATGAGACCGTGTTGAAACATCTCATGGATAGTTGTCTCCACCTGTGACTTCTATGTCTATTGAAACTATTCAAACCTCTCCTAATTCTCAGAGGCAAAAAAAATAGAGAAGCAAGTGGGAGAATTTTCAAGTTTCAAAAATGTTCCATTTAGTTACAATGCAAAATTAAAATCTCAAAAGTGTTTGTGATTTAAAATCTTTACAGCACACAGCTCGGGTGAAAGTATATGGTGGTTTTGCTTGAATTCCAAAACCCAATACTTTGAATACACAAACTGTAACTTCTTTTTTTCCTCAAATAAAACCATACAACATTTTGAAAACTTGCATTTCCTTTTTTATTTTTTTGCAAGTCAAGATTTGCCACTAGGTAGGTGGGAACCTTTAATTGAAAATTTTCTCACCTCCTCTACAAAGAAGTCTTTGATGTCTTTGACTGCGGTTAGGAAGAGCATTCTCTGAAATGGGCAAGTTTTGCTCCCCGCTCCTCCTTTCGTCCTGATCAGAATGGTTACTGCATGCTCAGAGCTCCAAACAGACACTGCTCTTGCTTTTAAGAAAATATGACCAAATTAACTGCATAATTTATCAAGATGTTATAAAAATTTCAATAGTAAATTTTTGAAGAATGCTTTGACATATGGCCTCTCTACTATGAGCTAAGCTTAATATGTTATGGAACACATGTTAAACTATTAAGTGACAAGGTAATCACAAGTTATGGATTACTCGGGACTCTGCATGGCCAGACATGTTCCCTCTTAGATAAACCTTGACAGTTTCATTATCAACTGATAATTGCCAGCTCTGCCGTAATATATTCATCTATTTAATGGTTATTTCACATCATTGTGAGCCAAACCGTGCTGCCCAAAGGCAAACACACTCTTTTTGTCTTCTGCTTGGAAGAAAACCAGAAACAATCTCTAGAAGAAGAGGGACAGGATCAAACAATATTGTAATGGTCACAGTCAAAGTAGAACCACTGAATGTGTCATTTTGTCAGTGTGCACTGTCTGAAATTTGTCTAGCTCTGGAGTTAAAATAAATCCACCAGCAAAACACCATTTTTTACCTTAAAGACTTTTCTGGCTGTTAGTAGCCTGGAGGATATTTTTTATCTCAACTTTAGCAATCAAATCAAGCTGATATAAAAGTTTACCAACTATTCTGCATGCTTCCTATTGCTATTGTTTGTTCAGAAGGCTTGCCTTTACTCAAGTGATTGTGGGAGAAGTATAAATGTATTTAAATCTGTATAACCTCTGGGTTGATATTAGTATTAGTTGATACCACCTATAAACATATTAACACCATTATATGGATATAACTGTGTCTGCCTGAGTAGGCTGCAGTAATTTAGTTAAATCAGTTTTGCTATCAAGGCAACTAAATGAAAGGGGGAAAATACATTCTAGATACAGAGAAGGGCAGGTAATTTCTGTCACTGCTTTGAAAACTGCTGGCTTTTCCAATGAACAGCAGGTTTCTGTGAACAGAGTAGGCATTCTTACAAAAACTGCAGTAAATGAAATGTCATTTTTATTGATAATGATGCTATTTGCTCTAGAGAACTGTTTGCTATTACAAGAGCTGGTTCAGAACTTGCCAATCCCGTCTCTATCAGCCTTACAGTTTTCTGCAGGAAAAACATTAACCGAGTCCTATGAAGTTAATATTTAAGGATCTTGGGGATCATTCCTTCAGAAGTTTACATGAGCTTTTATCAGTAGCAGCATTCTTTGTCGAGATGTACTTGCAATACAAGTCAGGGTTGATTTTCCCCTTGGAAACAAGGAATCCTTAAATTCCTTTTTATTCCACCCTTGTTAAAACACAATATTGCCTAGGCTTTGTGTAGGCTACATTTTCACCCCCTGGGAGCTCCTAAACCTGCAAAAAAAGAAAAAGTATGACACTAATTGAGTTTTCTTGTTTCCTTCCAAGTTTCAGCATCGTGACTCTGCTTGGGCATCTGGATGTGAGTGTTTGTTCTCGCTCCTGCCAAGGGACCGACTCCGGCATGCCATTCCTCCCTTCCCCCCCACCCACTTCCTTTCCACCTCCCTCCCAGAAGTCGCTTTTCTTGAGATGTGGGAAAGCCATCAGCACGTCCTGCTGCTCTGAGGGCTGTTTGCCGGCTGCCTTTGCCCTTGGAGGTGGGTGAAAACTATTTTCTTTTATGGGCTGGTCAGAAAGCAGCAGGCGGAACTGGCATCTTCCAGCCAAGTCCTTTGCACCACTGAGAAAGGCAGGAGGAGAGATGTCTTTGTGCTCTGTAGGTAACACATGCACATGGCTGTGGAGGAGAAAGGGCCAACAGGAGGTGGTGGACGATGGAGCGGTTGGGCAGAGACGAGGGCCACCTGCAACCAGCTTGTTCAGCTGAGACAGGGTGTTGAAGGGCTGAGACAGGGCGTTGATCTTTCACACCATTGGTGAACACAGATAGAGAAGGGGAAAGGCATCCAGCTGGCATGGCAGTTCTCTCCCCAGAAGAAAAGACTATAAATTACAGTTGTGCTTTGAGAATGACTTATTGCTACTCTATTTATCTACCTGTTAGAAGCATTTTGGTTTTCTGCTTTTAATAACAATATTGCTTGTTAAGCCATTTGGGTTTCTGCTTTTAATAAAAATATTGTTTGTTAAGCCATTTGTTTTGTATTTGCTAGCGGGGGCAGTGTAGTCACTGAGCCATTTGCCCTGCTCCTTGCATCAGGATAATTTTCCCTGGTTTCTGGGTGAGGACGTGAACAGTGCTCTAGCGGTGATTAAGTGCGAACTCACCTATCACCGTTTCCGCTCAGGTCCTGGTAGAAAGGTTACAAAATGACTCGTACCAACGACAGTCTGGCCTGCAGTGTTTATCCAGTACCTGTTCAAGAGTCAGTGGTTACTATTGACCACCAGGCTCACCCAGAATCTAAGCGACAACTGGAAGGAGAAAGACTCTGTATCTTACTACCAAACTGAGGATGCCACTCTGTGCCAGGGGAAGATGTTTGGGAGACAACCAGACCCAACACCTTGGAAGATGAGCTTCCTCTTGTGCCTAGTCCCGCTTTACCTGCAGAAAGCCTTCCAATGAAACAGCTACAAAGAGTATGGTAATGTCCTTGCATAGTATGACAGAGACATAAAAAACAGATTTTCTTTTTTTTTTTTAATTAAATAAACGAAAGGTTGTTGAATTTCTACTGGAACTTCTAAACCTGCTTAGAATTTCAAAACCAGTTTTAGACTGAAGGAAATAAGTCCAACAATGAAGGAAAATATGCAAATCCTCCCCCACCCCCCCAAATAAAAGGAAAGAGGGAAAAAAAATGATATGTCACTTTAATATTAAAGTTAAAAGGCTTTGATGGTGAGGAGAACTTTGTAGAAAAGAAAATGATGGGTGTGACAAATCTTTAAAGAAGAGAAAATGGAGTGCTATTTTTAAAATTCTTTTATTCTGTGGTATTTTACAGAGCCTTACAGATGACAAAGCAGCTGCTTCCCCTGTGCTTGACTGAATGCTTTCTCCACACACCACCGGGTTGGGTTTTTTTTCTTTTTGTGTCACATTGATCTCTTGTTTTGCTGCCTCTAACATGCCATTAGGCGCCTCTGGCTGCCAATAGTGAGAAGATCAGGTTCTGGTGGGTAAACTGCCATTAGGCACTTCCTGACATGATTTATAATATTATGGCCTGTGTCTACTCTTTGAAGATATTTTGAGAGGTAGGATCACCTTATTATTATTGTTTTTACTGCTTGTACTGAACAGGTTTCTAGGGGTCCTTGTCCAGATCTGTTGTACAGATGTTGCACAAATGGATATTAAAAGGCAACACCTGCCTCCCAGAGCTTGCCGTCAAACAGGTGAGACGGAAAATAGGCAGTTATCATCCCCAATTTGCAGCAGGTACCTAAAACTCTACAGTGCTGCACAGAAAAATTTGAGCAAGCTCTGAATAGAAGTAATATGGGCAAAGGAGGATGATAGTACATCTATCCTAAAATAACCACCTTCTCACGGCCTCTAAGGTGAAGTAGCATGTTAAAGCAGTAATACGAGGTACCCACAGTGGCTAACACCTGAAAACAGAGTTAATCAGTCATATTAGCCAACTTGGCATCTTTCAGTCATATTAAAGATATTGGTTGCTGCCCCCAGTTGCCCCAGAAAGTCAAGATTACCTGCTCACCAGTTTTCAGGGGTACACCAATAAAGCTCCAGCTGCCCAATGCACTGCAGAGCAACTTCTGTAAATACGGGCAAACCAGCTTTCCAGTCCCCCCTTGGATCTTGCCTAAAAATAGCTCTCTGTGTCTGTAATTTCCGCCAGGACATGGTGATGTTGTGGTTGCTGGCGTGTGGATGCTGCTGTCTATCATGCCAATCAGTAGCCTCTGATGGGTTTTTATCTGCTTGCAATGGTCTCTTGTCTCTTCACTAAGGCCATGGGGTGGTTAGGGCAGCAATTTCCAATCTGTAGAGCACTGCACAGAGCAAACTTAGTAAATGTTGGGTCCTGGGGTAATACATATATTAATAACAAAATAATAATAACAAGCAACAAGAAATCTTTCTCCAGCTGCATCTCTATACTTGCATGCTCAAACACCCTCCCCCTGCCCCATAAACACACTCAACACAGCATACCATATGTGGGAGCAATTTGCAGCCATTGATATTAAGGATGCCTGTCTTTAATAATTGAGAAGAATTAGCATAATGCTTGACTCATTGAGTTTCTATGGGGAAACAGTAACCTCCAGTGGTCATTTAGAGTCCAGTCATGTTCTAGCAGACTTCAGTGAGAGCAGTATTAGGTCCTTCATTTATACCTGGTTTTAAAATTTTCCTTGAAGCCCTAAATTATGCATTCATACCCAATTTCTCATACAACACATAGCTACTAGAACTGCGCTCCTTCAAAGGTTTATTTTGCAGTTATTTACCTTTGCCAAGGGCCTTGAGATCCAGAAATAAAAAATCCCCATGAAAAAGAAAAGTAATACCAATTTTTAGTGAAAAGTTACAGTCTATAACTTTTTTAAGGAAACAGTACAATTTGTGTAGTGTCTGAACTTGGCTTAGGAACGTATTTAAGTGAATAGATCTTTTCTTCTTTTTAAAGTGGGGGACAACCTCCAGTTAGAGGGAAGGCTAAGACTGTTTTCCTATCTATTTTAGATTGGTTTTTTGTAAGAGATTAGAGGCTGAAGTTCGTAATGCATTTAGGAGCTGCTCAATTTTGACCAGTTAGCAATCATAGGAAACAGGGATGGAAGGGACCTCGGGAGGACTCCCAGCCTGTCTCCTTCAAGGCCAGACTAGCTCTAGTTAAACTGTTTCAGGCCTCAGCTTCCTTCAGGCTGCAGTCCCACAACACAGAGGGACAGGGAAGGCGGACAAAGTTTTATGTCTCTCTGTGATTCCTATTTATATTAAAGACCCCGGCTGGACCTGTTGTGCTACTGGAGCTGCTGGATATTGCTGATAGTGGAGGGACTGCAGAGACCAGTGTGACTTTTCCCTTTCCTTCTGGGGACTGACAGTCACTGCCTGACAGCTCAGAGGCTAAATCTTCAGAGTGCTACCTTGGTTGCAACACATTAATCTGGGCGAGCACAGCACAATTAGCCTTTCTGTTGTTGGGCTTGTGAGGGGGTTGAGGGTACGCCACTGAATGTGTCTTGAGGGATCACAAGTCTTCCCCTGAGGTTTTTAATTTTTATTGTCTGCCGGGTGAGGTAAATTATTACCTCCATTTGATTACCAAGTGCTGTGCAAGTGTGTTTGTTTATATTTATGCTCCTGGGTGGTTACTGTCAACATAACTACTGCAGACTGCTCAGAGCTTTGAGTGGTCCCCATCTGTCAAAGTAAGAATCAAATATATTAAGCCCTCCTCCTCCTCTCTGGGTTATTTTTTGAGAATGTGCCACTGACAACATTTGGAGCTGCGAGAAGTTTATGGCTGGGTGTGGAAGGGTTTGATTTAGAGCTAAAGCAGCTGTGAGACATCAAAAAGTGATGGGTGAAAAGTCTTGATGTTCCTCAGGGCCACAATAGCATTGAAGACGGGACAGGAGCATCCCACTGTCCTGCAAAATGGCCAACCGAGCCAGCTGTGCTGGCTCCTCAGATACCTTCTGCCTAATTAGTCCCAAGGTGGCATGGGGACTAACTATACACTTCCACCTATACCCTCTCTACCCCAGGGTGTACTGGTTTGGGGCCTAAGGTGGTGTCCTACGTGTCTATGAGGGTGGGAAACAAAGAGCAAAGCTCAGTGTGGCACTGGATGGCTGTGATGAAGGAGCGAGTGATGTCCCTGAGGACCTTACCAGAGAGATTCAGCTGGAGGTGCACACTCAGGGGGCTGGAAAGGCAAAGGGTGAGCAGGCAGAAAGAGAAGATCTTGACTGACGGTGGACAGGTAAGATGCCTGCTCTCTTAGCTTATCCCCACCTCCTGCTCAGATAGTCATCTGCTTCTGCTTTTTGGGGAGTGTCAAGCTCTCACCTGGAGCTTGCAGGCTGATCCTCATTGCTGACCTCTCCCCTTCCTCCACCCACAGCAAATCTGCTCTGCCTCTGCTGTGAAACCAAATTCTGCCCTGTGGGAGAGACCACTTGGACTGAAGGCAGGTGTAAGACCTCCCACTTAAATGATCTGGTGCTTAGCTGAAGGAGGAAAAAGAAAACACTAACAAAATGAAATTACAGAGGAGATAGCAGATGAAAGTAAAAAAAACCATAGGTGACAAGCTGTGATTAATATGGAAAAATAAGTAATGAAAAGAGGAAAGTTAAAATATGAGTGATTAAAAAAAGACCATAGGCAACAATTGGCCCATGGAAGAAAACCATAGACAACACAGACAATGTTAGTTATGCCACAGCTGGCTTCTCCTCAAGGAGAAAGCAGAGATGAAACAGATGATATGCAAGTGCTGGTCTCTGAGTCCTGCTTTCTTTCAATTAAGGATTATTTACTATCTTTGTTTCCTCTAATGAGGACTGCAAAACCCAGTTGGGGATTTACTGACCATTTCCCTTGATTTTTGTTGTTTCTCCTGTATTTTTTTCTCTATGACATTGTGATAGTTATCATCTTTGCTTCTCCTCAAATGGGTCATTTGCAGGAAAATTACAATATGTGCCTGTCTGAGGTACCAGCTAACTGAACACTCAGAAAGCAATCAGTGATGCTCTACTGGAAGGCAGACTATGTGCCAAAGAAAGCAAAAGATATACTGGTGAGATTCATGGGGCGGATGAGGACATATTCCAAATTAGAGACTAGTGTCAACAAGAAGCAACGCACGGGACAATGGTATTGGTTTTTTTTAAAGTAGATGTGTAGTTCTTATTTGCTTTTAAAGTATAAAAATTCCTATGTCATCCTACAGGAAATTTAGGTTTCAATTCTGCAAATGTGTCAAAGCTATGAGATCGCTGCACTGGGCAAAATTACATGTGCTTCAGTTGGTCTTCACATAGATGACCTATATCTATAATGTCAGGCCAAGAGAAGGTATGATTAAAATTTTTTAATGTAATATTTTTCATGAAGCCTCAATCAGGTCTACATTGAGGTTCCATGCTACTAGATGCTGCAT
This sequence comes from Rynchops niger, assembly GCA_013400035.1. NCBI lineage: Eukaryota > Metazoa > Chordata > Aves > Charadriiformes > Laridae > Rynchops > Rynchops niger. The sequence continues at coordinate 183,997 of VXBH01004217.1, read as the reverse complement.
GAACACTGGAAATACGCTTTCATATAGGTGGACTTTCCTCAAATTATATACATGTTGGAAACAGGCAGCTGAGGAAGGAGCAACTCAGTACAATTGTACCCAAGCACTATACATTGTACCCAAGCACTGTACACCTTGCAAATGGGAAGAAACCTCTGAGAATCAGCCTTTATGTAAGGTAAATAATATCAGTCTTCTTCAAGACTGATTTGGAAATTTACTGAAACAAACTGATTGTATTCCTGTTCTGGGAAGATCCCCTGACAGTGTCCGTGAAACCAACTGAAAATTGTCGCTGTTACAAAGGCCTGCGTGAAAATCTCTTTGCATTGCCATAAGAGTCCTATAGGTTTATCAAGGCTCCTACTCTCTCTCTCTCTTTTTTTTTTAAATTGATGACTTCAGAATTTAGTTTGTGTATATTGGAGGTGAGTGACAAGTGGTGTTCCCCAGGGCTCAGTACTGGGTCCAGTCCTCTTCAATATATTCATCAGTGACCTGGATGAGGGGATAGAGTGCACCCTCGGCAAGTTTGCCGATGACACAAAGCTGGAGGGGGTGGCTGACACACCAGAAGGCTGTGCCGCCATACAGAGAGACCTGGACAGGTTGGAGAGTTGGGTGATGAGAAACCTTATGAAATTCAATAAGGGCAGGTGTAGGGTGCTGCAGCTGGGGAGGAGTAACCCCATGCACCAGTACAGGCTGGGGGCTGACCTGCTGGAGAACAGCTGGATGGAAAGAGACCTGGGAGTCCTGGTGGACAACAGGATGACCATGAGCCAGCAATGTGCCCTTGTGGCCAAGAAGGCCAATGGCATCCTGGGGTGCATCAAGAAGAGTGTGGCCAGCAGGTCGCGGGAGGTCATCCTCCCCGTCTGCTCTGCCTTGGTGAGGCCGCACCTGGAGTACTGTGTCCAGCTCTGGGCTTCTTGGTGCAAGAAGGACAGGGAACTGCTGGAGCGGGTGCAGCAGAGAGCTACCAAGGTGATTAGGGGACAGGAATGCCTCTCCTATGAAGAAAAGCTGAGGGATTTGGATCTCTTCAGTCTGGAAAAAAGACAACTGAGAGGGGATCTTATCAACGCTTATAAATACTTAAAGGGTGGGTGTCAGGAGGATTGGGGCCAGGCTCTTTTCAGTGGTGCCCAGCAACAAGACACAAGGTAACGGGCACAAACTTGAACATAGGAAGTTCCACCTAAACATGAGGAGGAACTTCTTTACTTTGAGGGTGGCAGAGCCCTGGAACAGGCTGTCCAGAGAGGTGGTGGAGTCTCCGTCTCTGGAGACATTCAAAACCCGCCTGGACGCGTTCCTGTGCAACCTGCTGTAGGTGACCCTGCTCTGGCAGGGGGGTTGGACTAGATGATCTCCAGAGGTCCCTTCCAACCCTGTGATTCTGTATATTAATGGCCTATGTGGAACTGATGGAAATCAGTATGTTATTATTGTATACAAGGACATACATAAATATGACTTTCTCCAGGGTTAGGAAAAATTTATGTCTTTTCAGTCTCTGTTTCATCTTTCTGCTCTCTGCATAGTCCAGTGGTAACATAAATAATATGACAACAATACACTGACTCACTTTTCACCATGTTACTGGTTAGTTAAATGATTAATAAACAGTTAGTGGAAGATATTTCTGATAACTTTAGCAGTCTGCAGTGCATACATTTTTATCTGATTTAGCTTTTTAGGGCTCTCTTTATAGTCCGTGTGGGAAAAACAATCCCAAGGAGTGATACACATCATAAGTTTTAGGTACATTCCTTAAATGAGATGAATTATGCCCTAAACCCACTCATTTTTCTCCAGCTAGCTGCGGTGCAGATGTCTTAATTTGGGGAGATGAATTTTACCCTTTGTTCAGTTTGTGTAATTTCTGTTTGTACATGGATCGTTACTTAGGATGATGTTTAGCCTGAGGTATCTGAGGGCACTGTTCTCCTCTGGCTTGAGGTACTGCAGAGAGCGATCTCCCTTCATGAGCACCCGCTGACTGCTAAAACAGCTTCTGTTTTTCTATGAGTGTCCTCGGTTGCTTTTTGTGAAGGCATCTAATTCTGCTCATGCTGGGTTAAATGCCTGTCAGATTCAATCTTTCCAAAACTGTGGCAGAAGAAAGCTTAATGTCATGACTCTGGTTTCTCCCATGTGGGAAAAGGGTTCAAGAAGCTCAGATGGTTCCTGCTGAGAGGATCCGGAGCAGCACCTCAGGCACTGAAAGGACTAGAGTTAGATAGCAAGGTGCCTCATGATTGTAAATGAGTCCAGGGTTAAGCAATAGCTGGGACATTTTTTATTTTTTTTTTTTTTAATTTTATTTAAAATGATGATTTGGTTGGAAGTCTGTTAGTTCTGCCCCAGCCTCATGCGAGTGGCTCAAGTCCTTTACTGGATGTAGCTGTTAGTAATATTTGCGAGATGGGGATTTATAGACACATTTATTCTGGAGGAATCTAATCACTGCATTGCTTTCGCAAATGGAGCTGTATCAGAAGCAAACAGTCCATGAATTATATGTCTCGGCAGGATTGATTGTGCCCTTAGGAGCTATCAGCAGCACCCAGAGAACAATTACATTCTCCTGCTCCCAATAATGAAGTACTATTTAGAAACAGAAAGTCATTATGTAAAACTTTGAGAAATGATACAATTACATTACATTACACATAATTTTGTCATAGGCCTTGCTTATTACATAAAATTTAAATGTCTTCTGAGAGGGAACTCTGTAGTGCTGATTTCCTGCTCTTGTGCTCCTGGGCACTTTGCCTTTCTGTTAAATGATAAGAGGGAGCTGCTCAGGGTTGGAAATAGCATATATTCTGAAAATTCAAAAAGCTTACTTATAAAAAGTAAGCAGTTATCGTAGTAATTATCAGTTGATTTAATATTAATTAACATGTTAATTTGCCAGTATCTCTTTCATATTTTGGTTTGTCTGGTTATTACAGCAAGATGTAAATCAAAGAAGCGAACGCAGGCATCATACTTCTAAGATTATTCATCCTGTGTAGTCAGTCTGATTTCTTTGTAATTGTTTACAGATTTAAATTTAAGCCTTACTTTTTTTTTTTTCCCTTTCTTTTGCATAATATTTGGCCTCTGTTTTGCGTACTGGTTTCGACTGGTGCACGACCGAAGCTGTGTGATGGAAAGCAAAATGAGTTGTGTCAGTCTGGTTTGTGCAGTCTTCAGTGCAAAAGGTCCCAAAGGCAGCGCTCTGGTGAGGGGCTGAAACACGGGGCTGGGCCAGGTGCCACCCTCTGCACGGAGGGAGAACTGGACGGCAGGTAGCACCACAAACGGTCAGGACGCATCTGCTCTTAGCATGGTCTCTCCTGTTTTATCTATGGAAAGTGAGACCTGGGGAGACTCCTAAATCTTAAGGGCCTGCGGCTGGAACTGCAGCAAACATGAGTTAGTGCCTGAGCAATTGGGCATTGTCTGTGTGCATCTCATTGCTTCCACCAGCAGGTCTCAGTTAAACAAGCTTTTCCTTAAAGGGAAGATGTTAGGAATATTTCATATCAACCCTTCTATATCTTAAAGGCCTTTTATTTAACCAGGACTCTGCCACAGTGTAAAAAGTCATCGACACTGGTTCTTATGGTCCAGGACCACATAGGAAATAGGGGCTTAATTGTATATAAACCAGTTGAAGAGGCTCTGTCCCATGGAAAGAAAAGTTAAGGAACAGTTTTAAGTGCATAAACAGTCTCTTATTTAAAGGCAGGTGTTTTCCACACTCCTATTTCTGTCTCAGTAATTGATTGTGGATGGTTTCAGCAAATGTGTTGCATCAAGAACTCAGTAACATTACTGTCTTGAACTGGGGCTGATTTTTTTCCCCCATGGTCTCCTAGTATTCTCTAATGGGCTGTGTTCCATGTTGCTTTTTAACATCAATTCTGTGGCAACCACGTTATGCTAGCAGTGTGTGTGTGTGTGTGTGTATTTGCATGCTGGGAGAGTGGGGCTCCATAGGAAAACTTGGGAGAAGCCTGGCAGTCCAAGGAGAGCTGACAAGATCTGTTTAATCATTTAAATGTTTAAGATTTTGTATTTAAGTCTTACAGCACAGAAGCACTGAAGTAGTTCCCGCAGACTTTCCAGTGCCATGGTCATTTAGCAGCCTCCTGAAGTAATTAATTATGATTTTATTTGACTGGAATTAAGACTCTTGAGATGTCATTAGTGTTCAGCTCACGTATCATGTGAGACAAAATTGTTTCTCTGTTTAGACAATTTCATATTACAACTTTCTTTTCAGTATTGTTCTTTTTTTATAACAGAAGCTTTCAAAAGCTTAAAGAAAGAGACAATTCCTTTTATTTGAATTTCAACGAAGAAGGTAATTTTATAAGCCTCAGAGATATGAGGCTAGGCAGTCCACATTTTTTATGTTAGACTTGCACATGACGACATAAAAGGATCCTCTTCTTTCCAGGTGCTTTGGCATGGCACAGACCTACGGTAGGAGCTGACTTGTAAACAGCAAACAATGATGTTACAGAGGCTGAGGAAGTGACTGACCGTTGTTGTCCGCTCCACCTTTTCCTCAGCAATCGCCACTGTGCTGTCATACTGTTCATGAACGAGTTCCTCTATGCAGTCTCCAGCCTCCTTGGTTAGCTGATGTTGGGTTTTCTTCTTACGCTGTGTTTGTTCAGAGCCTGAGTGATGATGAAACCATCTTTGTTGTGCCATCAGCCCCAGTGTGAGTGTCTGCTGGGAGTCACTGTCAGGTAGATGTGTGCAAGGATGGCCCAGATCTCCTCTGTCTGCTGGGAAGGTTTTGGGGTCCCCGGCTGGAGCAAGATGCTGCATGCTCAGGGATCAGACCTCCTCCTGCTCCGGGGGTAAAGAGCTGTCTGGGATGTGGCAAGCTTACTCTTGTGAAACACCCAATTTTCACGTGAAAATGGCTCAGACCTAGGGGAGCATGGAGGTTTTTAGTACCAGTGGCCCAAAACATTTTGCAGGAACCCCCTGTGTATGCTCCCTAGTGCAAGCACCATCTCCTGTTGGTACTGGAGATCATCAAGCCTGTAACTAGCTAGCAAGAACCATTGCTGTGCAGTGCTTTGTATGTATATCCAGTATGTTTTCTCTTTAAATATGCTTTGTTTACACAACAGAATCAAGTCCTGATGTAAATCGTAGTGGATAAGGAAGTCAAGTAGTAGCCCTGTATCTGCAGGCTACATCCCATGATGGAAAAACAAGCTACTATGCATGGAGGAGCAACAACTCTCGATTGTTGTCTTCCCGCTTTGTCACCTTGCCCCTTTTATGTCCTAGGAGCCATTTTCCAATGTTTTAGTCACTAGCACTTCTTAGACCTCTAAAGAAATGTTAAAATTTTAAATAGGTGGAAGCCCCACAGATTGGTCATGAAAATATTTTGGTGGTATTTCTCCTTTATTTCAATATGTTATCATGAATAAAATGCTTTATGCCCTACTAGATTTTATCCAAGCTGATAAATTGCTGTTGAATACATGGAATTGCAGAAGCCTGTCATTAGCATCTTGCATGAGCTGCATTTTGATGTGGCAGTCAAACCGAATTAAATTCCACCGTGCCCAGACACAAGGTAATAGCTCAATGACTGCCGTCTTCCTAGCCATCCCAGGTGGTGACGTTGTATGAAACTCAGTGCTACAGAGCTGCAGGGAGGTGACAATCGTACAGTAGCCCCCATCCAGTAGTTTTGGTTTAACTGCATTTTCCATTTAGGTTGTAGAAGAAAGGCAATAGTAAAACTTGTCAGAAACTATGTATGCTAAAAAGCCCATTAGGTTAGCATTTGACTTTTTTTTTGAGGGATATGAACATGTAGCTAGAGATGCAGAGAGCCAACTAAATGTCTGCTTTTGTATAAATTTTTAAATTTTGTGTGTCTGAGCAGGAGCTTCTGAAGTTTCCTTGTTCATTTTTAACCCAATCCTTTCTGAGATCACTCGGCATAGAGATGAGAGCTTAATATACACCCTTGTTTCTGAGGTACTTGCTCCCTCTGCCCACGTCTGTGTTCCTGAATTTCTGAGGGCCAGGATATATTAGAAAATTCTCAGGTCCAGCACTGCTGGTGGATAACTGTGACACCTGGAGCAGCTCTGGATGCTGGGCAGCCCGGAAATGCAGGAACCCGTTTCAGTCCCTCAGCTGCCAAGTGATGCCTGCTCTCCTCTGCGCCTGCTAAGAAGTGTGAGATGGTTTTTTTTTTTCTTTCATGTTATCTAATAAAAAGTCGGTGTAGTTCCAGCTTCCCATTTATTTCTGGAAAGCTCCTCTGCCTTTGAAAACTGCCAGCTCTTTCATGAGGAACAACGGTTTTCACATTATGCAGTGGTTGGTTTTTCAGTCAAAGCCTTCACTCCTGGAAACAAGTAATTACAGGAGATGATTCCCTTATTTTAGAATGAAAAATCCCCCACAAACAGTTATTAGTTTTAATCGTTGCAGTGAAAAACTCAAAGTCATGACTCAGATTTACTCCAAAAGCAAATTAGAATGTAAGTAAAAATAACCCAGCATTTATTTTTTTAAAGCCCAAATTCTAACACAGCTTTTAAAAAAGGGGCTTTTTTTGTCTGTCTTATAGTCTTTGGACATTTGTAATTGGTAAAGCCGACATTGGTAGGGCAGTGCTACATAAAGCCACACACTTCCTGGGGATTGTGGTCTTCATTTTAATCCATCTATCCCTCCTAGGGAAGCACACTGTGTCTGATGTAACCCTGGGGTTTTATTTCACATTGCTGAAGCTCCAGATGCAAGAAAAAGAAATGTACAGACTGAAAAGATTCCTGAGGCAAAGAATGGGGCTATAGGCTCTTGTAGAAAAGGTCGACAAAACTTGGATAGAAATGACATGGAAGATCTGAAGGAATCTCCATCATGAAAGGTTTTAAGAACAAGTTCGAAAAACCCCTTTCAGGAAAGGCATTGGGAGAGTGAAGCATCTGAACGGGGGATAATCTAAATGATATCTTAAAATCTTTTTCATTTCTCTCTTTATTTTCTGCTCTTGGACTTTGTGAATGAATTGTGAGGGACCCTCTGAATCTCTTTTTTCTTCCCTCTGAAAATCACAGACAAGAGTAAAATTTAAATATATTATGTCTATATAATTACTTTTGTCTACTAATCATGTAAGTCATTAGAGAAGTAAAACTGGTTTTGATAATGAGCTGTTTTCCGTAAAACCATCTTGATTGGCATTACCTCTGCTTCTGGTTTTATATTGTTTAATACCTTCCTAAATAATCTCATGTTTTTGCTAAACTTCTTGTTATTCCTCTATTTCTGGTTACCCTTTGGGACAATGGTGTACAATTAGCAATTTTCCAACCTGGAAAGTCCTCCAGTGATCCAAATTATATCAAATTCATATCCACAGACCAGCTTCATGGCAGGTTCTCTAACATTTGTTCAGAGGCAACAGCCCTGGTCTAAGTAAACCTAATGAAATCTATAGAAAGCCTGGGTTTAGCTCTGGAAAAAGAAGATGGCGTATGTGGAAGATGGGGCTGTTAGTATGCACGCAAACAGACTGCCATGTTCAGAAGTATTTTAAACTCTGTGGTAAAAGGGAACTTAAAACTTCAGTGAATTGTATGCTAATTTACCAGTTCAACAGAAAACACAGCTTAATATTTTGTTTTTCCTGTAGCATCTGTTTTACAACAAGAGTTAACGGTGATTCAAAAAATAGCAAACAAAAAGATTTGTTTTATTTTGCAGAAGTGACAGTCTTGAAATTTAGGTGTGAGAATACCAGAGAAATAGTTTTCATTTTCCATATTGCTGAAGGGGATGGCAGTAGTGAAATAGCAGACATCAGTTATAACAGTTGTTTTGATTAAAGTGGTATTTATCCTACTGCTCTTTCATCCGCCATCAATCTTAACTGGATTAAAAACAATATCCAGTGGCAAGAGTTCATTATTAAAGTTATTTTCCAAGTATGTTTAGTTAGATGAGCAATCGCATGTGTACTGTGCCTTCTTTGACAGTAAAAATGGTATGAGAATATGCATAATTGTTAATTGCTTTCCTTTTACTAATGAAGTGGTATGAAAGGGAAAAAAGTATTTTTTCCTGTCCTGTGTGAAGACTATGAGAAGTCGATTTCTCAAGAGGAACCATCACAGTATTGTAACAAAGAAGCTGTTTGGCAAAAAAAACGGTTCAAGATAGACCTATTTACAGTCTGCAAATCTTCAAGTCAGTTTTCCTTATCTCAGGGGCTGAAGTGGGATACCTTTTTATAGCCATATTGATGCATTTTCATAAGTGCATGTATTTTATGTCCTGTGAAAACCCACATGCATCCAGTGAACATGAACTTTGCTTACTCAGCTTTTGTGAAAACCATGGAGAAATTGACCTTATGTCCTGTGCGGTTTGTGTAGCTAAACCAATAGTGTAGCTGTGTATGTATGAATTGGGATTAGAAAAGAAACTGTGCAAAAATTCTAGGATATTAATGAAAGGTAACATTATTTTAAAAGTTTTTCATGTTTATACTTTTATTTTCTTTGTTTTAAATGGTGAAAATACCTAAACAGGGCAAGACTTAAAAGTGACAAGTTAGAAGAGCAGGCATCTCTTTGCAGCTGGGGTGTAGAGAAGAAGGGTGGCATATATTGGATTTAGATATCACAAAGACAGCATCCCCTTCTGCTCCCAGCAGGAATTTTGTGGTTGATCTCAGTGCTAATAGGATCAAGCAGAAAGACAAAAGTCATGTAGAAGTGGATGAAAGCAAAGAGGTAAAAGGACCAGACCAGGAAAATGCCGACTGCACTGATACAAAGGGCTGGCAGTCCCTAGAATTAGACGTCGCATTGAAAAATGCAGCACCCCTGTTCAAAATGTATAAATTACTTGCAAAAGGATTGATATGCATAAGTGTTCTACCTGCCTCATGAATGCGTTAATAACTGGGTTATATAGATATGTATATGGCTATAGTTGTGTGGTATTCTGCATAAAATAATTGTTTATCAGTAGACTTTCTAGCAAATAAAAAAGAAAATTTGAATTATTTTGCAATAAAATAGACTAGGCCATACCTAATCCAGCAAAATCTGTCCTAGGCTCAATGTGAAGCAAGAATTTCCACTCATGAGATGTTTTTTTAATTTATCCTTTGGTCGCACACAAGCATATCATTAACATTATTCAGCATTATGAGAGCAATAGTACCAACAATAAAAGATAATGCAATACGATTTTTATTTAAATTTAGATTTGATAAATAGCCGTGTTGTAAAAATTTACCGGAGAGGAATAGAAATCAGCTGGAAGTAAATGGAAATAAAAAAAAAACCTTTGTTCAGTCCACATCTTGAGAGAAGACTGAAGGCTTCAGTGAAAGGCTTTTGAATAAGAATTGACTTTGTTTGGGTGTGATGCTTCCCAGTGTGGAAGGAAACCTGTAGTCAGACTTTTTTCTGTCTTGGGTCTTAGAGAAAAACCAATGTGACCCGGATCTGAAAGATGTGGCAGTCCTTACCAGGAAAGAATAAGGGAATAGTTGATCTGTTGAGCCTGTCTCCTTCTGTATATCCATCTTGTGTAACTCCACCCTGCTAGACATCTGCTGCCAGGCTCAGTAGTTTCCAGGCTCTTTCTTTAGCTGATGTAGAGACAGGCAGTGATTCATTCAATTTACTTTAGAGACTTAGTTTGTGATGAGTATTAGGCTGTCCCCATGGAAGAGGGAGCTTCCTAGTTCAGACTAAATGTCAGCCTTAAACTTTCAGCCTGATGAAGTTAGTGTTTCTCAATATAATTTAATGTTATTCATTCTAGTGTTAATTTATGCCTCACTGTCACATTTCCTTCTTGCAGCACAGCTCCAAGTATCGTGTCACTGCCTGACTCCCTCATCTGAGCCTCTAAATGTGGAAAAGGAAGAAGCCTTCACCATTCTAGGACTTAGAGCCACCAGAGGCCACGTTTGACTTGAGGCTGTTTCCATGGGATTTGTTGTTTCATACTCACCACTTTCTCTAAAGGAATATCTGCCTAATATTTTTTTTTCACAATTCTGGTAGCTCCCACCTATTTTGTCTCCGTACAAGAAAAAACATAGCTTTGAAATCTAGGGGGAGAGGGTATGTATGTATCATGATTTAATGAATGATCTGCTTTGGGAACAAGAGCCAGAGAGGCAGCCCTAGTGCAGAATGGTGAGAACACTTGCAAGGTTGGATGCCTTAGTCTTGAGTAAAGAACAAGGTAATGCAGCTCCAGGTGCCTCTCTAGTTTCTTTGAAATTGGTTTGAATTTCTCTGTGTGGCACTGCATTGTGTCCTGCAGACTTACTGGTAGAGTTAATGTGTGCCCAATAAGCACATGGGCTCAGTGGGTGAAGAAAGGTTGGATAATTTTATGTAGAAAAGATTCTTTGAGGAGCTGAGGAGCTTGTGACAGAGAAAGAGTTATCTGGCAGAAAAATTGTATCTAAAAAGGCACAGCATGTGTTTGCAAAGGGATGTTCAAACTGTGTTACTTAATCAGGCACTGTGAAAAGATTATTTTTGAAAATATTTTGGCAAGATCTCCTGACATGTAACAGATGACTTGCAATTCCTTATTGTGTGCACTCCAGTAACAGTTCTGAAATAATATTCTGGCTTAATTAATGAAGTTCAATTTCTTTGGAATTCAACTTTTTCCTGGGTGGCAAGAGAGATGATGAACAGCACTGAAATAAATGGGTCCAAATAACTAAGCCCAAAAAGTAGTTTCCTTCCTCATATTAGGGAAAGGAGCACTGTCTATGGGTTGGCCATGGCCACAGACCCAAGGGAAGCATATGTGAAGACTGACTGAAACTACTGGAGATGTTTACAACTACCAAATGAACCTGCTGCTCCTGCTGTTGCAAGCAGTACAAATACTCCATTTGTACTGCGAAGCACAGGAATCATTATGCAGCTGAGTAGAAAAGCGCAAGGTAACTGATTATCCACACTCTTCTGTAGTTAGGCATCCAAAAGACAGAGGATCCCTCTAGTCTTTAAAAGGACATTTACTTTTTACTTACATTAAGGGAATCTTACAGAACTTAACGTTTCTTTTCCATTCTGCAATGCAGAACTCCCTGATGTGTCTATGTACTTGAGCCCTTTTAAAGCCTAAAACACATATCTGTTTGCTTTCATCTCCTTCCCCCACTTCTTCCCGTTCCATATCTCTTCAAAATCCCGTAGACAGAAGTTTGGAACTTGTATATTGCTCCTTGCATAGCCACATATTATGGATGTCAAAACTGTACACGCTCCATATTTTGTTTCAAAAGTACTACCAGTATGTTCTGAGCAACATTTGGTTGTTATTATACTGTAACAGTGTTCACAAGTTTGGAGTAAAAGAGACTCCCAGAAGTTTCTGTGGCACTGCCAGAACTGAAATACAAACGAACATGTAAACTATATTGAAGGTGGAAGGTTATGGATTGTCGGGCATGATCTCATTAGGGAAGTCCAATTAATGGTAGGCTAGAGGAGAGCTGAAGTCTTCCTTTGAGAAGCCTAAATCTTCCTCAAAGTTACATTTTCCTCTAAATGGCACCTTCCAAGGACTTCCCAGGTGCTGGCCTTCAATAGGTCTGGAATTAATTTTGATCCAAGTTGCTTGCTGCTTATGTTTGCACCAGTCTCAAGGAGAAGGATGAGAAGAATCTTGAATAGAGCTTTTAATATTTATTCTCTTTTCTCCTGTGTTGCTACTAAATTATTTATGCCATGTCCTTCTTCTCCCACATGTTCTTCAGTTTGAAAGAAACTTTCCTACTAGACATCAGTTTGTTTATTGTGAAGCCTAGGATGTACCTCTCTGAGGTAAGAAAGTGATCTAAGGATAGAGAGCCGAAATGCTCAGAATACTCATTAGGTTTTACATCTGTACAAGCCTTCTAAAAACTTCTGTTCAACTACTGCATAGTTTGGAGATATTGAAAACTCTGACAGTTGATCAAGGGTAAATCTGCTTTAGTTTGGCCTCTCCTCTGCTGTGCCAGCTTGTGAACAGCACAGAATCCTACCTCTGGCCAAAGCCCTGATAACTCTGAGAAGACTCTCAAGAAAATTCTTGCTCTCTCCTGCTTTTGCTTGTGGCCTTGGGAAGCTGATACCTTGGGAACATACCAGGATGGAGTCACAGTCACGTCATGGGATATAGAATCATAGTATCATAGAATTGCTGAGGTTGGAAGGGAACTTTAAGATCATCAAGTCCAACCATTAACCTACCCTGACAAAAGCCACTTCTAAACCATGTCCCTAAGTACCCCATCTACCCTTTTTTTAAACACCTCCAGGGATGGTGAATCCACCACCTCCCTGGGCAGCCTATTCCAATGTTTAATAACCCTTTCAGTGAAAAAATGTTTCCTAATATCCAATCTAAACCTCCCCTGACATAACTTGAACCCATTTCCTCTCGTCCTATCACCTGTCACCAAGGAGATATGGGATATTGCAATCCAGAGCAAGGATCTGAGTTGCCCCCTGAAGGGTGTGTGAATGGTGTGAAGTTTGCTTATCCATTAGAAGGAGAACATGAATTACTGCAGATGTTCCCATCCCAGGTGAAATACTGATTGTAGACCTGCCTGTTTCATGGTGTTAGAGAAGGTGCAGCTGTCCAGGGAGCAGATGTTCCTATCCCAGATGAAATACTGATTGTAGGTCTGCCCATTTCATGGTGTTAGAGAAGGTGCAGCTACCCAGGGAGTTTGCAAGGCATGCTAATGGGGCAAACAGCCCACCACACACTTCTGGAGGAACCGAGGACTGGGATGTTCTTCACAGTAGTTTAATAAGAGTCCAGCTAGGAGGTAATCAACCAAGCCCGCAACACATGGTAACTGATGCTGAACCAGAACACACAGAGTGTATTTCACCCACCAAAGGTAATTTTCTTCTGTGAGGGAATACATACATTTCCTGTGTTGCATGTTGAAAGAAAAGCTTGAAGGTAACCTGACCTAAGCTATTAATTTCTGACCAGGTTCCCCCGGCGTTTTCAGTGTCTTTGTCTATGTGTATTCACGTAGCGAAGGCAGCTGGTAGAGCGTGTGTGTGTTTGCACATGAGCTGTCATGGGGAACAGACTGCGCTGTAATGCGAGGGCCAAGGCAAGCTGTGACCATGCTGAGCTATCTGGTGTGCTACTGAAGAATGGCTTGTTCATTGACTAAGGTTGTATTTAGCAACTCATTCACAAGAATTCAGAAACTATTTTCTTCAGTTGGCATATTTGCTTCCCCCAATGTAGATTTCTGTTTGTCATCAATTTGCCTCCGACTTTTTCAGCATTCTTCTTGATTTTTTCAGACCAGGCAAAGCTGACAGCTGTTTTAAGCAGGTGGGAAACGAACTTCATTACTTCTGTGCTGTCAGCACTGGAATCTATGTGTTTAAAAGTATATGCAGACATATATTTATTTATATACAAACATATTTCATTTTACAGCATGAAATTATAAGGCAGGAACTGTTCACTTAATATATCAAAGTGCCAGGCACAACTATCGCACTATATCAGAAAAGCAACACACAGTAAATCACTTAGATATTTGCTTGTATATGACAAAATATTTAAAGCTGGAGTCTAACCTACTTCAGTTTCAAACTAATTGAAAGCTATCATTTAAAATTACTGAATTTGTGTTTTGGCTCTGCAGTAAGTCAGACTTTCAAGGTCCTGTGATTTTGCCTAGCACAGAGTGTGAAGTCTCTCAGAACTTGCACACGGAAAGAAAAGCAAAAATCAAGCAGAAATGTTCTGCAATAATGTTCCATTATCCTCTGCAGCCTTTTTGTCTTCCCTTACACCTTAATGCAGCAAGGAAGGAGGAGAGGGGATGCAGGAGACTCTATGGCCAAGCCCCCTTGTGTATTGGGAAGAAAAGCACCAAGAAGAAATGCTCTGCACTTCCTGGGTCTTCTCCGTATCATGTCTTCTCCAGCTGGTGAATGGGTAGTGTTTTATCATGACCATTTTGATGTATTATTCTTCCCACTTGTTGCATTTCCTCTACTGATGACAGAGGGACCACTCCCAGCAGCAGATTCCATCATCGTTCAGCTTTTGTTTGAGTGCTGCCATGAAGCCCACAGCAACAGGTTGAGTGAGTCCATGTACTGCTCTTGCTGCCCAATGTGATTAATTCATACTAAGCCTTTGACTCTTTTGGCAGGCTTGTTTCAAACGGCTTATTTTCATCTCTCCTTTTCAAACATGTTCGTTATGTTTTGACAATGCATAATTGCCCAAAACATCCTCCCTTAACTTTACCTTCATCAAAAGCATCTGACACACCAGGTGATACTTTCGTCATTTATATGAAGAGAGTCACGGTCAGTTATGCTGCTTTTCATGGATGGGAGGGATCAGTGATTGGAGACAGTTCCCATCTAAGGGATAAAGTTCAGAGGAGGGACTGAAGGCCTTCGCTGATGGGCTTCTGATAAAATATTTCAACTTGACTGGATTCAGGCGTGTGCTCTGCGCTGCTGTGCTGGCTGACTTTCAAAGCTCTTGGAAAGTGTGGCCATGCCTCGGAGTTTCTGTGCCAATTCTCTAGCCGTTCTGCAGGTCAGAAGAGCAAGTTTCAGATGTCCCGCTTGCTGTGTGCAGAGTTGTAATTCATAGCGTGGGCCAATTTAATAACCTGATTAATTTATTCATACCTGGCCTTCAGTCACAGAGCGCAAAACAAGAGTCCTGAAGCAAGTGTCGTGCATTTGCTTATGAAACACAAGGCACAAATTGGCAATTTTATTTTTAACCTGAATTCAACATCGATATTGACCGGGGCGAATGCTCAGTGCCTACGTATATTTAATAATTAGTGTAACACTACAGAAGCAGTCTCAAGTGAAAAGCCATCATTGCTTAACTAATCTCTCGAAAAATTAGGTAGGAAAGGAAACGTGTATTGTTGGTTTTAGTGCCTAGTTCTCCAGTTATGGTGAAATCTGAAGGAAAAAGAACCAACCAGCCTTCAAAGATTTGTACATCAAACGCTAGCTTAACTATTTCCTTTGCTTGAGAATAATTTTATTTTCCTTCGAGGCTGATCCTTTTTTGGTCCTAGGCTTCTTATTACCACTGTGACTTTCAGTGACGTGTGTCCTTTAGGACCTGTAAACACAAATATTTCTTCTGCCAAGAAAAAACATGTCCTAAAATCCACATTTTCAAAGTGTTTTTGCATATACATGCATATATGCATACATACAAACCCCTAAATCCTTTTTGACATGCTTTTATTTTCTTCTTGAATTTTTCTTCCTAAGCAACAAACATTATAAAGGCATCGGCTAGAAATACTTATTCAGTAGGTCTTAGGTTTAGCTCAAAGGAATCTGGACAATTTAGAGCCAAAAATACGAAAGGTGGTTGCTTCTGTGAGAAATGGGCTGTGTGTGAAGCGTAGCAAGAGGCTAATTCTTTACTCCGTCACTGACAAGCTCTCCAAACATGGACAGGTTTAGAGCCAGAGGGACTGGGTGGGTTATTGAGACATGCTGAGCTACCACCTGTCTGCTGAGCCATGTCTCTTAGCTCATTTAATTTGCGAAGCCAAGCATATTAGCCTAAACGACCACAACCATGGTGAAAACACGGGACAAGAAGACAGACTTCATTTCCAAACTTCAGGTTGATGTTTGATTCAGGAGCATGGGGGCTCAGAAACTCCTCAGAAACTGGTAAGCAGGACAGATTCCTGTAAAGTGGCCACAAATGGATACTCCTAAAAGACACTGTGGCCTCTGTGCTTCCAGATCATGAAACACACAGAAAAGTAATGAAGACTTAGAGAGCTGTTTTCAAGCTTTCTGTTTTAGGTCTGAAGACAGGATAAGGATCCTTTCCATCTTACCCTAACGCACTGGATATCATCAGGTATTGACTACAAAAGGAAAAACATCATTTTGCATCTATACAGAGCCTTAGAGCACCTACAGCTTGAATACTGTGGGCAGTTTTCATGTTTGCATCTTGAAAAGGAGAGAGTGGACTTTAAAAAAAGTACAAAGAAGGTAACTAAAGTGATTAAAGGGATGAAGGAGCTGCAGACAAGCTGGGACTTCAGTTTGGGGAGGCTTTGGGACATATGGCTTAGGTTTACAAAATCATGGAGATAGCGGTTAAGGTGAATGCAGAAAAGTTATTCTCCTTCAATACAGGAACTTGGGGAAGTGATTTAAACTGATGAGAAACTTGTCTAAAGCACATAAGATAAGTTATGTCTTGATGTAGCAGGTAGTGACCTGGAACTCATTGCCACGGGAGTTAATGGAGGCAGAAGGTATCAGCAGCTTCAAAAAGGGACTAGGCAAAAAGGAATACAGCTACAGGTCCATGAACAGATACTAAAGGGAACAGGCAGGATTATCCTGTTAGATGTTAGATGTTGTTTCCTCATATTCCTAGTTTCCTTCATATTCCTCAGAAAGGATTTTTTCATGAAATTACTTAAGCAATGATGGATTTTCACTTGAGAATGCTTATGTATTCCTACACTAATTATTAAATATATGTATTTATAGATATATAAAAATGAAGTAGTCATCCTTCATAAATGTGTGTCTGGCGGGCTGCTCCTACTGTCTTTTCAGACCCAAATTCAGGTAACTCCTGTGGAAATGATTTCATACTCATGGCTCTTTGATCAAGTTCAAATTTACTGTTTTGTGGAAAGGCTGTTTTTTCTCTCCTTGGTTCTATTTTTGCACAGCTGTAATTGTCCTCGGTTAGTTCAAGCTGGGCAGATGTCATTAGGTGGCTCTGACTTACACCCAGGTGGAGTGACCCATAGTGTCCTGGTGTCCTGCTGCCAGGGCTGGGCAGGCTCTGGGCAGGTACAGCAGCATAAGAACTGCCCCAAAAGCAGGGCCACATCCCTGCCGCTTGCTGTGGAACAGCTTAATTTTACCAGGTGGCAGTCATGTGGGGATGTGTTGTGGGAAGACACAGTCTGTTACCTGCATCTACCCCAATTTCAGTTGCTTGTTGCCTTGCACCACACAACTGGAAGAAGAAACTGAGCTGGGGAGAGGGGCCAGGAGCCGGGCAGGTGGCCATGGGCACTAGACATATCTGGATTCCAGGTGATCACAGAATCACGGAATCACAGAATCTTTGGAGTTGGAAGGGACCTCTAGAGATAATCTAGTCCAACTCCCCTGCTAAAGCAGGATTGCCTAGAGCACATCACTCAGGACTGCATCCAGGCGAGTCTCGAAAATCTCCAGAGAAGGGGACTCCACAACTTCCCTGGGCAGCCTGTTCCAGTGCTCTGTCACCCTCACCGTAAAGAAGTTCTTCCGTGTATTTGAACGGAACTTCCTGTGTTCTAACTTGTGCCCATTGCCCCTCGTCCTGTCACTGGGAACCACTGAAAAGAGTCTGGCACCATCCTCCTTCAACCCACCCTTTAGATACTTGTAAACATTAATCAGGTCTCCCCTCAGCCTTCTCTTCTCCAAGCTAAAGAGTCCCAGCTCCTTCAGCCTTTCCTCATAAGGGAGATGCTCCAGTCCCTTAATCATTTTAGTTGCCCTTCGCTGGACTCACTCCAGCAGTTCCCTGTCCCTCTTGAACTGGGGAGCCCAAAACTGGACACAGTATTCCAGTTGTGGCCTCACCAGGTGATGAGCTGGACCAATTTTCAAAGCTCAGTTTTCTCTGTCTTCCTGGTGGGAGTACTTTATGAACACATGAAATTGCTCCTCCCCATGAGAGTTTATGAAGGGAGAAACAGTTTTTCATTTTGGCTTTTTTTTTTCCCTCGGCTCAGATTTGTTACGCTCACAGGTGTTTCTTGCATAGGCTTAATAAAGGCTTGCTGGCAACCTGCAGAGTGCCAGAATCTCACCGAATTTGTGCAGTGTGGGAAGAACTGTGCAAGATGTCTAAAATCTGAATCTGGAGAACAAAACACGAATTCTTCCCCCTGTTGCCTTCTGTCTGCGGGGGACACGTGCCAGCACAGCGGACACCCCTGGGCAGCCTCATCCCAGGGACAAAGAAGGTCCCTTTACAGCACAAGGATGAAAGCCAGCAGCAGGAGAAGCACTTAGAAGCCGTGACAACTTATATAAGGATGATCTGCAGCCTCCAGGAAAATGAAACAGCATTTCACCCACTTGATCTCCGGTAATCACATAACATCTGTAATATAATCTAGAAATGAAAGACAAATGACAGTTCCCATGTTGTGCTGCTCATCTTGTGGTGAAGGCAACACTGAGAAGCAGCTGAAATTTGATGGACAGATTTCCCAGAAATAAGAGGATAGGAAGCCAAAATAATAGCTGCTTTTTTTTTTTTTTTTTTCGTTATATTGGATTAAGGCATGGCTGTGCGTATTTTGTCATCTGAGCTCAGCTTTGTGTGGGTGAATATGATTGTTCCAAGATTTGAGTCTTGTATCATTCATACTAGCAGCAGGCTGAAATCAAGCAGCTCATTGATGTGGCCAGGCAGAATGTGGTAAAAGATTTGAGTTTAACAGCTGATGGCTGCCTCTTCCTCTTTTTCCCAAAGGGCTGGGGAAAAAGCCCTACAAAGCTTTCCACTGTATTTGGCAAAGATCATCTGTGAGTCTCTACTGGGCTTGAAATATTTGAAGAGTGCTTATAAGGTATTGCCAAAATGAAAAGTACTGCTGTGTTTAATTCTGCAAATCACATGGCATTATTTTTGCTGTCAAACTGACCAATGCGTAGAATTAACTCGCAGCAAAAGCACCAATGACAAACTGCAGATATAGTTGTTTGGGGTTTTTTTTTAGCAATTTAGGTTGATGTGAACTTAGACTTTAGTTTTTCTTTTACATATTTTTTGAAATATCCAGGTAAGCTGAATTTAGAGGGGCTCACACAAAATTAAAGTGCATTCATGTAGTAAGTGAGCGTATACATATGAGGAAATTCAACATGTTTACCTAAGGCCTGACAGTAGTGACTGATACTTCGTAGTGCAAATACCCCACCGAGAAGTGCTCTTAAAAACATTGATTTGCTGACCTCTTATTTTCTATGAATTTTCCCCTCCTCATCTTTTTCTCCCTCCACTGTTCTAAGGTGTCAAAATCTTCTTTGAGACGGCGGCCAGTGGATAGGCGCACAGTTGACTGGTGCAGACTGGGGTGTCTTGGGTTTGCTCGGTGTAGCTGCAGAGAGGAGAGGTGGTGGCCCACTTGGTGCCAGAAGGCTCTGAGGACTCCCTGTGCAGTGGAGACTCAGGTGGGTGTGAGACTCCTAAGCCTGAAGATGCAGAGCCTGCAATGGTTTCAAGCCAAAACGCTGAATGTGAAGAGCTGGAACTGACCATGTGTCTCACAGCTCTTGGTACTCACCTCTCAGCAGAACGGGGAAGGAGCCTTTCCACCAAAGCAGGCTCCATGCCAAGCAGCACGGTGATTTATTCCTTCCTCCCAGCGATGCTGGCACACTGTGCAGCCGTGTGTAGCAGCAGCTGCTCGCTGTGTGCTCTGTCCTACCACTCTTCTCTTCACCCCGTCTACTTGATGCAATAGTTGGATGCGCCTGGAAAAAGCCCTGGGCTAGGAGGGTTAATGCCGAAGCCTGCGACTGATGGAGGAACTGTGAACACCACCTATGCCCTGAACCTGGCAAAGCTGCGCATCCTGACTCGTGCCTCCCCATGGCCATTAATGTTGTTTTTGACAGGAGTCAGCATCCCACTGACATCACACCTAACTGCCACCAAGCTCTGCGCTGTATTGCAATAGTTTTGCCACCAGTGATTTGCGTGGCAGTCTCAGTCCTACTCCATAATCTGCCAACCAAACCCACTGGGCAACATCAAATCCGCAGTTTTGCCAGTCTGGTGAGACAGTCAGTGACAATACGGTCACAACAGCCAGATCCATCACTTCCAGGTGGAAAAGGGGACACCTTACTCTCTCAGCTTACTTTTGGTGCAAACACACCAACAACAGGTATTGGGGCCTGCAGTTTTGAACACAAAATCACACTTACCTTTACTCTTCCTTGCTGAGATAAGAGAATAGGTCTTGCTTAAGCTCTGAAATCTGACCATCTTTTCTGTTCCTGAAAATAAGCAGAGGTATTTTTTCCTGAACAATGGCTTATAATTTGGTCTGGAGTGGTTGCAGTTCCTGGCTCTGATGCTGACAAACTTTTCCCCAAACTTTTCTCTTTTGCAATAAGATCTCCTGCACTAAAGATGGGAGAAGGGCAAGGAATATGCTGATGAGCTGGGAGACGTGCTGTGAGAAGACCACAGCATAGTCTGAGCAGTATCCCTGTTCAAATATCTAGTGGCTGCAACCATTCTAGATGGTGGTTTCAGAGGAAGGTTTTCAAAGGTGAGGTGTTTTGGGCTTCTTTTGTCTCCAGTGGAGTTTATTTCTGCCATGGCTCCATCTCTTCCCCATCCATCTTCTGGAGCCCAGGCCCAGAGGTTCTGCTCATCTCTTAAAATAAATAGATTGGTAAGTGAAATCATGTTCAGTTACCAATAAACTCTTCTCTGTAGTTCCAGACAGCACAGCAAGGGGTAATAGTCATCGATTGTGGTTTAGAGGTTCAGGTTGGACTGTAAGAAAAATTACTCCACCAGAAGCATCTTGAAGTGGCTCATAGGGGCTGTCAGATCTGCAACCTTGGATCTTTTCAAGATGTGGCTGGATGGAGGCATGGCAGACCTGAACTAGTGATGACAATAATCCAGGTTCAAGCAGGAAGTTGGATTAAGTAATCTTCAAACAATATTTCTATGGTTTTGTGATTGTCTATGTTCTTAAATTGTCAGAATGGTCCTTTGAATGGGTTTGGCCTGAGGCAAGTCTCCTGAACCATCCCCAGGCATCACTTGGGAATTAGCTTGAGCCATTCCATATAGGAAGTTTCGGTGGTGCCACCTTGTTCATAAGGGAAAAAGAATTTTATGGCATGGTAACAAGGCATTCTGTACCAGTTGGCCTCAGTGCCAGAATGTCCAGAAAACATATAACTAATTAAATTTCCTAGGATAGATATGTCCTGTCAAGGAATGTAAAGCGGCAATCAGTGGAGATGTGTTTCCCGCTTGGCTGTGTCTCTGGTAAAGGCAATCACAGTGTGGCCATTTTGCTAGCTTTGACAGAAGGCTAACAAAATGTGCTCTTATTTACTGGAGCACTTGGATCACTAGTTTATTACTTTAAAAGTTCTTTAAAGGATGAAAATGACAATCATTTATCACTGCTGTCAAGAGGGTAATCTAGTTGTGATCTTGCAGATATGTTTCTGAGTGTTCTGTAGAAAAATAATATTTGTCATTGTCTTTCTCGATAGAGATGTAGCGTGATGTTAAATTCAATTAGGATATACAATAAGAGGGGGTGCTGTCACATAATAACTTGATTTCTGAGACCTGAAGTTTATTGCCTTGAATTCTTGGTGTGGGCTTTCCAATGAAATAAAAATGAGACTCTCGTAGTCTTTGTTCACAGGTAGTCCAGTTTATGGGCTCCAGGCTACATGTGTCTGTAAGCAAGGTGGTAATCCAGTGCTTTGCACTTAGGAATTTTGGTATTGCTATTGTTTTACTTCTAGGTGGGGTCACAAGAATTCTATTTCTGGATCAGACCGGGAGGAAAGTCATCCATTTTGTCACAGGCACTGGCTGGGATCAGCATCAGGGGGAGCCTGAGGTTCTGGAAAGCAGTGGACACAATGTCTGGTACCAGCTGGTGAAGAAAAATCCTGCAAATAGCCACGCAGCAAAGGGTCTGGAGTGAGAGATCAGGGAAATTCCCAATAACCACATTTAGACCTTGTTTTTCTGACCTTTGCCGGTGGGTTTACGTTGCATCCAAAAAGTCTCCTCTGTTCTTGTTGATGTTCACCCTTAGCAAATGTCGAATGCAGACGAGCTCTGTCTCCAGAGTGCTGTGCTCAGGCTGAAAGGGAGGAGAGCCTTTGGGCACAGCTGGCCTGCGTGGTCGCCGTCTCGGGGAAGGAAGGCAGAGCAGGCTTGGCCCTGGGCAAAAGGTCACGCAAACCGGCTGGTGCTTAAAGCTGTGGGTGAAGTCTGCAGGCAGACCAGCCTCAAATGATTCTCAAATTACCATTTGGGGCTGACACTGGGAAAAGCAGATGCTCGTGCAAGCACAGGATTAGCCAGCTCTTCCTCCTAACAACTTTCTGAAGAGGAAATTTTTATTTCCATTCCGTAACCGGTGAAGTCGGATCAGTGAAGTTACACTTTCTCCAAGGGTACATGGGGGGTTAGTGGGAGGGTTTGAATTACAACCTGTCTCTTCTGCCCCCACCCCTGAGCTTAGCCCTGCAGAGCGTGCTGCATCCCTCCTCATTTCCCGTTGTCTTTGTCCTACCACATCCACTGATGGATGGTGAGAATGGTGAAAACTGGTCACTGCGTCCCCTCTCCAAGCTGAATCCCATAGATCTGTTTGTATTAGCCACATTTATCATCCTGTATATTCATTCGATTAGTGACAAATTTACTTTTGATTGTGATGCAGCATTCAGCTCAGCAGGGCATTTATTTTTTTTTTTAGGTGTTTTAGTCTTTTTAAAATAAAAAAAAAAAAGATTTTTTGTAGTGCCACTTTGCAAAAGGAACATTTTCAAGTAACATATAATTATACTCTACAGTTGTCAAACAGAGCAGCGGTTAAGTGGCTGTTCAATAATATGCAGTGGCAATGCTATATCAGGTACTAACGCTGCTTATCTTTTAGCTACAGTGTAATTATTGGTATTTTAGGCAAAGTACTGCATTCATTCCCACGTGAAAGTGCCGCTGCAATGTGGGGAAGTATTCTTATATCATAATGCTTATAAAAGTTCATAGGCATGTGAGTGAAAATGAACGTGTCAATCACCCTAGAAAGAAAACGGAGAATTGCTCATCCTCATCCTTTCTAAAATCAGTAGTTTTAAAAAAAGTACGAATGTGTTAGAGGCACCTAACTCTTGCGTGTTCTGAAAAAGTTCTGAAAACATATTGTCTTCCCCCACTTTATAGGGTAACAGGAGGGCTACAGAAGATGATGTTGCTTGAACGCAGAGGGCAGCAGAACATAGTAAAGGCCATTCAACATTACTCAAACTGATAAGTGTCTGATAGTATTCAGTTCAGCACGTTTTTCATAACACTCTAAATCAGATATCCACAATTTTTAGAAGACTGTTTGACTCTTGAAAAAAAATGCACTGGAAGAGCTAAATCGTCTCTCAAATTCTTGATGCCGAGGTGTGTTTTCTACAGTGCTTTGAAACCTGGGCGCACTGAGAAGACTTAGCAAGGAAAGCTCCACGTGTGTTTTGTGCATCTTAAGTACGTATTTCTATAGGTATTAACTTCCCTCATTGTTTATCAGGATGAGAGTGTGGGAATTTGGGGAGCGTAGCACTCTCCTCAGACACCGCGCATACTCGCACCCCTGTCACTTCTCAGCACCAGCCGCCTGCTAACCTGGAACAGGCAAGACTCAAAAGACAGCTGACACCCTGTCCCACCTTATTGCACAGCAGCAGGGCTGCAAGTGCCCGGGCTAATATGATAGCAGTTTAAAATGCTCATTACTAGAAGTACAGGGAAAATATTGCGAACACTTACTAGAATTTTGAATGGTTGCTCATGCAAAGTATTTCTTTAATAAGCATTTCAGTGAAAGCGTGTTTGCAAAACAATGTCTTCTCTATGTCTGAATACTTGCATTCATAACAAAAACGTGGTAGCTGCAGAGTAGCGAAAATGCTGGCTGTTTTTTGGTGGTTGCTATTTGTCTGTTGTGTTATGCTTGAATCTCTAAGAAGATCTGTCTGGGGAGAAAAAAAAGTATTGCGTGAAACATATCCAGTCACACACCAAACAGAGATTTACTACCTATTTATGGATTACCTGAAATGGACATTTCTTTATGTATTCTTCTCTTATTCTCAGGAATAGCTGACACTTTTACACAAGACAGGATTATTTGCAAAGAGGATAATGGCTAAAAGTGTCAGATTTATTCACAGTGAATCATTCAAAACAACCTTACTCAGATATTTTATTTTTTTTCTTGGAATAAAGAGCTGCTAATAGATGAAAAGGAAGGTTTATTGTCCAAAATACGGGGCATGAGATACTGGTTGAAAATTTAGCTGAATTCTTTCATATGTACATAGCTGCAGCAAATGTGCAGAAGTTTTATTTGGTACATGAATCTTTCAGAGGTACAGCATCAGATGTCAGCTGCCTGCCTTGCTATCCTGTATCCTGAAATTAATTATATTATCTGTGAACCTCAATTGTGGCCTGTGTATTCCTAAAAAAATAGATGCTTTCTCATAGCTTTAGTAATATGTGGTGAATGTTCCAGACCAGAACGTGAGTTGCTGGCTTGCTGGGTAGTAGCGAGCAAACCTTCTTTGGTGTTAATTCTTCTAACTCCAAACATTAGGTAAAATCAAAAGCTGACTAAGCTGGAAACAAAGTGCTGTCGCTTACAGAGTCCGCTGGTAGCTGGTGACAGAACTATGTCTATATGGGATGAGCAAACTCTCTCAGCCTTCAGTTTGAATCATTAGGTTGGATATCACAGTGTAGCATCCACAGCCTCACACCCACCCTGTCAAAGATGATAGAAGAAGAGATTTGAGAATCAGAGAGAATTAATGCACAATTTTCTGGCTGATTCTTCCTTCCCTTGAAGCTCACAAGGCAGTTGCTGAATGGGCTCCTGCAGCCTCGCATTTGACGTGAAATAAGTGTGAACATCCCACTAGTTTTTCCAGACCTAGGACTTATTCACAGCAAAACTCCCTGGTAAGAATCACTCCTAACTTCAACTCAGCTTCCCTTTTCCCCTGAGGAGTATTTAAAATGCCCAAATTGCCTGTGGCTTTCTGGGAGCTCTTTTTGAAGAAGGAGAGCAGAATCTCTCTTAACCCTTTGACATCAATTCCCTCTTCCTTCTCTCCACCCCTGGTACTCTGCTCATTTAATTACTTTGCTCCTCAGCTAGGAAGAAGTGAGCATTTGGCACCAGAATGGCTAAATGCTCCCAAAGTGCCATCAGTCGGCTCTGAGGCTGATGGACAATGGAAGACCGAAGGCCTGGGGGACAGACCTTGGGGAAAAAGGTCTTTCTGCTCTAGAGCCCTGATCCGAGCTGGCTCAGTCCTGTAGAGACAGAAGCTGACACAGCAATGTGCGGACTGTTGTCTCTCGCAGAGTTGCCCCTGAAGTATTAAATGCAATCAAACATAAGTCAGCAGGCCTCTATAGTTCATTTCCCAGTGGTATTCTACTCAATAATGTGCTTAATTTTTTGATATGCTTCAGAAGCACGGTAATAAAGAGATATATCTGTGTAATGCCATCTTTCACTTCTTTGAATACAGCCCCTCTAGTCGGATTCAGCAGCATCTGTTCAAAGTAAAACATAAAGTAAAATCAAGCACCTAAAAACCAGTAAGGTAAATCATTTAAACTCTAAGTGAGGCATAACTCTGAGTTTGGACTGATAAATCCCCATACTTGGCACATCAATTATTTCAATAGGTGATTCAAAGATGAAGGCGGCCATGACCTGAGGCTGTTTAAAAATCAATGGTGAAGCGGCTTAGCAAGCATGCTATTTACTTCTTGGGCTTTCACATAATGAATGATTAATTAAAATAGATCTCTAGTAAAAAATTAATAATTTTAAACTCTTTTCTCTTAATGACTGATCTGTTTATTTTTCTCCTCCTAAGGATTGTTTGTTGGCCTCATTTGATTTTTGTTTACTGGGGTTTGAAAATGATCTCCTTATACAGGTTCTGGTAAGAATTTTCTGTGTGATGAGACCTAAACTTTCCCCCATTAAATACAATGCTGAAACTCCTAGGTATTTCAGTAATCAGGGCTTTGGGGTAACTGTCAATGTGATGACAATAGTCTCAAGCATCTGGTGCTAATGTGCATCCATGTCTGTAGATTCAGACCCTGGAGGAACATAAATGGCTATACCATAGAGTTATCAAAACAAGAAAAACATGTATTATTAATCTGTTAGAGCGCAACTGGAAGGAGTTACTGTAAGGCTGGATAGTGCCTGAAATATATCCTTAGTGCCTAATCTTAATCTAAACTGTACTTGCATCTGTCCCATTTGAGGAGCCAAATTTGAACCACAATTTGACAGGGGAAAAATATTCCTATTGACCTAAATAAGCCTTTTTAATTTCCTGCAGACTGCAGACTCAAGGACTCTTGCTGTAGTGGTTTAACAAACATACCAGCTTAGCACAAACATTGTGGGGAGGTCTGATATCGTCACTGTGACTTCTTCCTTGCACTGAATCTGGGCCAAAATCTTTGAATCGCCCTGCAGAAGTTTGGACTGGAGCTGATCTTAAATGTTGTGTGAACATGAAAGATGGAACGTGGCTGGGAACACAGTTCCTTTAGCACGTCAGTGTCTGTGGAGGGCGCAGCTCCTTTGCTAGCTTTTTCCATGTCCTCAGGTAAGGTCCATTATGTGCCCCACATGCACAGCTAATTATTCTATTAGGCACACAGTTTTGCCTTCTGCTTGGAGTGAAGGTGATCAAACACGAAGCAGTGTGTTGCTTAATGCAGTAGCAGAAGGGACGCTGGCATTCTGGGAACAAGAAAGCTGCAAGGATTTCTGCAGAAGAGAATGAGTGGCTGATCACTGCTCCCAAATTCCTCTGAGCTTTGTGCATCCAGCTGCTGAGGTTATGATGATGAGGCTGGTCCATTAAGAGAGGTTTTCAGAAATGTCAGTCAGCTTTGTTTAACAAACAGAGCTTACTGGCAAGTCCCATGGTCTGAAAACTGGGGTAAACAACAGCAAGACAGAAAGTATTTGTGGGATTGAGAACTCAAGCCATTCAACCCATTTATTTGGCACTACTGTCTCAACAGAAAATGGCCAGGCTAACGGTGACAGCCCAGCTGGTGTTTGGAGTTCAGACGCCCCTAAGACTGATCCCAGAAGCAGCAGCCAAGAGATCTGACCCGTTTGAAAGTGCTAGCAAGCGCTTGGGCTTGTCTGGCTTCACTCAGAGCTTGTTTCAGCTAGAGACGGGCAGAGCTCATGGTTTTACTCTGCAAATTTTATGTACTAACGTTGCCATTTTCTGTCCTGGGATTTTGGATGCAGGCCCACAGCTGAATTTAATTTTTTTTTTTCTGCAACTTTTCAAGCAATAGCTGTTTCACCTCTATGACCCTTCTTGCACCAAAAAGGGAGTAAGGTCTGCCAGCTGCTACTTTAGCATCAGCAGCACAGAGACCTGTTCACGTCACTTGTCACTCTGTGTGGCAAGCTCCCTGGTGGATGTTGCCTGGCTGGTTTTGTCCAGATGGCTCGAAATGTGATAAAAGGTGTGTGTTCACCCCTGCCAAGGGGTAAATACAGAAACCTGATGGAAAGCAGAAAGAGAAAGCGAACCTCACTTTGTTCCCTTTTCTGCTTGCATGGAATAAGGAGAAAAAGGAGTAGGTAAAAACATATATCACAGAGATGAGGAACAGCTTGTGTCATTATTGACCTTCTGCTCTGGTCCAGTGCAAGTTTCCTTCACGTTACTCACTGCTAGGATGGAGAAACAACATGCCACTTTTATTACGGCTAGGCCGAGGTCAGGCCAAAACTTGTAACTTGGTTGTGAGGTCTGGGCTGAGACTACACAGTGGTCCCCATGCCTGCTCACATTAGTGCTTACATGCGCTTTATACATCGCTTTATAGAAGGTGGTACAGATGGCGGAGAGAGAAGCCCACTGCTTGGTAAGACCTTCTCTGGGAAGCAGCAGAGCTGTACCCCAATATTTGCTATGAGCTAGGTGGAGCAGAGGGTGGAAGCTAAATTTCCCACAACTTGAGTGCTTTAGCTGTTGGGCTACTGATGTTGATAGAGAGGCAAATGCCCACTGCTGTTTTACTATGGGTGGTCCCCATGTGTGCCGCTGCGGCAGCCTGCAGCCTGGTGTGGAGCTAGCCTGCATAGCTTGCCCCAAGGGACCTAAATACTTGACGCAGGTAGATGGTGGCAGGGCACATGTCACCATGGTCACCTTCTTCTTGGGAAGGTGAACCGACTCCCGCAGAGCTCCGTGTTGCTGAAACCAGGCTGGTTCAGGTCTGAGGCTCTCTCTGTAGTCTCTGGGCTACCTGGCAGCCTGCATGTCAGCGTTCCTTTTTAGTTCTCTGTAATTACTTCAGAGAAATTAATTCTTGATTAGAAAACTGACTAGTTGCCAAACTTGGCTTATACTCACACACAGGTGCATACCTTTGGGGCTGGATTTTCTTTTTATAAACACAGAAAAAACCACGCTTAACTATTTTTCCCTCTTATTCATGCTAACAATATGGTATTGTTATTTTCTCTTTTATTCTCTGGCCATCCGTTACCACTCAGTTGTTTGACAGTCCCAACATACGCAGTAAATAAAAATAGTGGGACTAGTTTAAGCACAGGCAAAGAGGCAGCTATCTGTGCTAATAGGCTGTAAGCAGTGGTAAAATGGTGATGGTGAAGGAAAGCCAGCATCCTGCCACTGACTTTGCCAGGGCTGGAGCCTTGGAGAACCAGGCTTGCTCTTGAGGGAAACATGAAGACTAACTCGTAAATCTCTTTATCTCTCCTCCTCCTCTCCAGGTACGAGAGATTGGGGGGGAGCATCTGTCACCGGCCGTTGGCCAATTTGGCCAAAACCACGACAGAGGCAAAGGTTCCTGCTAGGAAAAGGAGTCTGTACCCTAGATAAGATTTCTCAGCTGATGAGAGAAAAGAGATTCTTGCCCTGTACCTGCCTTACCCCCAAAATGCACTGAGACCCCTCCTCCAACCTGGCCCTGCTCTGCTGCTCTGGTGTTTTGTCCCAATTAATTATGTCCTGAGAAGCCATGAAAATAAGATCATCTAACTATATTCCTTGTCATGTTTTTTGATCTTAAATAAAAATGCCTCAACATTAAGAGCTCAGTCCTGTTCATCCTAGGCCTGTGGTGAGAGGAGCCTGGCATTGCTCTCAGGACGTGGTCTGCATCTCAGACATCTGAGAGCATATCTATTAAGAACAGGAGAAAGAGACTACAACTCACCACCACACTGTATTAACAAACTATTAAAGACTGTATTTTCCTTGACTTTCATAGGTAGCATTAAGGTGATGCAAGTATGAC
The DNA here is from genome assembly GCA_013400035.1 of Rynchops niger. NCBI lineage: Eukaryota > Metazoa > Chordata > Aves > Charadriiformes > Laridae > Rynchops > Rynchops niger. The sequence continues at coordinate 154,759 of VXBH01004217.1, read as the reverse complement.
CTAATGGAAAGAACATCAAATCCCATGGATTCTCAAAGTCACTGTGGACCCTGGGCTTTGCTGGTGAAGAGTTACTCCTATCTATGGCTTCATAGTCATTTTTCTGGCTCCTGCAGTACAGGATGCATTTTAAATTTCTACCACAAATCCATAAAGAAAAATATTTATAGTGCCTGTGGTAGGTAATAATTTCAGATATTTATTAAAAAACAAAAACGCATGCAATTCTTCTTCTTCTAAAATAAATAAATTTCAATCCTCTACTTTTTAAAGAGTAAGCCGCATCACAGGGAATTTTGGTGTTTAATCTTCTATGGTCATAGTACTCTGAAGTCAGCTAACATTTGAAAAAATGTCACTGCACAACTAAGCATCAATGCATATTTTTAAGGCTGCTCAGGTTTTTGATGTGATAAATCAATTTGATTTTTGAAAGCTTTTTATAGTCATAAGACAGTTTCCACAGAGTTTGCAGAGTTTGTTCCACCTTGGTGTTTCGCTGGAACTTAATCTCAAAACATAAATTTATAAAGATTTTTCTGGGTCTGGATGTTTTCAGAGAATTTTTGAAAAAGGATGGGGGGCATCCACATGCCTGTTTGAGGAAAACACAGCCAATTGGAATCTCAGAGGAAATTTGTACAGTTGTACACTCCGTATAGTTTAAGAAATCTGAAACATTATATATATTCTGTGGGTTATTTCTGCACCTCTGATTGCTGACAGGGAAACATTTCCTGACTTTTACCCATTGTGGCAGAAGCATCTGTGGAATGACAGAACATGAAGACGTTGTTGAATTAGCATTATGATTGCCATGTGTTTTTATAGGCTTGGTATGGTCTTATTCTTGAGGAAATGGAACTAAAAGACAATTTTAATTGCTTAATGCATAGCTCCACTCTGAAAGAATGTCAGTAACAAGTTCCAACTCAGATTAATTCTTCCTGGTCCAAAACTTCAGTTATAAGACCTAAAACTATACAGAATGGATGGACTGGCCTATAGTAGAGAGGGAGGAATGGGAGATGCAGAGGTCTGTGTGCACCCCAGTTCATGTGCAGAGGATTGGTACTTCCCTGGAGATAATATGAATAAGCAGTATTTTGCTGTGTGGAAGCTGAATTTCCATTTTTTAACCATGCTGTTACAGAATCACAGAATGATAGGGGCTGGAAGTGACCTCTGGAGATCATCTAGTTCAACCCCCCTGACAGAGCAGGTTGCACAGGAACGTGTCCAGGTGGGTTTTGAATGTCTCCAGAGACGGAGACTCCACCACCTCTCTGGGCAGCCTGTTCCAGGGCTCTGCCACTCTCAAAGTAAAGAAGTTCCTCCTCATGTTTAGGTGGAACTTCCTATGTTCAAGTTTGTGCCCGTTACCTCTTGTCCTGTCGCCGGGCACCACTGAAAAGAGCCTGGCCCCATCCTCTTGACACCCTCCCACCCTTTAAGTATTTATAAGTGTTGATAAGGTCCCCCCTCATCTGTTTTTTTTCCAGACTGAAGAGACCTAAATCCTTCAGCCTTTCTTCATAAGAGAGGTGTTCCAGTCCCCTAATCATTTTGGTAGCCCTTTGCTGTACCCTCTCCAGCAGTTCCTTGTCCTTCTGTTGTCCCTGAGAGGACCAAGTGTGGGTGCTGGACGGATCATGGGCCTGCTGCTGTTGCAGTGCCAGTTTGGTGCTTACATCTCCAAGACTTTGCTCTCCTTGTTATCCCTGAGCTTAGCATCACTACTGGGTTATCACAGTGGAAATTTAATTCCTAAAATTTCTTGGGACTGCATTGTTCACTGCATTTGGACCTTTTCGTATAACTGAGATGCTATTGCTATTTTGGCCTTGATGGAAAAATATCGCCACATTACCAATCAAACTCTGACTCCTGAGGGGAAAAAAAAGCAAAACTTTGTCTTCCATAGGTAACTGTGTTTTCATTTCAAGAAAGACAACATTTATAAATTCTCATTTCATTAGCAACTTTGTCTTTTTTTAAATATCTGCTAACCAAATAAAAACAAAACAAAACAAAGAGCAGAAAGTAACTGTAAGAATTCATGACTTTGGTTATGACCATGGCAACTCCATCTGGGTAACTGAATTAATGACAAAATATGCACTTATCAAATTCCCACACTTACCTGTCTTGCTGCTGAGCATTTTTGAGCTCATATGCTTAATCTTGGATGACAGAAGTGCTGACTATGTAGTATGTAGTTATGTAGTATCATGAGGAGAAGTTGGTGCGGGAATGCCTCAAACTACCAAAGTGGCTAGGGAAGGACACAGGTTGTGAGTGGAAGAGTCCAAACACCTGGTATGAAATATTTTGGGCAGGCGGAGGCTGTGTGAGATCCTTCCCAGCTGGAAATGTTCTCATCACCTTTGGCATAAACACTAGCTTCTGCGTAGGTATTTCACTCTTAACAAACAAGTAATATTCGTGTAGATGAATAATAAGAAATATCTTTCTAGTCCTTTAACATTTCCTTTCTGCCTTGGGAACTTTCATCAAAGCAAGTGAATCTCTGAAGTTACTGCCGATGTTGTGGGGTTACTGGGTTGACTGGGAAAACAACAGCTACCAGCATACTTTTTTCTTGGAGACCTTCTGAGGCTCAGCTGGGCAACAAGAGTGGTGTTTGGTACAAGCTGTGTCTACTTGTATTATTTTGTCCGATTGTATAGTTATTTTGAAAATATGTCCTGCAAAAGGAGAGGATACGCCAGGCTGGGCTGGAACGTGCATAGATCAGAGTAGCTTCCTCTCCATTTGCCTATGTGGAGCCATGTTGTAGCTCTGACCTAGGTTTAATGAAAAGGGAATTTAAATTCTACGTAACTGAAATTATTTTTGTAATTAAATTGAAATTCTTCAGAATTTAATTTGCACAGGGGATAAATAGAATATGCTTAATCCCTCCGTGTTCTGTGATACGAGACTCGTGGCCAAATAACTGACACTGAAGAATGAATCCCCTTTCTCTGCCTGTCACAAGGCAAGGATGTGCATGAAGCAGCAGAAGAGAAAGAAGGGAACGAGGTGTGGACAGTGGCCATAAGGCCTGTGAAAGACAACCCACTCCCTCCTCAGACCCTCGGAAGTGTTGTTGAGATGAGCTCCAAGAGCATTGATACAGAGTTTGCAGGAGCCGCAGGACACCCTTTCTTTTGAAAGCTGCTGCAAAACCAAACCCTGATACTTCAGCATATTTTGAATGTCAGATATGATTTATGAAATGAGTCTTCATGCCTTATTTCCTTTTATTACTGAATAAAAGTTTTTCAAATGCTTATTAAGATAACCAGAGAATCAAGGAGAAAAACAATGAATCACTCACAAAGAAGAAACGAATCTTTAAGAGAATCCTAAAAAAGAAGCATTTATCATTCATGCTGCTTCATTTATCTCCCCAGGCTGAGTTACAGTCCTGTCTGTGTGACTGATGCTGCCTCTGAACAACCTTCTTCCCCACCTCCTCCCTTGCCTTTCCCAGGTTAGTCACATCACCCGCCCGGGGAAGTCGAGGAGCTGGAGCTCCTTCGAGGTGATGCGACAGGGTTTCTTTCTCTCCCCCCGTTACCATTCATACTGCAGCCAGTTCAAAGAGTGAACGCAAATCAATGCGCTCAGCTGCTGAAATCAAGCAAACGTTATGGGCTATTCTGTGTTGTCTTTCATGATTAAGTCATTTTCTGACTGTAGATTTTTAGGCTGCTGTTACAACAAGAAAAAGAGTGATTTATCCAAGTGAGGAGCTGAAAGACAAAAGCCAGAGACGTTCAGTTTGATCCCAGTCTTCACCCGGAAACACTTGAATGTAATGGCTGTAAGCTAAAAGTTATTAAGCCCATTTTAGGCCGTGTGGTTTGCGTGCTACGTCCAGGTCAGGTGTAGGTTACTTATTCCTGTCACCCATGTACTCAGGTGAAAGATCATCATGTGCTTGTTCTGTTTAATCTCTTGTCTAGTTTAAGAATCATTTTGTTCCTATGAATCTTCTGTCTCTCATTACAAAAGCACAACAACAACAACAACAACAAAACCTGCTTGCTGTGCTCACCTGTATGTTAGCTCAGAGATTGATTTTTCCAGCTCACAGAATCAGTACCAAACTGAAAAGTCTGGAAGTGTTTCTGCAATGCGCTAATGGATAAGCTTCTGCATCCCACACAGCGCTGGACTGGACTAGCCCGGCTGGTAATTAATCTAGAGCTATGTTTGAAAAAGTCAAGAAGAGAAGCGGGGCTCTAAAAAGTTAGTCACTCACTTCAAAAATGTTAGCTTCAGTTTCTGTAAGTAATAGTGCCTCCAGCACTGGACTCCCTCCATTCGATAAGGCACTTGAGAAAGAGCTATCGAAAGGTAAGCAGAGCTCCTCCTCTGCACTAAAACTGCAAGACCTTTGCAAGGCTCCGTGTTTATTCTCGGTCTTCATTAATAATGATAACCCATAACGTGTCTCAGGTGTGATACAAGCTGGCTGTTTATTTCCTGCAGATGGGCGCAGGGATGCGTACGGTCAGGAAGGCACTGGGGCCCTGGGCTTGCTGTGAATGCTCTTTGGAGAGGAGAGGCTTCCTAAGAGTTCTGCCGAGTATGGAAAATGTAATCGGCAACTAAATTGCATTAAATCTGAAAAGAAAAATTAAACCTCAGGTTTGGGAAGTATTTGTTAGGGGAAGAGCAATTCGGCACTTAGCTGAGTCTCTGTCTAAGAGTCAGAACATAGTTGTCTAGAGATGGCGTGGTGGAGTTTTTGGGATTGATCACCTACCGGGCTGCACTGGTTATTCTTTCTTCAGCAAGAGCTTTGATATCAAACATTGGCACATACCTTCTGTGTGGTGCACAGACACAGAGGCAAACATCTTTTGTTTGCAAAACATAATGAAGATATCTCCCAGTTTTTGACCAAGGTTGCTCTGAACTTCTTGTTCCACCTGTCAAGCCCCTTGAATACCTCCTGTACCTTGGCCTGACTTCCGCTGTCAATATGTAATTTCCCATTGAAAAGCGTTTCTTTTTAGAGCTGTCGGAGAGAACAACAAAGCCACCATCCACATCTTACCCAAGGCCATAGATGAAATACTGAAAAGAAGCCAAAATTTACCATGAGAGTTCTTGAAAACTGAAGAGATATTCCTTTGAAAAAGCCCTACAACGGACTTCATTCCTGAACTCAAAACTAACTTCTTATTAGCTTTACTCCTTATTTAAACCTCAGTCTTGAAGTAAACATATGCCAAACTTACCACTGAAACTAGTAGTGACTTTGGCATGTAAAACTCTAACACCGTAGCAGCTAGCAAAACTCCAGTGCAGCAGCATATATTCTTCCTCCTGTAATTTTTAGATGTTATTGACAGTGCTACTATGAATTAAAATCTCCTGGGGTTGGATCTAAGCTCTGCTGCAGACCTATTCTATGGCCTGCTTCTCAATGACTTTAGACATCTCACGTGCAGAGACAGTGGGACAGAAACTCTTATGCAGGATGCGCAGATTATCTGGAGCTATGTTCTATTGCCACTATGTTCATAATAAAACTGCTGATGATTTACTGGTACAGGAGTGAGACCTTAGGAATTCCTGGGTTTAATGTTATATACAAATAAGAAATATTTTTATTATATCATCATAAATTGAGCTGAAAAGCCAGACTAAATGGCATGCTACCACAATTATTAATAAAAAACCCCCAAACAGTAAGTAAATAGCCAAATAGTAAATCATATTTAAAAGTATATTGACTGTATTGATTGGACAGAAATGGGCAGGATGGGAGAAACTCCACGTCTTCAAATAGAAGAAAACCAAATTATGACAGTTTTAACTGCATACTCTGCCAAGGTCCAGCTGTACTATCATCTAATTAGTTTTGTGATATTTTTTAAAATACTGAAATACATATAAAGGCTTGGGGGGAACGATCTGAGTTTAGATTATGTTCATATAGATTTTATACCTATACTGCAGCCATCATAACACACAACACAACACAACACAACAATATTGTGCCCAAACTATCACAGATGAGATCCTCTTCCTTGTATTATAACACCATTTCCCCCCTAAAATGAAATGACAGAAAAAAACCAGTTTATTTCTTCGAATCAATGAAGCTGTCTCATCTACTTGCCCAGCACCACCATGTGCATTTGTGTCTATGTGCATTTGTATGAGATATTACTGGAAAGGCCCTGTCAGACGGCAATATTTGCAGGAGCAAAGAAGGGAGGTTTTAGGGATATGAACTCACAGCAGACGTTCCAGTTATCCCATTAAGACAAGATGTGACCTTTAAATGGAGGAGTGATACTTTGGACGCTGACATTTGATTTCCTAATGTGTTCCCAGTGTGTTGTAATTTGCTATAAAACAATGAGTGGCATTCATCAGAGGCTAAAAGTTTCTTTTGAAAGTGCCGTGAAAACAGCAATTGCATTTTATGACTTGCCAGGCAGTCTTTCAATGTGCTAGTGAAATTATCAGAAAAGGAATGGGAACGGTTTATAAATATTGCATGAGATTATCCGTATAAACAAACAAACAAAAATCTATGGTTCCAGACATATTATTCCTTTTATTAAAGCAGTATTTATTCATACATTAAAAAATCACATTGAAATATTAAAGAGTTTGGTCTAGGCTGGGAAAATGGAAACAAAAGCTGTTTCATTCTCTATTATTTTTGGTGCCCTTTCCCTCACCACTGGACAGTTCATACACTGCTGTGAGCGTAACTCTCCCTCTGGACGTGGCTCTTCGTGTTGTGGGAAATCTTTATAAACAGTCTGCCTGCCTCAGCTCAGGAAAGGAGCTGTTACTTGCAGGGCACAATGGTTCCTACAAATGATGGATGCTCAAAGCTCAAAAGAAAGGTGGGAAAAACCCCAGGGATGAGAGCTTGTTTGCTCTTGGAGGTGAGCAGAGGTGAGGTTTTTGCCTTGTGGAGGCATTTCCTGCTCAGCGGACTTTCGTCTTGCACTTCCAGTACCTCCTCTGTTGCACTTTCTGGGAAGAAAATGGTATTTTCCTGCAAGGAAGATGCTGGGGTTGGATATGTGTATTGCTGATGTCTGACTTGATTTTTTCACTCGATTTCAGCGAGGCTCTGGTGGCAGATGACCACCATGTTTTACCTGCTGCTTCATCAGGGAGCACTCTGTCGCCAGTAAGTCCCACTGTGCCAGCACCCTACGAGGATAGCAGCCCTTTGCCCGGACTCACAGCCTCCAGGGTCACACCTTTACAAGCTTATCCTTTGCCACTCCAAGACACCGGTTCTGCTATGAGGTACTCACCATCAGTAGCTTCATTTTAGAAATTCAAAACAGAGGATTAAAAGTTTTTCCCCATTTTCTGTTGTTTTTTTGACAGAGCAAGGACTAGAAGAGCCCGGTTGTCTCACCTGTGAGAAACAGAACAGGCTGTGTTTTAACCCCGTGTTCCTGCAACCGTCACTGGGGAGTGCAAGGTGATGCTCCTCTGCTTGGAGTTTGTATCCTCAGCTTCTCTCTCTAAATCAGCCATTTACACAAATGCTCCCCCAGCGAAGGTGGAGCTGGTGTTTTGCCCAGCACTTTCTTTACCTGGTAGCTGAGTTATTAGGAACTGACAAATGCTCAGTGATGGGCAGAGGGGAGATGGCAGAAGCTATCTCATTTGGGCTTCAGTGCTGCTTGTGCCCACCCCCCACCCCCCCACCCAGCTGCGGAGCCCACGTGTTCTGAGGTGTCCCCTGGCCCTGGGCAGGAGCTGGGGGAATAAAATTAACAGCATACAACCACTGAGGGCAGGTAAATGGAAAGAGAGGAGAGTGGAGGTGCTCTGTGCACACTCCATCCTGGGAGTGCTGCGGAGGGACCCAGGCAGAAATGCAGGTTACTGGGGCCATGGGTAAATCCACGCTGGGATTGGAAAGGAGCTGGTGAATCATTGGTGTCTCTGAGAGCTGAAAGGATGCCAGGAAAAAAGAAAGGGTTTCACTGAATTCTATATAGAACTTCAATTTTTGTATATTTTCTCTTTTTTTGGGCTTGTTTCAGGAACATTTGGGGGAGTCAGAAAACTGGCAGATTTCAGAGGAGAAATGTCAGTGTTCATCACTAGTATTTTACATCTTTGTCTTGCAGGGTGCTAAACAGGTGGTGAAACTGTCAGCTGCAGAATAGTGGGTTTGTTGTTTGCTGGCTTGGACAGGTTTTTTCCAGCTTTATCCACTGAGACCTTGACTGTGTAGCAGGTCTACCGATCCTGAGTGAACCAGCATGTCACATCTTCTCAGGCCATTAGTACCTCTGGGCTTTTGACAGCCAGGATTGTTCTGTAATTATTTTCCATCTCTACATGGTTGTTAAATGCTGTTATTCAATACAAAATGTTTCTCAAAAGGTTTCTGGACTGTTTCATTAGTAATAATAGATTATTTTCCCAAACAAGCAAAGCAGAAGTGAGCTTCAGTGTCTCTCAAATTATTACAAAGGTAATTATATTAGTTTCACTAGTGCCAAATAGCATTTAGAGTTATTTTTTGTGTCCGATCCAGTTATTCATTTTATTTAATAACTTACAATTTGGCTGTCGCCATGGCACCACTTTGTTTCAAACCTAGCAATAATGGTACTGTAGACAGGAAGCTGGCCAGGGAATGAACAATAGCACCTGAAATCTGAAGTCGTGACTAAGAAGATAATTTTGAATGAAAAAAAACCAAGTTCTGCCAGGCCAGACTGCCAGGAGGGTGAGACGGAATGCTGGAAGCAGGGCTTCCCTTCACTGCATCCTTTTGCTGGCTCCAAAACCAACGTATTTAGGGAATACAAAAATGACTAGATCATCTAAGCATTAAACAGGCAGAGCAGAAAAAAGTACATGATGTCCTTTGTAATACTTTTTTAGTCTTTAAAAATAAATTTTATACAGAAGATCAACAACTCATAGTGAATCTCCTCTATTCTGTTCATACATTGAGACCAGAGAAGTTGAAGTTACTGTCAAACCCCCACCCTCTCATTTTTTTTAAAAAACTGAAAAGCAAATTGCTCAATTATCTTCTCAGGAGACAGTGTTTAATGATCTGTTATTAACTACTTGCCCTTCTTTTCATTATCATTATCTCCCGTCTTAACTCTTTGGCACCAGTACATTTTTTGCTTTGGTTTTAATAATTAAAAGAAGAATGATTACAGACTCAATCTGTTACAAATATCTTGCCCCTAGAAGTGAAACACTGTGTTGTTTGCTCTGCAATGAAAAAATAAGGAAAATGAAAGGCAAGAGAAAAAAGAAAGAGAAAAAGGAGAAGTTTTAACTTCCAATCTAGACAAACTTACACGACACCAAGGCCATGTCTTGGTTATGATTTTACTGATGGAAAAGGAAAAAAAGCTTTCTTTAAATTGTTAAGTAAAAACAATTGCACACCTGGGACAATGGCAGTACAGAATTAGTAAGCTGCCCATGGGAAAGATGTGATGCAGGATGCTGATTTTTTTTTTTTTTTCCAGTAGAGGGCACTGAAGAAATATAACCAGACCACTGTTGATTAGCATGGCACTGACTTGAAAGCACGAAGGGCTGGTTATTTCACAGCAATTCCTGTTCTCTGAGTCTTTATAATCGGAATGTGTATCAGAGAAGTCTGTGCGGGCTGGTAATAAACATCCAAACAGTTTTAGCTAGATGCGATGTCACATTCCTCTTTTGCAAGGTTTTAAGTAGACTCTGTAGGCTTGCAACTGTTGAGTTCCCTTTCTGTTATCTGAGTGCTAAACTATGTCTTCCTTTAGTTTCTTCAGTCCCAGCTTTAATGCATACTTTTATCATGGAGAGACACCGCACAGGAAAGCACTAATTTAGGTGTGCCTGCTTCACAGGGGACTTTAGCTTGTCTCTGATTGTTAAATGAACCAGTTCATATTGCATTTCTGTAAATATAATGGCAGCAAAATTTTGCTTGAAATTATTAGGGGAAAATTCTGTGTTACCTAAAATAACCTGAATATTAATTTTCCTTTGGAACTGATTAAACAAATATGCATTATAGAAAGTTCAGCAGCTTTCTTTAAAACAAAAGAACAGTCAGAGAGAAAGGGAGATGGAAAAGTGCTGTGAAAATTATCCAGCCTATCACTTATAACAAGCCCTACTTCTATCTGTTAGTGTGTAACAGTCTTACTTAGCTGCTGCCTTTTGGCAGCTGTATCAAGGATAGTTTGTAACATCAAATTGCAAATTCCGGTCACATTTGACTGCAATTTCAGTTTAATCCCCCATCATTAATTATCTGGTGGCATTTGTGTATTAATTTGTTATTAGACAAAGCCAGAAAGAAAGCTTTTTTTTTTTTTTTTTTTCATTTTAAAGGCTTCTTTTCTGGATTGTCGGTGATACGTGCTTTACGTGGTTAACTTTGAATGCAACTTTTGGTGAACTTCCAATTTGTGAGAAACGCGTTTTGCAGGTTGGTTTTAGGCTAGACCACCTTTCCCCACCCCCTGCTCCATGGAGGACTGAGTCTAACCTTGTACCTGGAGCCTAATGTGAGATCCTGGCTTAGCCCGCATGGCTACAGGGCAAAGAGTACCAGTTACTGAGATACACGCTTGAACTCATTTTACAAACTGAAGATTGATCTGGTGAAGCACAAACAAGTCCGTCTTGCTGAGCTAACACAGAAGGTGATCATTCAAGGTAAGCACAACTTCTCTATTAATTTCCTTTTCCAGGGGATAGGTAACAAACATAATTAATTAGGCATTTTTCCCCTTGCTTTGCAAAAGCCGCCAATGCTGTGGGCATAAACAAACAGCTTCTCTTTTGAAAGGGCTTACTAGTTTGGAAACATAGTTAGTGTGAAGAATGTCACTGGGACCAGCAACATGGATAACGTTTAGTTGAGACCATTGTTTATGTTTTACTGATTAAATCGTAACTTAAGCAAAAAGGGGTTTGGGTTTCAAATGGAAATGGATGCAAAGGACTGTACCATAGTGCACCTTCCTCCCATCCTCCTTCTGCCCATGGAAATACCCTCAGGTCCCTGTGTTCCTACTCATAGTACTCTTTGCCCCTCAGTGTTTTTCCACCTCCGAACTTTTTGTTCCCTCCATGTGGCCTGTTGCCACTGCTATACTTTCAACTCTGCCATCTCCTAAGCAGCCTTCACCATCATGCCTCTAGATCTGTCAATGAAAGTCCTCCTCACAGTTGATCCGATCCCTCTTGTAATGTCTTCCAGCAAAATTGCTATCCTGTCATTTCCCCTGTCATTTCTCATTCATACCACAATACCCTAGCCTACCCTGTGGGTCTTCCCCAGTCCCCACCTCCAGCCCCTGGCTCTTCCATGTGCTCGCTGTGGCTGTGGTGTGATAAATATCCCGTTCCTCATAGTCTGCTGCTGGTTGAGAAGAGTGGGTAATTAGTGACTGAACGGGAGCAGCTGGCTAAACCGTTTCAGAACACAAAAGGTGAGATGCAGGGAGTTGTCATTCAACTCAGCTCCATCTCACCTCCGCAGATGCTTATTGATCCCTATCTATGCAGAGGTAACTTGGGGGGAGCTGTGGAAATGGCTCAACCCGGGGTGGTCTCAACACTGCCTTACAATAAGAACTGAAACCAGAACTGAAACCCGAATGGTGCCTTTAACAAACAAAATGCCCTGAGTCAAGTCCCACCACTATTCAGTGAGTGTGAGACCAGACATCACAAAATAAACATTGCTATCTGAGGGGCCACCAAACCGCCGGTGATAACCATCCCAAATAGTGTAATCCATTCAAGCACAGTCCCTGGAAAAAGGATATTTAAAAGTCCAAAGTTTTGGGGAGAAAAAGGGGGAATCTTCCAAAGATACAGCTGGCCTGTAGGAGATTCTGTCCCACCTTGTCCAGGACACTGTGCAAGGTGACTTCCCGGGACTGAGTGGCCTTACCTGAGAGAGAGAGGGTAAGTGATTTAATAACGTACGTATGACGTCTAGCATGCTCTAAGGTCGTGATTTGTGCACTTGTTTAAGGTATTCATATCTAGCACGCTGGTGGTTTGTGTTGTTACTTTTTGGGATCACTTGTTAGTTGGTAATAGTGTTTTCTGTGAATTGTTTTGTTCTTTTCCCCTTAAATTGCAATAGTGCATTCTTCTATTGTATCCATAAGAACTTGCAATAGTGGCGTATCGGACCTGTGAGTGAAATCCAAATAAACTGTTAATTTGAACCTCTCAGTGAAGTCGTCTTCTCTCCATCACAGTAACTCTCCAGAGAACATACATATTTTCTTTGACCTGCCAGCCAGCCGGCTGTCGATACAGAAGCGATACACATTTTGATCAGCCTGCTGGCCAGGAAAGCCTGCGTTCTGGCTGGGAATTACCGGTGCTCTGCATGATGCCCTGTCTGAGCAGACATGCAAGCTTGTCCTCAGGACTTGCTTGGCAGTAACAAGGGACGAAATCAGGTTGAAGGCGTTCACCACAAAAATATTGTTTCAATGCTCACCAAAAGTGTGGGAAGATTACGCTAATACTCTGGTGATGAGTGAACTAATTGTATTCACTTGCAAATACAAGTCAAATGCCTTACCAACCACTATTTTTATTATTGGATGGAAAACTTTAGTCTGATTGATAGATAAATGGAGTGACAACAAGTATTAAGGTGTCATATTAACAACCACTTACAATCTTTCCTCCATTGGCAGGCCAGCTGGTGGCATTCCCCCATCTGCAGTAACTTTTAGCCGCAGCTTACAATTTTAAGTTTTGCTGTGCAGGAAAGCTTGATTTAAGGTGAGCTGATGTGCTGATGTTCCTGCTCGATGCTCCTCCTCCTGTGGGCTGCCCCGCTGTGACCCCCTTTTCCTTTGCTCTCTTCTGGCCTGTGAGCTTTGCTACCTTCCTCTGTCCTCCAGTTGCTCCCAGTAGCCATCTTCATACCGCCCCATGCTCTGCTTTGCCTGACGCCCTCCCCCATAACTTTAATCTTGTTACATCCTGCACAAGAAACACTTGCAGCTAACGTTCCCACCATCCTCCTGTTTCTCAGGTTACAACCTGTGTGTCCCAGTTTTGGGAGCTGTTGCTTTAGATTGGCAAGGCTACAAAAAATTAGGCCTGCTCAGACACCATTAATAGGCCTCGGAGGTCAATGTGTTATTATATCTGACATTTTCTCCACTCCACAATATGACTATCTTTTGGGAGGAAAACCAGCTCCTCAATAAAAAAGCAAAAGGGAGAGAAATAAAGATGTGTCCGGTCTGAGCTCACTGTGCTCAAAAAACCTGCTGGTACTGAAGCCTGCAAAGCAGAGTGGGGCGTGGAAGTCGGCTTATTTAGGGCTAAAACCTCATCCCTCTGTAGTTTCTGGGAAGGGAGTTTGGACAGCTTGGTATTTTTGGCAATTGAGACCCAACAAGGTGATATAATCATCGAATCATAGAACTGTAAAATCATAGAATAGTTTGCGTTGGAAGGGACCTTTAAAGGTCATCTAGTTTTCCTGTGTGATCTGCCTTCGCACCAGGATGTTTTGTCACATCTGGCTAGCATGCTCTGGCTGGTGCTGTTCATTTATGACCTTCCTGTTTCACATTTACATTAATGCAGTAAAGCAAGTGCTAAACAGTAAAAGAATAATGAGCATTCCCTAAAAACACTTTAAGGGAGGAAACAGGCCCTTTGGCCCTTTTTTCCCTTCTGGGTGGTTTGGGGTTTTATTTGTGTCTGCCCTGCCGCAGTAAAAAAATTATTCAAGCCAAGAAGCAACTAAATTTGCAAAAGGATGAGTATTTTGAATTAACTCTGTTAAGCAGTCCCATTTCAATGAAACACCAGCCTGCATTATTGTTCTCTCTCCAGTCCTAAAAGCTCTCCCTGGCATTTAAATGACCGATCAATCACTTCAGCTCCAGGCTAAGAAATCCTTCCTGCAGTATTACAGGGCAGGTAGGTTTTCAGCTCGACTTTCTTTTCAGCATGATGATTGCAACTTGCAATTATAAATTTAATCTTGCCTTACGAAACTGTAAGATCCTACTCTGATGTGGAGATCTACATGCTACAGATTTGTGCTTTCTTATGAAGGACCTGAATTCCTAAGCAATGCAGCGCTTTATTGATACGCAAAACTATTCCGGTGAAACATGATTAATTTCATAGCTTTTGTTCCCAATTTCAAGCTTCCTCAGAAGCAACGCTATACCAAAACGCTTCTTTTGTTTCGGGGCACATTTCCATTTCTTTTTACTTGGGTGGTTTCTTTTGGAAGCTTTTCTGTTGCTCTCTGTGTTCACAGATGTACGCACCGCTCTCTAACAGGGCCCAGCTCACGCAGCTCAGTTTCTGAGCAGCTGTGTGCAGGCTTGTTTGGGATTCCTGTCTCCTGCTGCAAGTGAAATCGCAACTTCTACCAAATCCTGCATGAAGGAGAGGTGCCCAGCGCTTCTCTTGCACTCCCCATGGAAATAAAGGGAATGCTTTTTACAAACTAAAAGGAAACAGTTCAGACCACGATCAAAACAAATTAATTCAATCTTTGCCAGCTAATTCGTTCAGTATGAATAATGATGCTATTAGATGGTGATATTAATCGCTACTGTTAGAAAAGATAATTTACGTGTTATTTGTGTGATGCTGAATGAAAGGATAAAAATGAAAAGCAAATAAAAACAATAAAAAGAAAATACTCAGCAAATGTAATGACACTGAATAAGAGATTAAAATTGAAAAGCAAATAAAAACAATGAAAGACAAATATTCAGGAAATGTAAATCCATGTTGATTAAAGACAACAGCAGAATGCTTAGGAAACTCAGAAAGCCCTGCTAGAGCATTTCATCTAAATATGTTCAATTTAGGAGAAAATTGATAATTTTAGAGCAGGGAATTAAAGATATAATGTAAAAAAAGGTAAGGTTTCAAGTTAAATTGATTGTTTTTCATCCGCTTTCATCAGCTTCTGTAAGACTCAAAAGATACACTGCATTATTAAATTAAACATTTCTACAAGTTTACTTTTGTGCATCTTTATGGTCCTGCGTACACCATCCTAAGATGATGAAATCTTACAGATGTTTTTCGAATAATGCACAAAGTAGCTGCTATGTCCTCCAAGCAACATTATTTTAGAGACTAAAGCTGAAGGGAACTCCACAGGCTGACTGAGGAGCGGCACAGCTGAATTTTCTTTTCCGCAGACAGACCAGCATTTGTTTGTGCAAACTTCACATCAGCTACTCTGGCATCATGGCAGAGTTTTTCATCTTGGATTTGAGAAATGCTATTCCAGAAGAAACATAATCCCACCTATCCCAGGTGCGTGTGTGCGTGTATCTCCCATCAGAGATCCTTCTACTGTCAATGGCCAATAAGAATAATTTGCCCAACATAATAGAGGTTTAATGCGTAAACAAAGAAATTGCTGATTTTAGAAGACAAGCAACTAAACTTCCATTTCAACACTAGGTTTCATGTCTGACACGATTTCTCAAGACAGTTTCCAAGGTTGCCTTGAGCAGGTCTTCAAGCAAATTAGGGAGGAGAGAGTGAAACTGGGGTTTGGTTTGTAGTCCAAAGCTCCTAATCTGATATACATTCCACATAAACTTTGCAAGCCACTTGGCTTTCTTTGTGTCTCAGTCACCATTTGAATAACTCCCTGTCTCATCTAGTGTGATGATAAAGATTAAATAGATAGAAAGACACCGTAAGAGTCTGTTCCATGATAAATATAGATATAAATGAAATTACAGAATAATTCCCAGCTAACAGCCAGTCTACTATGAAAATCAAGCCTTTTTCTGAGAATGGACAGAAAACTTCTGTGAAGGTAGAACTCTAGAACNTTTTTTTTTTTTTGTGAGAAAAAGGCATTGGCTCCCTATCCATTTACTGACGAAGTCAGGGACGAATTTTCATGGGCTTTGTCTTTTTTTTTGTCTTCAATTACTGTTACTGGAGGTCTTGGGCTGGGAATCTAAAACTTAAATCTGAATTATCACAACAATTGCTTTCTCTCAGGTTTTTGCCTATATTGCTTGTTTTGTTGGTTTTTGTCCATGAAGATTTCTAGCAATGAACATCAGTTCTTCAGCTCTAAGAGCGAGCTGTCCATACAGAATGGGAGATCAGTAATACCAAGCTGTAATCTATACTAATTAATACACAGGTAATGTGTACAGTAGGTAATGCATTCATGAAGCAGCTCAGGCTTAATTCAAGGAGCAGCTGGGCTAAGTGGTATGTCCACACATATGGTCCCAGCAGTGGGAAATGAGATGGAGTCCCCAGCAAGTACAGATGTGCATCCATCTGAGAAGAAAAAGGTCAGGAAGGCCTTAAGGGGAGAGTTCCTTTTTTTAAGCCAGAAGCATTTACCCTGAGCATTTAAATTTTAGAGGCTGATAATGCTAGGACGAAACGGGCATATGGTACAGTTTCCCCTAGAGAGCTCTTCCTCTCTCCTTATGCAAGCCGAGTATTGCCCTACTTAGAAAAAAGTCCAATGTGTCGTAAAATGCAGATTACAATTGATGCTTCCTGCAACTTCACCAGTGGATTGATGCTGGTTAAAGACCACCTGAAAATTATTTTGGCAAACGCCCCAAATAACTTTGAGTCAGCTGAGCCCACAACTTGCTGTGGCCATATGAGGGACAAGGAGTCAAGAGACAATGACGGGGCATCTGGTCTCCCAGGAGGCACAATTATTCTTGAAGTTAAGTGTGCTGCACATGTGACAGAAAACTGGTGGGAATGAGATGAGCAGCATTGTGTGAGGGCCATTTGAGGACTAGCTGCATCTGCAGTAGAAGTGCTTGGGAAAGGAAGATAGCAGCATGGCCATTCCCCGTTTCTGCCCCAAGGTGTTTGTCAGGCTCTGTCAGCAATTTACACTTCATATCTCCTTTAAATCTGCCACTACTTTTCACTGCCCTTAACTTTTAAAACCAAGGTCCTTATAGCTGATATGAATCTAACTACAGGGTGTTGAAAGTAAACCATAACAAGCTCTAGAAATAACCTCAAGTAACTCTTCTAGACCTAAAACTTTTCACTTTTTGGTCTGCTATCTCAAGAGATTTTAACTTCAGCATTCTCACCATGAAATAAAATTTCTGCTTGTAGAACCAGCTTGGATGAGAAGTAAAGCAAAGTCTGAAGTTTTCTGATGTTATTGAAATTTACAACAAGCCCCATAAACATGGATCAGGACTAGAAGGTGACGAGGAATTTAGTTGATAATAATATTGGTTATTACAAGGCTCTGCAGTTCAGTCTGGCAGGGATTGAAAGCTATCAGCAGATGTCTCTGGAAAGGCCAATGTGTTTGTTGCCCTTTTTTTCTCCAGGCTTTACTAAAAAGGCCAGCTGAGATCAGGCAGCCAATAAAATTATCACTAAAAGCACAGAGTAAAGTTTCAGGTTAGGAAAAGACCAGAAGTGTATGGATAAATTTGAAGTTTGCTGTTCATCTGGGCCTGATGATCTGCACACAGGAGCCTTCTGAGGCTGGATGAGATGTATCTGACCAGCCCCAAATGTCAGTTACGGGCTTATGCGCATATATGCACACACATGAACACATGTGTTTGGGGCTGATGAAGGACCAGAATAAGCAATACAGGTGAAGGAAAAGTGGTGAAAACGAGGAAATAATGACAGATTGAAAATGGGGTGGTGGTGTTAGTAGTTAAAAACCAATAAGGAAGAAAAAAATTTATCCTGTTTCTTTCAAATTAAAACATCCAATATCAATATTGACTTGATTGCTTTTTATGGAAATAGCTAATTTCAGCAACTCTATTTTTGATCTCTATTTCTATCTTTTGAGGGCAGTAATTGGATGCAACTACCTTTATCAAAGGGTCACTAGACAAAGACAGACCACAAAAGAAACCATTAAAAAAAACCCCCAAACTAATGAGGGTGTTAAATCAAGACGTTTCCACTGAAAAGCCAACATTTGCCAACATCTTCTGTTTCACATATTTCAGATGCTGCAGGTTAAGAACTGTCAGTAAGTACTGGCTTATAAAAATAATGACCACTGTAAAATGATTTTCTGTTTCACTTGACTCTATAAGGCCAGTAATGTATTGCTAACGAAGCACCTAGGGTGCATAGCATCACCTTTTCTGGGACTCTGAGAAACAACCAGCCATATGTACAGCAAATGTCTTTGGCAACACTGAGTGGCCTTAACTGGAATTTCTGCGCTGCTGTAATTTTATGACTCAGTCCTAATGTTATTTAAACATCATTTTTCTGTGTTTAATTTATTTATTGTCTCTAGTGGTAGACACAGAGACTAGTGAGCTAGATTATATTAACATTTCAGAGTAATAATAGAAGAAAGCAATTATCTTTGGGCATAAAAATAATTTTAATTAGACAGTCAGTAAAGTGGGAATGGACAGACAATGATGAATCATTACACTGTGGTTTAATCAGACAGAGAGCTGGTCTGCAAGAGGAGCTCAAGAAAGTGTTTTGGCTGGTTGAGTGAAATACGGACAATAAGGAGAAACAGTCAACTTCCTTGAGCCTCTTTGCATCACCAATAAAAAAAATACATTAGCACATTGTTTCTTTGAAGTCACGGGAAGACTTGGAGCTTGCTAAAATTGACAGAAATATTTTCTTTACTCCGTCTTAAAATCCTGTCAAACCAACAGTGACTTAACACCTGGGGCCATTTCTCTGAGCCTTCACTGGCATTTTCTTCTTCCTCAAGCCACCATATATCAGTCTTTTCCTGTCACATGAGAAAAGTGTTATCTGAGACTGCTTCCAGGTAAACCCGTGTATCATGCTAGATTTTGGCAGTGGCCTTCTTTGTACTTGCTGTTTTCCAGACCTGAAGATGAAAAAAGAGATTTATATCTGAGACTCAGTTATCTCATGTGAGCGAGCAGAGCTTTTTACCACTGTGAACTGCATCCGTGGCCCTGCTTTATTCCTGCGCCAATTTTCAGGTCAAATATAACAAAGTGATCCCCTAATGTAACGAAAGATGAAACCAGATGGTATTGCAAACTCGGTGTAATTTAGGTGCTGCGTTACACAGTATCTATCATATGATAAACAAGATCCATTTGCATATTGAGACTCTTGATGGCTCTGCACAGAGCCAAAATGGACTGGATAATTCGTCATGATTTTTTATCAGCATACAGAGAGGTGTGGGCTAATGCAGATCCATTGTATACGTGCTTCTCAGTCCAGCAAAGGCAAAACCACAGCTCAACAGCAGCTCTTGGATGCCAGCACTTTGAGGTTGTGGGCCAGGGTGCAGTGGGACTGGGCGATCCCCAGGGGCCAGGAACATCAGGGGGATCCCCAGGGCGGGCAGCGCAGGGCAGGGCAATTCCTGACTTTTCGATGTGATGACACCTACTGGGATGCCTTCCCTTCCCTGCATGAGGTGCCTGGGCACTTCGCCATAACACAAGATAAAGCTAGGTACCTAAAAATGGGATTCAGAAAAGCGAGTGTGCCGAGCTGAGTCTCCTTGGTTAGTCAATAAGAAGCCCTGAGCAGAGTGGTTGGGGAATATCTAGATCTAGCTGTGGTTTGCAACCTGAAACTCCTGCCAAATCTGGTCATCTGAATGTCACCTTTCTGAAAATTGGTGGTTCTTTCTCCAATTTCCTTTCCAGAGAACATCTAGCACTGAAAGCCAGACTTAGGATCTTCTAGATGACACCTGTGGCCACCAGAGTAGTTCATATTTTTGGACTGGTATTTTCCATTTTGCCAGGGGATGCTGTTTAATTTTCCATTCAATTTTCAGTGGGCTAAAATGATCACCAGGGCAGCTGTAGTGGAGACGTCAGCCCTATCAGAGGGCTATGATTGCTTCCTTATGGTGTGACATGCAGGGTGGAAGTGTTATGAGTCAATGGGGGATAAAAATGACCACTAGGAGATATCCACTGGTTTCTGTGCTTGATGTCACCAGTAGTCATTTGGATGGAGTAGAGCAATCCCCTGAGAAAAAAGTAGCTAAATCCCAGGTGAAAAACATGTATTTTTTTGCTTTCCATACCTCACGTTTGAAGACCCATATTAAGTACATGCGTACCCTCTCTGGGGTTTATCTTCAGCTACTGAGGTCCTGTGGAGATCAAGACTCTCCTACCAGAAACATAGTGGCAGCTTTCCCCTCTACTTGCGTTTTGCAAATTGAATCCCTGGGAGAAATTCTCAGAGGCAGAGAAGGACGGGGTGGCAGCTGACAGAGCAGGCATTGGAAGGCATATGGTGCGTTCCACCAAGGGCAGCTCTGAGAGACAGAAATTGTCTCCCAAAGCAGAGTAGACGTGAAGCGTGGAAAAAATAGTGTAATTATGCAGCTGAGAAAGAGAGTGATTGGTGCATTAGTCATTAATTCCTAGAGGAGGTACTGGAGTTTGAAGGGAAACTGAACTCCCTTTCCAGTGGCGTAAAGTACTACAGGTATAATCAACATTATCAGGGACACCGAAAGAGCTTAAATGATGGCTGACTTTGAGACAAAGCAGCCAGAGATACTCTGCTTCATTCAATGTTGAAACTATTCTGAACAAAGACAGCTCTTCTCACGTGACTCCAAGGAGGGCAGTTGGTAGCGCCCAAAGTCTAGCTCACCTGGGAATGGCAAGATCACACACAAATTAGTTTTAGCTATGTTTCTCAATGAGCTTGTGAGAAATCTACAAATAGAAAGCTTACATCCCATGACTGTTGACTGCTGTGGCGAACATGGTGTTTGGGCTAACCCCATTACCATCCCAGCCTGGCCCTGGTGACCTCATGGAGGTTCTGGGGATGGGCCTTGCCAATGAAGCCCTGACAGTCCTGCTGTTGCCACCATTCCCTGCAGGGCAGCTGGCCTCATTGCCTATCTACAGTGACTAATGGGGTCTGATGGCTGTTGAAGAGTCTAGCAGGAGGTGTCCCTGCCCATGGCAGTGGGGTTGAAACTAGATGATCTTTAAGGTCCCTTCCAACCCAAACCATTCTGTGAAGAGCTCCTCAGTGACATAACAGTAGCTGTGGCAAGGCCTCTGGAGGTGGTGGGAGACTCAGTTAATGTGTGTGAAACAGACACCAACTGTTCTGAGGTCAGAACTGCTAGGGAGAGCTGATGACAAATAAGTCATTGGAGTCTGTTTTCTATTTGTTAATTACCTGATTTCTTTTAATTTATTCCTTAGGCACTGAATAATTTCTACAAGTTCTTAGTCTATAGCTTGCCTGAGCATTTGCTGTTTCAGCAGACATTCCTACATAAACTTGCTGGCTAGCCAGACACAGAAAATGAAGGCAAAATGAGTGTGAAAATACCAGCAAAGGAGAAAAAGTATTTTCTCAGGTGTCATTTGTGTTTGTTTCACCCTCCCAGGCCAATCTGTGAGGAACCAAGACAGGGTCTGGGAGGGTGGGAGGGCAGCACTGGGCTTCTGCAGGGCGGCTGGGTAGACTTTGCTGTCGCAGTCCAGTCCAGGCTACGATCTCCTGGAACAGCAAAGAAGCTGCCTTGTGCATGGACCTGCCTTGTACATTGACAGGCTGAGAGAGTTGGGGCTGTTCAGCCTGGAGAAGAGAAGGCTCCGAGGAGACCTTGTAGCAGCCTTCCAGTATCTAAAGGGGGCCTACAGGAGAGATGGGGAGGGACTCTTTATCAGGGAGTGTAGTGATAGGATGAGGCGTGATGGTTTTAAACCGAAAGAGGGGAGATTTAGATTAGATACTAGGAAGAGATTCTTTATTGTGAGGGTGGTGAGACACTGGCACAGGTTTACCCAGAGAAGCTGTGGATGCCCTGGAAGTGTTCAAGGCCAGGCTGGATGGGGCTTAGAGCAGCCTGGTCTAGTGGGAGGTGTCCTTGCCCATGGCAGGGGGTTGGAACTAGATGATCTTTAAGGTCCCTTCCAACCCCAACCATTCTGTGTGATTCTGTGTCTGTGTGACCTGGACAACTGACTGCAGAATACTGGCCCTTCACTTCTGGTGCTATGTTATTCTGGGTTCATCTCCAATACAGTCATGTTTGAGCGACCTGTTAGTACTGTCACACAGGCAGCACCTGGAATTCCTCACTCACGTTCAGTGGCGTGACCATCTCTCATCCCGAGCAGCTCGCGCTGGCCATGCCCACCTCCCCCTCCTCTGCAGGACTCGGCATGGAGGCTGCACAAGTTTGGCTGTATCGCCAATCGCTTTTTTTCCCCCCCATCTTTCTGCCTTCACTCACTCTGTTATCGAGCTTCACTGACCAGACGCTAAGCAAACACTGAGTATTCAGCACCAGCCTTTGGTTTCTGCACTTACAGCACATAACTGCCTGTGGGATCAAGCCCTAATTGAAAAAGTAATCAGGCATGACTTCTTGGTGATTGCTTTTAATGACCTCATCCTTAGCCCCTCCAGCAGACAAAGGCAGCTGAGGCCATTAAGCATGACGGATGGTGCTCGGTGTCTCACAGATTTGGATCTTACGTGACTGGGCTTTCTGAAAGTTGATGTTTAAACCAAGTGACAAAACCAGCTTGGAAGTTAAACAGTGATTAACTCCCTGCTCCCATACCTGAGGAGGCTAAAGAACTTGGTCAAGAAGTATTTTAAGATGAATGTAACTTTAGTTTCTGTACACAGTGGGAGATGAGAAGCAGAGAATGCATTTTGGAGAGGATACAGCTAGCAGGATAGCTGGGAGAAAAAAGCCCCTTTTATTCACCCATTCAAGTTATAAATGATTGTGGGTAATATAAAGGGAATTGACTGAAGCATGCTCTCTTCTCCCTTACTCCTCCGGGGCTGCTCTCTACCATATTGTCCTACCTCCCTCTCATTTGCCTCTGTGTCTTATTCCAGTCTTTATTATTCCTTACCTTATTCCCTTCTGCCCCTGATTTTGTGTGCATATTTAAGCTATGAGTTGTATGGATAAGTACTAATTTACAGTACTGAGGTGATGTAAAAGTTGTGTGCAAGGCAAAGCAATGGAGCAGGTGGACAATGTTGAGTACTCAACGTACGGGAGCAGACTGGTGTACGCAGATTGGAGGTCAATTTTACTTCTCACAGCTGACTATAAACTATTGACTGCAGCTACAGGGTTTTAAAAACATAAATGAAGAGTAACAAATCTTAATGAGATCTCTGCCTGACAGGGGATTTTTAATAGAAATGTAAAATTTTGCCATGTAGCTTAGGCAACCTTACTGCAGTTAACAAAACTGAAATGTTTGAAGTACTAAGGACTGTGGCACAGTGACTTTGATGGCAGAAGTTAGCCAGCACTGTACCTGCTGTTTGTGCTTCTCAGACCATTTAGGTGTAGATAGTTTTGGACAGAACAGAATGATGTTATTTTGTCACATCTACTGGTTTCTAAGAACAATTTAGCTGGACACATACAATGATGTATGATGAAGCCAAAATAATATTAACTGGTGCTTTTCTCAGTCACTCTCAGGTAATGAATCTCATAAAGTTGCTTTCTTACAGCCCCAAACTACTGCTTAGTAAGGAGAATGGCCTTCCCAGCAGCATACCTGTATGAATCGTAGCAGAGATGGAAACAGATTTCTATTACAGTCACAGAAAAAATGTTAAAAGTGAAATTCTGTTATAGGCAGATGATGATGTACTTTTCGCCAAAAGAACCCATGCTTCATTTTCTGCTTCATTTAATGTATGTTATAAAACAATTGCACACAACTTTACGAGCTAACTTTACAAACCAACAAAAAACTGTGACTGTATTTTATGCCAGGCTTTGAGGATTCATTTTCCTGAAGTGTGCAGATACCTCTGTCTCCAAAACCATAACTTTTCCATAATGTCTAGTGGTGAAAGCATGCATTTGAGGAGTGGGAGCCAGGGATTTTCTTCTTTAGCCGAGGCTTTTTGACCACTTCCCACATCTTCTGTGGGACTGACTCTTTCGAAGCACATCTTGACTCTCTCACACCCCACTTGAGAGCTGTGCAAGGTAACAAAAAGGAGGGAGTGGATGAGAGATAAGCAAAAGAATGGGAAAAAAGGAGACCTGCATTCTCCTGAAGCAAATGAACTAAATGGGCTCTTTTTCTCCTTTCTCTATTTTCCTTACCAGTGAAAACTCTTATGGGTTCTACCCATTCTCCCCCTCTTCCCTGCTGTTTTAAGAAGAAAGTGGCTCTGATTGGCAATTCTTTTCCCATCATTTGCCATGGGTTAAATCTGACAGTCTTTAAGCAATCAGAATATGCCTGAATTTCTTTTCACTGTGGTTGTTTTACCATCTTATCATGATTCTTCAGCATTTTCTGTCCCAGTTTTTTTCTATAGTGGTGAAGTGTATGGAAAAGTCAGATTTATTGCTCGTTAAATGGAATCCCCCTGTTTCTGTCGGATAGTTAGTAGGGAAAATTGCTGGTGAAAGAGATTTGAGGAGCATATGGGTCTGTTTGCAATTCTAGAAATAATTAGCTGCTGTATACCTGACCTGTATAATCAGAAGTAGTGGCCAGTGCTGCCTTGGAAGGTAAAATCCCCAGAAGCATCGTTTTATAGAGGACTTCAAAGTCTCCTACTTTAAGCAGCAATGAATCTGACTGGCGGCTCTTCCTCATTATAAATACACTATCCAGAGGCTGTCATTGTTTCTCCAAGTGGGAGTGAAGGGCTGCCATCTACAGCTGATCTGAAACGCCCAAGTTAAGGTAAGTACTGAGAGAAGAGCGGTGGGCATACAGCTGGTATACTTTATTTACTGACTGATAAAATATAAGGTATTACTTCTATTACCACCACACCTGGGAGGTCCAGTCTGGCATCCCTAACTCTGAGTGTGTACAGTGGTTGCTCTGAAGTGCAGGGCTAATAAGGGGAGTGGGACTGCTCATTCACTACCAGTGGCTGCTGATGACTTTGCCATCAGCAAGGCAGGCTTTGCTCCGCTGTGACAGCAACCTAAATGTTGCGCGAGATGCCCATGGTATTGGAGCAGAGAACTTGCTGGAGGGGATCTGTGCAGCCGTACAGCATGGCTGACTTGGGCACCTCTGGCAAGTGGAACAAGCTCTGGGAGTTCGTGTCCCGTTCCCCTTTCCCCCTGTCCCAGTGCCAGCGCACTGTCAGCCTGCTGCCTTCCCACTTGCTGCGGGAGTCTCAGCCTTGGGGAAAAAAAAATCAGTTTGCAGTTGCTGATGGGAGGCTGCTACTGTCCATGTTCTTTCACTCCTTCTGCTCTCCCTTCCTATCCCAGCTACAATATAGTTTTCCATCTGTACATGAAAACCATTTTCTTTTCACTCAGTCAGAGCAGAGCAGAGGTAACAATTTAGCTCTACTTTAGGTATGTGCTCCTCAAGTATGCGTGTCCTGAAATCTCTCCTTTGGGGTATCATGATTTTAAACGATAGCCAAACAATGGCACTTTTCAATTTAAACTATAGCCATCGTGCATAAGAACATCTGTACTCTCCCATTAAAAAGCTGTTCCTCATAGTCGCACTTCATTATACCAATCTGTGTGGGTTTTTTTCACAGCCCAAACATTTTAAAGGGGCATTTGCAACTTAAACAACTGGCTAGTACTGAAAGTACAGGAGCAAGTCCAGTTTTCTAGGTATGCCAGTACACCGATACACTTTCCCAGGCTGGCACAGTCTGGAGCTCTTTGTCAGAAGGACATATAACTCCTGCCCAATCCACATGTCACTGGATCACATCTTTGCATTCATGGATTACAGTGATTTCCTGATTTTTCTATTTGTCTAGAAAGTTTCAGTATCCTCGTTAACTCTAACTCTACTCTCAGCTCAGCTCTATGTTGTCAGCTTGTAGATAATTTTTTTGAGCGAGTATACCTGGTCTTTGACACACTTAGATGAAATTAATCTCCTCCAACATTATTTACAGCTTCCTCTCTTGTGAGTTATCTCATCCTTAGGTTTAGGCTGGAGTCTTTTCAATAGATGTTCCTGAAAGAAGAACATTGTATGAGTGAAAATGCCTTATCAGCAGAGGGTGAGATGTTCCCTGGTGAAATTTTGATGGTTCTTTTTTCACACTTGAATCCACCCCTCTTTTTGGCTCTATTAAAATAATAATAATAATCCCGAAAGAATAGATATTCTATTGCTCACGGTATTCTTCAGCAACTTGTCTTCACCCAGGCGTGTAAAAATGGAGGAAGTGTAAAGCTCTGAGGAGGCAAGGGAAAGAGGGAGTTTGTTTCAGCTTTAGCAGGTCTGATTGTTTGATCTTTGTCTTTTAGGTCAGCTAAAAGAAAAAAAATTATGTGTCTACCAAACCTCTGTGTACAATGAAATCCCCATGCACAAAATACCTGCAACCAAAGGGTACTGTTACTCTGCACCTAGACCTCATATGTAGAGTGTGTGTACTTAAAGGTCTCTATAGTTCTTGGGTTTATATATGTTGGTGAATCTGGGTAAATGATCTTGACAGGGGATCCCACTGCTCGGAGCACCTTTTTCCCCGCCCCTGGTTTTAACTGCAAAATGCTGGACAGTAACATTGCAAAGCTCTGTTAAATGGGTTGCAGCTCGCAGAAAGAGACAGTGAAAGGAATACTTTCCCAGAAAGCCCAGAGATAAAATCCAGTAAGAATTTCGAGTGTAACAGGAAAAAAACCTTTTTAAAAGGACTTAATTCAGTGCATTAGGCTGAAAAATATTAAATAATACAGTGAAGCTCTGCATGGATAATTGAAGAAGGATTGAAATGTTTAGTATAACACACTTTTCTCATTCAAAGAGCCTGTGTCCTTGACGAGGTTCTAACAATTGGAGGAGCCAACACAGCCTGCAGTGCTCTGCGGTTATTTGTTTGTGCAGGTAACAGGCACCCTCACTGCCACGTCCTCTGCCCCATCTTATCTCGCCCAACATAAAAGCAGATTGCTTCTACCTGGTGAAGCATGAGTGTGCTTTTGAGGGCTCATCTGCCGGCAGGGAGGAGGCTATCATGAATCCAACAAGCAGTGAGAGTGGCAGAAGTCGGGGTGTGTGGGGGGGCTGACTAACCCTTCCCTCCCTGGCACAAGATACAGTTTGGTCTGGGTTCTGGGATTCATTTGAATGATAAAGGTCTTTGGGAGAGTTCCCAGAAAAGGGAGTAAGTTGCTCTTAGCTGTTCTTTTAAAGCGGTATTTCAGAAGACGATTTCAAACCTGCTAAAATTTCAATCTCTAATAAGCTTAGTGTAAAATACTGGAGCTTATTAATCTTCTCAGCTTCTGTGCTGAATAAACTAGGAAAGAAATGCATTCTACAGATGGGGTCTAGCCCTTTTTACTCTGAAGGAATGTTAACCTTTTGGGAACTGTTCAAGACACAGTCTTGGAGCATGCCAAATCAAGAAAAACGCACTACCAACAATATAATTGTTTCTTTTAAAGGGTATTTTTCTTTGCAAATAAATTAGTACCTTGTAGGTAAAACAAAGGAGCAGTTAAAGAATTAGACTGTTAACACCTCAGTCATTGAATAGCTACGAATATTGACACAGAACTTCCTACTAGCTATTTTTATTTTGCCCTTTCCTGCCAATTAACCGTATGTTCTGTGGGAGTTTTATCAGCTGACTGCATGTTGCAGAAGTGTCCCCAGTTGCAGGCGGTACAGGAACTCTTGGGTAAACTTAGCTAGTGGTGGAATTTAGTCCTTAAGATCTCTGTGCATTTTGTAGTAATTAATCATGATTTTAAATCTCCGTGGGCATTTCACAGTAATTAATCGTGGTGAGACAAACATCTCCTCAGAAGGAAGTCCCTCTGCTTCTGAGAAACCAGTTATCCACAGTCAGTGTATGTTCTCTCTCATGCACAGGTGGCGTAAAATGGATCTATGGATCTGAAACAGACTTGGGCAGCAGGGAGCAGTAGTGTGACATACAGCAAAAAAGAGTTGTACTGCAGTATTTGGAGACTAAAATAAATAAATGACAGCGACCTTACATACAGCTGGAAATATTTGGTACCTAGAGTGAGTCTGAGGTGAGACAAGTTGGAGTGCTAATTTCTTGGATGACTCTGAAGACACTCCAAGTTTTGTAGCTGAGACTGCTGCAGCTGAACCCCTGGGGTACACTAGCTCAAGGCTTTGCCTTTGCCTACCATATAATATCTCTAATAAGAAGGGAAAGCTGAATGTAATGAAGAAGAGCATGTTCATTTATTTAGATTAGCCAGTAAAGTTAGAAGCATGTCTTGATGCCAAAATGAAGCTGTGCAAGCCATCCTCCTGAGAGGAGGCGTATGCAGGGGAGGTGCCTGGAACTTTGGGCTGTATGGAACAGGATGGGCAGTAAAAGAGGCCGTGGCATGCTGTGAAGTGTGACACCTTATAAAACCTATTTGACAGCAGAGCTCTGGTTAGTGGCACACTTTTGACTGCCTCAGGCACTTTGCTGCTTCCTTGGTCCTGGCACCAGCCCCTCCAGGCCACCAAACAAGTGTATGTGGCACAGGGAGCAGGGACCAAAATTAAGACTGTGATCACATGCTCTAGAGACACGTGAAACCTGGCACTAGACATGAAGCATCTGGAGGGGAAAGAGAGGTCTGTGATTATCAGTCTCAATGTGCGTTAACAGCTCTACAGTCTATGCTCTACTTTCTGATACAGATGGGAGAAAAGATACAGGCAGTGCTTGGGGGAGCCTTATTTGCATCGGAAAAAAACCCTGAGTACTGGCATCTGGGAGATATCTGGGCTGCTTTTTATATTTTTATTTTATTTTATTTTATTTTATTTTATTTTATTTTATTTTATTTTAATTTTTCAGGAGAAGGATATTATTATCTGCAAGTGAGTGTACAAAAAGTTTTTCTCCTGTTACTTTTTAAGGCAACCACAAAATTCACAAGACCAAGCATTGAAAATGGTGACAACATTTCTTCTTCCCTTCCTCCCTACCTTCTCTCCTTCTCTCCTCCCTCCCTTCCTACATTTCGCCCACCTTCCCCTTTCCTCCATATCACTGATGCCCTATGTGAACTTCCATCATTTCTGAAACACCCTAAACGGCTTTCTGGCTGTTGCGTTTTTTGTCTCCTCAAACCAGGACACTGTTTGTCTCCTCAAACCAGGATGCTCCTTCCTTATGATCTCCAAATCACTAAGTATTCCTGAAAGCCAAATACTTGTACAGCAATGCACAGTGCTCAGTCTTCCAGCCAAAATGCCCTATATACATTAACAAAGCTGTCATTGCCCTTTGTAATTTCTTACTGCATCCAGATTATTAAGTGGAGCCTCATACGTGGGCATCTAGAGATCAGATACTCAGGGTGAGTGACAAAACCAGCTCAGCAGGAAAACAAAGGCGCTTTTCAGTGCTTAACCTGATACCATAATTTGCAAAATTCATAAGGTTTTCAGAGACAGCACCGACTTTACTGATACGCGTCAGAACCTACAAATGAGTCTGGAGATAAGTTTGTAGGTGTGGGGTAAAGAGACGGGGTCAGTGTGGAAATGCTCCTGCATCGTCCTGCTAACCAGTGAAATCCCAGACCCGGTTATGGTGATGGGAAGCATCCCATCCCAAGGAGACAGGTGTCTTGGAAAGTGAATCTCTGTTGTCATGCCACCCTACCGAAGTTACTCAGAAGGAAAAGCTAAGGTGGAGGTGTCGTGTAGGCTCTGTCCCTCAGAAGAAAGCATCTAATTACTCTTCAGCTTCACAGCCGCAAATATTCTGGAGTGGTGTCTCAGTTTTAGTTGTCTTGCATACCAAACACAGCAATGAGGAGGAGGGGCATTTAGCACACAGCTCACAGGAGCTGTTCCAAGTAACAGAAATCCAGTTCATCCCCTTACAGAAAAACATTTACAAAAATTTGCCAAAGACAGAAAAATTGAATTAATCTAATAAATCAAAGGCTTTTGGGTATGTGATGAGTGTGGCAATGCTGAGACCGTGCTTGTAAGTGGGAGAGGTAGGAGCACAGAAACTGATGACCTTCGGCCAAAATGTTTCCACTTAAAATTAGGGTAAATTAGTGTACAAAATAATGAGCAGATGGCTATTCTGAAGGATCGCAATTTGATTTGGATACTGGTAAGAGTTGAAATGAAGACAAATGAGTTTCACTGTTGTGCCTGAGACTCCAGGGCCCACAGTATTAATATCACTGTGCCATTATCACCCTGACTCTGAGAGATGCCATGGCCACACAGCCCTAGAGGGAGAGAGCGGGTGATGCCAGGATGGCTGTCAGCTCTGACTGTCTGCCAGGTGACTTTTGAAAGGTACAAGTGCTATAGTTGTCCTCATCCACTGTTTGTTTTTGTTTTTTTTTTTTACCGGCCTTTCCTACCCTGTTGCTTCTCATTCCTCTCTTTCCTTTTGCCCTCTGCTTCAGGAGTCTTTGGTTTAGTGAGCTGAGACTGAGTCTTTAGAACACCTCCAAAATGGCGGCTAAAAGCAGTATATGACACAGACGAGCGCTGTTATGCTTCCTGGTTTTGCTGTGGTTTCTTTCCCTCTGTTGTACCTGCTTCACTTGTTTGTCTTCAAGCAAGCAGGATGAGGTTGAAGTAACATCTCCAGGCCATCTTAATAAGCTTTTCTCTTTTTCAAAAACTTGCCAGCATGTTCTGAAAATGTCACACAATTTATAGAAATTTTAACAGACGTATTCATAGTATTCCTCAGTGATGATGCATTTGTTTTGGGTAAGGTTTAATAAAACACTTTGTTTACTTCTCCAAGCTGCATAACATCAGAGTTGGCAGGTCTTACCTCTGCCTTTTAGGAACCAGTTAAAAAAAAAAGAAAAACCAAATGGAAAAAAATAAAGATTTCAGTCACCTGTCATTTCAAAATAGCAAAGACTGGATTGCAGTAGCTGGTAATTGCTATTGCTGTCACAGTAAGCAAGGAGAGTTTTCCTTACTTAATCTTCCTTTCAACTTGGATATTCAGGTGCTGAACAAGAACAGTGATTAATATAAATATGATTTTGTATGGAAAATGCATGCAATTCTGTTAAATAATCTTCTAGACCAAAGAGTCTGTTTTGCATTTTGCTGAAATTTTCTCTTCTGGTATGAGCCGGCCAACTTACTTCATGTTGAACCACTCCATACTTAGTACATGTTCGTCAAACTGAGATGTTTATGGAATAACTTTGTACAAGGCAGGGTGATCAGACTGACACCTCAATAAGTGCTTAGACAGATTTCCCTAATCTCAAAAGATGTCACATATAAAATATTAAAATAAAAACCTAAGGAAAAAAACATGCTGTAGGAACTTCTCTGCGCGAATTATGAAGAAAAACTACAATGTGGTCACACCA
This sequence comes from Rynchops niger, assembly GCA_013400035.1. Taxonomy (NCBI): domain Eukaryota; kingdom Metazoa; phylum Chordata; class Aves; order Charadriiformes; family Laridae; genus Rynchops; species Rynchops niger. The sequence continues at coordinate 123,438 of VXBH01004217.1, read as the reverse complement.
AGTTCTCTTGGCAAATTCTGTCTTTGCTTCTTGGTTTAGGTCCCGCACATTGTTAGCACCTAAATAAAAAAAAATAATAAAGAGAGGTCATAAATACTATGAAGTACTGCAGTTTTTCTATAACATGGACTGAAAATCTGGTGTTGCAACTACCAGTGTCTGCCATACCTATAAGGTGCGTACATTCATCAAAGACCTTACAGAGACTGAATGACCTTACTTCAGACGTTGTCCTTTGATGCTGTGAGCTGAACTGCTTCAAAACTCTCCTGCTTCAGAGTAAAAGATGTGTAGGAGCCAGCTGCCATGAGGTCAGAACACTATCCCTAACAAGTAGCTAGGGATACCGTTATCAGCTACTGAAAAAGTTTAACAGGGCCAACTGAAGGCTTTTCTGTGATGTGAAATATTACCTCTCTTTAGCCCTTAGCAAGGAATCCACTTCATTTCCGTAAATGCTGTATAAACATGCTCTTGCAGGTGGATGCAGAGGGTCCACTGAAAAGAAAACAGCTCTGACCAGAGAACTGGAACATCTTCAGTCTTTGTGCACTAATTGTAAGACATGCTCAGTTCCTTGCACAAATTAAAGGTGGATTCTCAATTACCTATTGCTTTTAATGCCAGCCTATAGTAGGCTAATGTCTGCAGCCCTTTAGTATCTATGTGTCACTGCCTTGAAGGCATTAAGATCTAGCACAGTGATCAGATCTGACACTAAAAATCTAGGTGGATCTTAAGTTGGCACTTCTCAGAGTGGCAAATTCGGTTCTTAGTGACGTTTGGGTATTATTACTAGCTACTTCTGATAACCTTATGCTTTATAAAATGAATGTCCATATACGCCACAGCACTTAAGGAAGAATACCAAAACTTCAGAGGAGAAATATTTGTTCAGTACATGCAGACTAATGTGTACACACCCCATAGATAACAGGGATATGTGTCATCAATGACTTGAAAATTCACCCTTTAGGCAAATGAAATACAGCTCCAATTGAAGTCATTTAAGTCTTTGATCTTTCAAACCCTGCCTTAACTTTACCTTCTTTCTCCAGACTATGAGCTGGCAATGCTTTAAAGTCCTTTCACATTACTTTTTTGGCTCTAGAGACTGAAATTTTCTGCGTGTTTGTACCACAACAGGGAAAACAGATGTACTTGGCTTTCTGAATTGAAGTTTCTTTGTTTTCTCTCATCCCTGTAAAATCATCTTCCATAGCCCTCTGTTCCTCATATCATTCATCTCAGTCCTCTGCTCTTCATATCATTAATCTGAATAGTGTACCTGTTCCAAAGTTAATACAGTCCTCCCCAAAAAAGGTACATTCAGATCCATTGCATGCTCAGCATCTTGGAGGACTGCCCTTATGCTGAAAGGAGAATTTAAACCTTTCCAGGGTGAAACGAGAGGTATCCATCTGTGAGAAATTCTAAGCTGGAAGCTGGATGTGTTAAATTTTGTTAGTGTTTCTCTTTTCTGGGGCAAGTCAAGGTTTGGAACGTGTCATTGATTTATTGCTTTCATTAACATGATGGAACACAACAAGTAGAGTGCTGCTGTTGAGTTTACTGCACCTGTCCTGTAATGCAATACCCAGCCATTACCAGATGTAATTAGCATGTTTGAGGCAATATATTAGTCCACCACAAATGGTTTTTAAAAGGAAGAGGGCAGTTATATTGAATGTTTTTTTGACTTTCCTGAAGAGTCTAAAAGCTTTTTAAAGGAGTAAAAAAATGTTCACACTAGAAGAGCTGAATCAGGGCTCTTCAGGAAAACATTGTTATGGATGGAGAATTGCTTTTAGAAAAGCAGTGACGCAGGAAACCAAAAGACATACATTTTAAAATGTTGATACCAACAGTATAAGAAAAATTTCTGGTAGCATCATTCATCCACAGAGCCTCTATGCATTACAGTTTGTACGGGAAGATCAATAGTGTGGCAAAAGTTGACGGAGGGCTGAGCCCTGAACAATCTGGCATTTTGAATCTAATGTATCATTGAATAGTGAAAAAAAGAGACAGTCAGGGTGGAGGGAGGACAAACACATATGACATTTTTTCATATATGTATACAATAAAGAAAAAGGGAAAGTTTTCTCTTATTTGGCAAAGATATTGTGGCACAAACCAATGATTGAGCAAAGCTGTGAGAGTTGCTCACAGAGATCTCCAACTTAAGAACTTACAATTATAAAAAGCAGATCTAGGTGCAAGTTTGAAAGTAGCCCAAGATGATCTGCCCCCTGCAGTCTTGGGCCTGATGCAGTTCAAGTGATTTTGTGCATGACCTTGGCAAAAAGTTTACTGACTCAGAATAGATTGTTGTACTCAAATGGTAGGGAAAGCGGTCACAAAGCATGTCTTTTCTGTATCGTCTCCTGCCTCTGGTACTCTCAGATCCTATTGTACTCATCTTCTGTGGAAAATATGGCTGCTTTTTTCAATCAGTGATGAGACAGGACTTTCTAATGTTTTAAGCACTTTTGTTTGCCCTTCCGGTGCCAAGAGAAGCCACTGTATATGAACACACTGTGCAACACATGATTGATAAATAATGAAGGGAGCAAGTCCTTGTTCAGTTTCCCTGGTCCTCAGCCACTGTCCTCTCACTGTCCAGCTCAGAAACCTTGTCAGGGTTCTCAGGAACTTCTGCCTGCCCTGCAGGTCTGTTTTGGGCTCCCACCCAACCTTAAATAAGGCAGGATGGAGGAGTAAAAGGGCAGAAAGGGTCTCAAAGTTTACTTGAGTCCCACCTTGACATGGAGGTGAGTAGATGGCCAGGGTGTGCACTCCAGCCAGGTGCTCTTGAGGTGCTCTGGGGGTTCGTTGCTAGTTTTAGCCATCAGGTCACCTGTGGCACATGCAGAGCTTGGGGCATGAAAACAATACAGACAAATCATCCCAGTCCAGTGAGGTTGCATGTCTGGGAACAAAGATGAGAAGCTATAATGACAGCATGGTCTAATCTGCCTTGTGAAGCTGTGTCCCTGAAGGAGATGGGCTCATCGCAGATCCTCACCTGGGCCTGAGTTTCCCAGACAAGACTGTGGTCAAAGTGCTAATGGGATCATTGGGCATCTGCTAAAGGGAATGTTGAATAACAACAACGTGACTCTATTACCTATTTGATATTAATGTGAACACAATGGAAGACAGTTTTCCTGCTAATGATTCAAGAAAAGTTATTGAAAACCTGAAGTGTCCAGGAAAGATATATTAAAACACTGAAAGAATCAGAGGAAAAAGCCTAAGGATGGATGGTTTGAGGAGGTGGGCCTGTTGAGCATACCAAAGGAATGGTTGAAGATTTATTTGTCCCTGAACACCTATGTTGAAAAAAGCTATTGTAACAGAGGGTTCTTCAAATGAGCAGGACAGTGGAACCCTAACATCCGCTAGCTGACAGTTGACAAAATTAAAAGTCAGGAAAATGAGCAGATTTGGGTTTTTTTTTTCCCCACAGTCAGGTCAAAGACGTGCTGGAACAATTTATGAGAGGTTGCAATAACTTCCTTTACCCTTGGAATGTTTTTGAAACAAGGGAGTTACCTCAATGATGCTTCATAGCTTCTGGGTTTGAACCATCATCCAATGGCCTTTGCTTGCCACTCAGAAGGGAGGAGCACAGTGGAGCCTTGGAATTAGCTAAAGTTTCACAACCATTTCAGATTTAAAAAAACCTACCAAATCTGGCCACTGACACAGATGCCAGCATGTTGATGACCAGTACCAACTAGGTATTGACACCCTGCACTGTGCCCAAAGGACCCTGTGCTTCCTGCTTGGATCTCTTTTGTCCACACACATACTGTAATGGAAATTTCTCATCCAGTGCTGTCAGTTGCCTCACAGTGTTTAGTTGCGATATTGTACTGAGGGGAAATGTTCTAGAGAATATTACTTTTGTTCTTCCTTGTTTTTATAAGACATTTTTACCCTGATTGATAGCTTATTATTTTGATAGCACCAAGTGGAGCAGCTGGTATAGAGAATTCATCTGAAGACAAAAAACAAAAGGTGTTTTCGTGTGTGTTAAGTACTCCAGTACTAGAGTGACAAACGTGGCAAGAAGTCTGTCACTGAAAAGAATCCAGAAGAATTAATTTTGTTATGGAAAACAACTGGCAAAGCTGCAACTATGCTTGGCTGTGCCGTGTAAATAGTTGCTATATATATACTCTGACTTAAAAACAGGCTGTTGTGCCATTTACGTATAGGCTGATATTGTGCGTTTTCCATACAAGATTACTTTTTTCCACCACATGCCACCTCCCTGGAATCAATCAAAGAGATTATTCCAAAGTGACCTTGTTGTAATACTATGTATATTAAATTTATACATAATCTCAAATAAGGCACAGGTTTGCATTATCGAATGTATGAGTAGAGCAAGCAGTAGCAGTATTAATTTCATTTAATGTTATGCCTACTCTATTGAGTTAAAAGATAGGAAGACTTACTATCCATTTCAAGGAAAGTTATTGCAGTTTGATACTAATGTTCTCAGCAGTTTATTTTTTTTTTTTTAATCTGTAGTATAATGATGGAGAAATAACATAACAAAGCAAATTTCCCAGGCTATTGTAATATACCCATCAGGGGACTGGCCGCGCTGCGGGGGCCGAGGGTGACAGTGGGGCTGGACGGAGTCAGTGACGGGGTCAGCCCAGACCCTGTGGTCCCCAAAATGGTCCTGCCGTGGCGGGGCCAGAAGGTGCCATCCCTGGGCACGGATCAGGAGCAGCGGGCCCAGGGTGGGGGCTGCAGCCACAGCCACCCTGCAGGCTGAATGGGAGCCCCTCGCCTTCCCTGAGGGATGGGGCTACCCCGGCTGCGCTGGTGGGGAGCTGGCCCTGAGCCCCGGCAGCCGAATCCCAGGAGGGGGGATGCTCTCAGCACCTTTACAAGAGTGAGGAGAAACGGGCAAAGCACAGACAAGTCTATGGAGAGATAACCTAGAGAGCTTTCCCGGTGAATAAGTAAGGCACCGGTTTGCACTATTAAATGTATGAGTAGAGCAAATAGTAGCAATATTAATTGTATTTAATGTAGTCCGTTCCTTACAGTCTGTGAAGTTACATAAATAGCTACTGAGTAGTGCCTGTGTTGTACCACGCTTCTCCCGATTATTTTAGCACTGATATTTAGATGACAATTTTCTCTTCCACTGCAGTTGTTCACCTTTTCTTTGGTATTTTCTTCATTTAGTCTGAGAGGAACTTTGGGTAATGAGCCTAAGCAATGCATCTAATTCCCACACATGTCTGTCTGAAGCTGAGGGTGATAAGAAATGATGGCTTTTTTCCCCGGTCACCTTCTCAGGGTGCAGGCTTTGTAGTTGCACATTCTTGAGCAGTGAAAACCACACAAACACAGGGTGGGGATGGAGCAGTGACTGGCCATCCCAGATGCCCACCAGCAATGCAGCGGAGTCTAAGCCACAGGAAATCCTTGTCCCAGTGCCACTGGGTTAGTCTCGCTCCCAAAGACCTCAGCTCCCTCTCCTCCTGCCTGGGGGACACATTTCTCCTTCTCTCCTAATGGCTCCCTCACTTTCAAGGTGCTCCTCAGCCTTCTGCCTGCAGTCGATGGGTGCCAGGGGCACACAGCTTTGAGAAAGGACCTGGGCATGCCTTTTTGAAATCCCCCATCAGAAGCCACAGAGGATAAGACACTCTGTATGTTCGGGTACAGGGCATTTCCCTCTCTAAGCTTTGATTCCCCATGCGAAACAGAATCCTGTTTTCACAGATTTAAACTTGCCACGCCAGTGAAAAAGCAATTACATAGCAAAACACATATAAAAATGATGACAGTCATCTATCTTTCTGAAGCTTTTTGCAGTTTTATTCAGATTTATCGAAGGCTTTTCCTCCAAATGACATCTTTCTGTGAATCTGCTTCATCTGCCAGAATATCGAGTCATCAGAATGTCCTCAATGATGAATCATTAGAGCATCATTAAAACATGGTCCCTAGTATCAGTCATGGTCACAGGAATGCAATAATCTATGCCACGGCAGCACACTTAGAGCCATCTAAACGTTTTTTGAAAGCTAATACACTTTTCACTTAATTACATTTTCAAATTATACAGCCATTTTGCGGTGATTTATTGTAATTATCATCTGTGTTTAATTTAAAGTAAAAAAAATGTACACAATCATCTTTGGCACAAACACACTTTAGTCAGTGGGTTTGTGGCAGGGTGGAATTAACCCTGCAAAAAGACCTCATCATGGCTGAGCTTTCCTATACAAAACATTTGTTAAAATACTCATACTCCCAATACCAGTACAAAATTGTGAATAATTGTAGCCATGTGTACAGAATCCCTTCAAATGTGCCAGGAAAAATGCCCAGTTGTAGTGATTTTGGGTCAGAAGAAACAATGTGACTTAAACTTTCAGTTTATAGGTGTCTGCGTTAGCAAAAGCAAAAGCAAAAGCATTCTCCAGGAGCAGCCTGTATCTTTACATTGACACATGCACTAAATGCTTCTGAGCCTGGACCGTTGTGCGCATCGTTAGTAAAGACAACCCACATTGAGTGTTTGAGCATACAGGAAAGTAAGCAAAAACCAAAGGCAACACCGGCAAAATCATACGCCAAATTCAACTGAAGTGTAAGATGAAATGCTTCATGGTGAGGCCGGTCGTGCAATATCCTTTTGGATAAATTCCATTGATTTTAATAGAACTGGATCGACTATATTCAAAGACTGAATTTGATCAGATCTTAAACATGCATTACCTCTTCATCCCTGGTGTTTACTACATCAGTTTCTAAAGCCCAACTGAAAAAAAAAACCCACACCCCACACAAACATGCCTGAGGTGAGGATCAGTGACCCTTCTCAGATATGTCCTCTGTTTACTTTTCATGAAGGAGTTCTACTGAGCGTCTTCTGTTTGGGTTATCTCAAAAAGTACCACATAATCAAATACCTATGGCTGGTTTCCAAACAACAGCTAGCCTAACAATGATTCAAAGTGTATCACTCTGCCTGCGCCGATATAAGTAAGAATAGTTTTAGTCCTGCATATTGATAGTGAATCTGCTGCTGTTGTAGCAGCTTTTTGTCTAGTGGTTTTATCTGCTAGCACTTGAAAGGAATTGTTATCCCAGATTATCTGCAGCTGAACGCTTTTAAATCAATGGAGTTACAGAAGCAAGAAATTTGGCTTGTTATTATTATAGTTATTTGTACTATTGTGGCACCTGAGAGAGGACTGGAGCTTCATTACAATGGGTAATAGCTGAACTTAGAGGAAGAAATTCCCTTGTGAGGCTTTTACAGTTATATGTAAAACAAGATATAAGAACCTGTTAAAAGCAACAACAAAAAAAAAATGGTGGACATTCTAAGAAGTTGATATGATTCTAGGGCTGGTTAGATATGTAACCTAATGGCCCTGAATGAACTGACTTTATTAAAAATGAAATATAAATACCCGCAGTCCCCTGTCGAGCCTCATTTTTTTATTGCACTAAAGGGATCATTTAGAGAGAACTGAATGGCTCATGGCTCTCTGCATTTAGCATCCTGCTATTGCCAGGACATTTGCAATTGAATCAGACTGACTGAGCAGTTGCTCTGTGACTGAAGTTCCTTTGATTGTGTCAAAACTCAACGCTTTGCTGAACGCTTGCTGTTCTCTGAGCACAATGTCGTCCTCAGTCGCATGTTGACAAAATTTTCATATGCTTTACCATCTCAAGACTGAAGAGCGTAACCTCCTGAATCCTGGCTTTCTAAAAGCTATTTTGGAAGTGAGTTAAGCTACACCACTTCACAGCACCCTGAGCGTGAAGTAAAACTTGCATGTGAGAAGCTGGTGCGGAGGAGCCGCTGCAGTTCGGTGTCCTATGGCTCCTTTCTCTGCTGCTCGCTCGTGAAAACCTTTCCACAGGCACTGCTGAAAATGCTGCCCACCGTCCTTACTGTGCTCGGTGCACTTCGCCTTCATCGGGAGAGTTGTCTTGTACTTCACATCCCCAGGGAGAATGATGCCTCTGTTCCTGACTTGTATGATAAAACCTCTATTCAGGTATTTCCATTGCAGTGCCCGTCCTCCTAGAAAATCAGGAGCCCGGGCCTGTGTAAGGTTCCTTTCAGGAGAAGGACTTAAGACAGCAAATAAAATGATGAAAACCTTCTCCACTCCTGGGATAGATACTGCTCACTGGGATGACAGTTGTCAGGACAAAGCATAGATGGAATACGGCATTTAGCTTAACAGATGAGTAGCTGTGAAATACAACAGTGGACAGCTAGGAAAGGGGGGGCAGGCAGAAGTTCAGGTTTGGCTTATGTGTTTTGCATGTAGGAAAGACTTCCTTCTTTCTGTCTGTGTGCCGTCTCTCCCCGGCACTGCTGGAAGGTGCACGTGAAGCACGGCAGCAGGGCACCAAGACCATCCCCACTCCTGGACGTTTGGGTGCCAGGTCAGAGGTAGGGCAGCCAAGGGCAGCCCCTTCCTTTGGTGGCCTTGGAGCCATAACATTTTCCGTAAACTGCAAGGGAAAAACTGCACTCAGACGACTTTCACATAGTGCCACGCTGGTTTGCTTCAGCTTGCAGAAACGATGCTCTCTTGGACAGCACTATTTATAATATCACCTGATGTTTTCTGTCAGCCAGTTTTACAGAAAGAAGGAAAGTTTTTCAGAACAAATGCAGGAATTAAAGTCCTTTGCATTTTTTTAGACTCCTTAGACAAATTCACATAAAACTGCAATGCTCTTTGTCTTGCTCTGCTGCTGCTGACACTTAATGTCAGGAGCAGAGCTTGTCAGAGATGCCAAAGTAGCTTCTCATAACTTGCTCTTCTGTAGTGTCTCAATATGTTGAATGCCCTCAGTTGCTCAGAAAGCAGAGCATTTGGCATTTCTGGACTGAGGAATGGGCATGCTTAGACTCAGAAGCCTTGATTTTGCGTCGTGGTGTGCACATCATTTTGGTGGCTGACAAACTGGCAAGGAACTAGTTTTGTGGAGTTAAGGGGTTTGGGTAGCAACTAGATGCATACAAAATGACCACCTATTCACTGTGTTTAGGCAGTTCAAATGCCAGCATCTCATTCAAGTCTATGCAGAGCAAGTAGGCTCCAAAAAGTATGCTTTACTGCTTTTATTGAACAGAAAAACTTGATAGGTCACACTTATTGCACAACTCATGTTTCTGGAAAGACACGTGAAGAGGCAGCAAAGGAAGATATAGGTCTCCGAGCAGCTAAAAATCACTGAAGACAAGAAGGTGAATTATAACATTTCTATTCTCTGAGGGTTAAAGACCCTTAAACCAGAAAGGTCTGGCCATACTTTTGCGAGCCCTGGAATGTCCTTTTCGAGAAGAAAAGAGGTAAATATATATATCAGCCCAAATTTCAGTAAATAAGCAAGGACATGAAGTAACCTTGTAAAGCTGATCAAGCTGCTCCAAGGCTTGCTTTTCTTTTTTTTTTTTTTTTTCCATGGGAAAGGTTTACTGTTGTTGAGACGAATTTTCTTCCTGGCTAGTATTGATCAGTGCAGAAAGTTAGGTTTACCCCATGCCTGTGTTTAGATACAGCTTTGTAGCATTTCACTTGGCGTTGTTAGGATGTAGTATAAAGATGCTTGTGCTCTGTGTTCTTGGGGTATTTTTTATTTCATTTGGTACCCCTTGTAGAACTTGAGCCACGTCAGTTCCCAGAGAAAGGACAACATTATTTGTACCTAGGGCTAGCTGTTCATTTGGGGAATACTCAAGTGTTGCGCTGGAGCAGAAGGGTGCTGGGCATGTATAATCACTTCGAGATATACAAAGGCTGCAGTCTGCTCACCGCCTATAAAGTTGAGGGGAAAAAAACTAAAGTATAAACGAGGCATTTGTATAAAGAGTGGATCAAAATAAGAAGAACAACGAAAGAATTAAGGAAATATTAAGTTCCTAATTTGGAATAGCCACTTGCTATATTGAAGGGACTAAGGAAATAATATTTCAGTAGTCATGTGCTTTAGCTACAGATTAAATTGTAGCCATTTTTGAAGAGGAAATTCCTGGGAGTGTTTTGAATATAGGTACTGAACCTGGCTGGGATGGAGTAACCTTTCCCCCAGCAGCCCTCATAGTGTTGTGCTTTGTGTTTGTGCTTACAACGGAGTTGATAAGATGCCAATGTTTTGTCCTCTGCTGAGCAGTGCTCCCTGTAGGACCATAGCGGCTGCTTCTCCAACCCCACCCCAAAGGCCAGTGGGCTGCAGGTGGGCAAGAGGCTGGGAGGGGACACAGCCGGGACAGCTGACCCAAACAGACTAAAGAGGTACTGCATACTGTATGATGTTGTGCTCAGCAATGAAAACTAAGAGAAAGGAGGAGGAGGAGGAGAAGGGGGGGACGACGACATTCGCTATTAAGAAGTTTGTCTCCTGAGGCAACCACTATGTGTACTGGGACCCTACTTCCCAGGAACTGTCTGGACTTCTCCTGCTGATGGGAAGTAAAGAATAAATCCTTTTGTTTTCCTTTGTTTCTGCACAGACCTTTGCTTTTCTTTTATAAACTGTCTTTATCTTGACCCACAACTTTTTAATCTTATTTTCTCCCCCTGTCCTGCTGAGAAGGGGGAGTGATAGAGCAGCTTGATGGGTACCTGGTGGCTAGCCAAGGTCAGCCCACCACAATATGTTTCAAAATATTTTTAGTTTCAGCTTAAAGTGCTGCAAAGCATAACTAGATAGGTGAAATGTCTTCAAGTAGTTCTAGATAGGAAGAGAATCCAAACTCTTTGTTGTTCCAGAGAATCACTCAAAACCTATATTTATGAGAACACCTTCCCTTCTTTTTACACTTGATGTGTCTTTCTAAATTGCTGTAATATTTGGCAGAGCAAGAGATCCAGCCTAGAAACTTAAATACTTCTTGTTACAAGGAAAGGTCTTTCATGAAGTTATTTTAAAATCCCCAAGGGTTCTTATTCTGAAGCTGTTCACCTGCATCTATAAAAGGAATTTATAAAAATGCGTGATCAAAGTAGTATAAAGCAAATGGTTATTTTCCTAAGATTAAAGTGCATTTTTGGTTACTCAACTAGAATTGAAAACTGGCTCTATTAAACATCTTCATCAATACAATAAGCTTCGTATAGTAAGTTTTTTCGTATAGTAAGTAATTTCTAGACACTGTGTTATGTTATAGAATCATACAATGGTTTGGGTTGGAAGGGACCTTAAAGATCATCTAGTTCCAGCCCCCCTGCCATGGACAGGGACACCTCCCACCAGACCAGGCTGCTCAAAGCCCCATCCAGCCTGGCCTTGAACACTTCCAGGGATGGGGCATCCACAACTTCTCTGGGCAACCTGTTCCAGTGTCATCACCCTCACGGTAAAGAATTTCGTCCTAATATCTAATCTATGTTATGTTACATTATGTTATGTAATATTACATTTAGAACTATCTAAGTTTTCTATCAATTTTAATTTGCAAACATATCTCTTGAAGTTAGAAAACATTTACACATCTCCAAGGTTTAGTGGCATAAGTAAAGGGAATAAAATACATTACTTTAAAATTATTTGAGTGTGGGAAACAGATGCTATAGGCCCTAAGAATATAGGTAAAATTGGCAAAGATAGTCTAAGACTTAGGTCGGTGTTTAGTGAGATTCAGAAGAGCACCTAAACTATTATTTTGTGATATATAAAATCCACTGGCTATAAGGTATTTTTGGAAACTGTATTTCTAAAGAGATGTATCAGAAATACTTTTTGCTGTGTGCAGTATTGTGTTAGCTAACACATGGTAACTAAAATGAGTTCTAATCTGATGTGGAAATTTTATTTCTAACTTTAGGAAAATTATATGTCCCGTCATCTTGGAGATGGTTCTTGAAAAGAAGTAGGCTGTCAGGGTTTCAACTCTTGTCATCGTGATTTAATAACACTAGGATAACAAGACATGCCATCTTTAGATTAATAAATAACATAAATAAGGAAGACTAATTATAAACAATTTAAAAAAGGAAGGCAATCATTTAGTGCATCAGTAGCTGGCAAGGAAAATTGATTTTTACCTCTTTTCATAATTCATTAAGTATATGTTAGTTTCGGGCAGGGGGGAGAGGGTTATTTGAGATTCCAGCAGCTAAATCTATCTGAGCAACATTTGTCAATGCCACTTGACAGACAGCAGAGCCCTTCAGGGTGGTTTAGAGACAGGGGATGCCTTCGTTTCTGCTTCTCCTGCCACTCCTGGCTGGGATGTGGGAACTGCCCCAGCACTGCTGCGAGGAGGAGGAGGCTGGCAATATTTTACTTGCATCGTATTTGATCCTGGAGCAGGGCCAGGCTGGGTTCTGCCTGCCTGGGATGTCTCCCCATTTGTCCTCTGGCATTTCTCAGGAGGAAATATTGTGTCTGAACCAGTTCTGACAGAAATTTGCCCAAAGGCTTCTCAAAAACCATCAGTCAAAAAGAGCTCATCATCTCCCCACATGACCGACTCTACTGCTGGGCCACTTGTGCTCTTAGGAAATTATTCTTGCCCCGTCTCCTGAATTTCCAGTGTAAACCTGTTACATTTAAACCTTTCTCAAGCTGACCTGCAGAATAATTTATTCCCTTCATTTTATTAGGAAGCTTTGAAGTGTTTTGAAGATTGTTGTGGTGTTTCCCTTTGGTTTTCTCTAATTGAGACTAAAGCACTCCACTTATTTCAGGGTAGCAGATAACTCATACTTGGCTCATCACAATGGATGTCCTCATAGTTGTGTTGTGTATCACTCACACTTAGAGCCCTCAGCACTAAGTATTAGTATCTAACTATCCCCATATACAAAGCAAAGGTCTTTTTTGTTATCTGTTTATGCAATTTATTTATGCTAAATTATTTATTTGCAAAACATAGCTCCAGTCTCTTATACTAACTTCTGATCACATCCAAAATTCTCCTTGTGCTAGGTGTGAATACAAATTGAAAGGACAAGGCAAAACAGCTGGCCCCATTGCTATCCAGAAAGGTTATTATTTTATAAAGACGTTTTGCTTTGTTAAACCCCAGAAACTGCTGAAACAGAACGGTGGTGTCATATAGAGGTATATAAATGTCCTGCTGCACAGACATGTCGTGAGAACCTAAAGCCCAAAAGGCAAGCTCAAAGCAAATGAATGGCCAGGCACCCTCCTCTCTCCCCAAATACAGGAACTTCCCCATCAGAGAAAACCACCACAGAGTTTGACCTTGTCCAAGTCCTGCAAAGCAGCTGATAAATGTATTCTCAAAAAAACAGTGTCTTGGAGTTATTCTTCTTGTCTACTTTTTGTGATTCTTGTATCTCTAGCTTTAACTGGATGTATTAAACTGCAAGAGGAGCAGACAAGGTAGCTGGTGACAACCAAAGAAGATTGAGCAATGACAATTAATTACCCAGCTTTTCAGTCCCTGAAATACTATTTCTTTCCCCATCCACACTCATCCCACTGCCGAAAAAGTCCTGGTGTGTCTAATAAAATATTGTGCTTCTAAAGAGATTAGTTAGAACAGATCCAAATCTAATTGTCTTTGTAAGTCACTTAGTCATTTGCCTCAAACAATGGAAGACACAAGATCATAATTAAGTCTTCCAGATCATGGCAAGATCGAATGCATACCATGATAGCAAAGCAAGTGGTTGGACGGGTGCAGCATGTCATAAAGTTATCACCTCGGAGAGTCTATTGTTCCCTTCTGAGCCTGTGAGCTGTTCTCTAATTGACGAGGAAATTAGGAACAGATGATGATTTTGGAGACAAATCTGCTTTTCTTCTGGAACTGTCAAATTTATCTCATGCAACAGCATCATCTTAGCAGACGAGGCCACTTGTGAACAAAGGGTTGCAGCTTGAGGTGTGACCACATCACCACCAGTGACCCCCTGGGTCCCACCAAGGGCAAGCAAACCCAAAAGCTGTGACCCTCGTGGCTCTAAACCATTTAGTTCTTGGCACAGTCTCATCACTTCTTGTGATGAAGTCTGGGCAAGCAGGCGTGCAGCTACTGGGTAGGAAACATGTAATATGAATTTATATTTTTAATTCCATTAATACTGCCTGGAGGTGTTCTCCAGAGGGAGAAAGAAGGGCTTGGCCATGTGGCTGGGTAATTAGGTGACTGGCAGCCTGGTCTCAGCAGCTGTCGCTGTGCGTGCAGAGACCAGCGACACAGCCTGGGTGCGTCATGTTCTGCACAGATCCAGGAGAAACACAGGACAGGGTGCCCCTCCATCACCTAGCACCATCACGTTTGCACCAGAGATGAATTGGTCTCTGGCAAGGCATGTGGCCAAGCTGACACACTGTGAGGTGTGGGTTTGCCCAGACTGGCCTTCCCCTAGGATTTTAAAATCACTCTGTACCCAAGCTGTGCACATTTGGGCTTTTTATCTCCTGTAGAAAAGCAAGGCTATTGACTGCCTTAGCAGAGGACCTCGGTAACTCCAGCAATCCTTGAGACGCCTCAGAGCCAGAAATCTCTGCAAACACAATATGTTCCCCACCTAATTTCACTCCATTAAAGGGTTTATCTGAGAGGGCAGAACCTTTCCTGATTGAAATCACAGAGTGGAGTTCGGTGAGAGTATCTTAGCTGTCAGGTACATGTACCAACCACCAGGCTACAGCCTGTTTAGAAATGAGGTTACTTCAGACTGCAGTTTCGCACGACAAAGCCGTGCATTGCAACACTCTTTTGAAATATTCTTGCCCTCTTCTTCCATCTCTCATCCTCCCTCCAGATCCTTTTCCTGACCTCATTCTTATGCATCCCCTTTCCAGCTCTGCTTCCTGTGGCTATACTGCAAACTGCATCAGGGGATTGGTTTGGCTTTAAAATACCCAACTCTCTTCTTTAATGGCTGGCTTTTTTTTTTGAGCTGGGTAGTTCCCTGACTCATTTCACAGTGCAGCCACACAAGCATTTATGCTGGCCCCGCAGAAGAGCAATGACACATAGCACAAGGTAGGAGTGAGCTGTAGGGCATGAATATCTTAAAATGCCTGGATGCTTCATCTTGTGAAACATCAGCTTAAGTCTTTCCCATTAAACTAGCTCTTCTGGGCATGAACTACTTATACAGCCATAAACAGCATAAAAGCACATGAAAATGACACTCTTGTCTGCTGATTTGGACGCTCCCTGGATGATGATGATGGATTTCCAGGGTTGAATTACAACTGCTGTAACTGTTGGCTGAAAAGAGTACATCCCAACACATCACATCTGTAAGTGGGAAATACACATTCCAGTCCTCAAAAGCACCAGAAGAAAAACAATCTGTAATGCCGCAAGTCCAAAAACAATGTCAAAAAGACAGCCTTTTCTTTTCTGGCATTGGTGGGAATAAAACCTTTCCTTTTTCCTCAGCTTCCTTGAAATGAAATATTTTATGTCAGAACAAAGGGGAGCTTGTGGCTGGGATTCAGTTGAAAAGAAAATATCCAAATTAAGGTTTCTACAAGTAGCCATTCGCCAGGATTTCAAGCTCCTGTCAGAGACAATGCAGTCACTCACGCTTGGAGAGCAGTTCATCTCACCCCAGAGTGGTTGCTCGGAGTGGGACTCAGTTGCCTGAATACAGGCTGCTCGTGGTGCTTGAGATGTCCAGCACAGGCAGATATGACAGGCATAGTAGAGCTCCACCCTTTTGTGGTAGCAATTGAAGACAGGAAAGATCATTCACAGAATCTAAAATTACACTAGATGCCTATATTTAAGCTACCGAATCTTACCACAGCAGCTAGTCAGTTAAATAACCTTACAATCTCAATACACGGTTGATGGCACTGAGTTGGTGTCCACGGACTTTTGTAGGAGCTCAGATGTGCGTATTTGGATCCCTACATATAAACATATAGATTTAGATGTCTTACTCTCAGTTTGGATGCCATTCTATTTGTCAAACAAACAAACAAACAATTAGTTTTTTTGGGTTTTTTTTGAAGAAAAAGAAAATGTGGTTTTTATAATCTATTTCATATATAAATGAAAGCTCTGCTGATAAACTGAGAAATCAGCCCATTGTGGCAGTTCTGGGAAGGCACAGATTTGGCAGTGGCTCTATGCGTCTGTGGTCTTAAATATTAACATCTCAGACTTTGGCATTTACACAGGGTGCTATGTGAGACTCAGCTCTTATTTGTGCATCTAGCTGAAATGAGTAATAAATGATAAATAGTCAAAACCAGCAAATATTCATGTTCACATGAATGCCTATGGTCTTACAATGATATTCCTCCAAGATCTTTCTGAACAAAACGATCTCTTTACTTATATGAATAATGATGAGGAGAAAAGTTCAAGGGAAAAGCTCCCCTAGTCCATTCAGACAGCATGTAGCGACTCCAGATTGCTATATTTAATCGTATATTTTCATGTTTCAGCTTTTCATCCAGGCATAGCAAAATCATCCAAAGTTTGAATATCCATTTTCTGGTATGAAAACCATTTTCCCGTGTAAGAATACCTAAAACCCTTCTGAGTTCTAGCACAGGGCAGATTACCTCTCTGACAGCTAACCAGGCAAAAAATGAAACAATAACGAGTGTTATAAGGAAATTTTCTCAGATTGGTAAGAATAGCATTCCACAATAATTTATTTCACTTTCTTTGTTTTTTCAAGATAATAATTCAATAATTCAAGAATTCAAAAATTTCAAGAATTCAAGAACTTTTTTTACGGATGTAGCCCCAGGAAATTATTTATGTCAAAGCACTGTGACTTATTCCTGTAAATGACTGAGACTGAATAGAAGAAATGTGCTTAAAACATGACGAAACACCAGATGTCTAGTCATAAATAGGATAAATGATGGCGACATTTTTATGCTGGGCATTAGCAAACTAGTGCAGAATACCTTCTGTTTAAATTTGGTAATATTTTAAGCAGATAAGGATGTTATTTGATTGTTTGGACATATTTTTTTTTTTAATTAGAAATCAGTTATACCATTGCTTGTATTTCGTTTGCACAGTGACAGGTTTTGGCATCTTAAGTGAATATTTTCTTGAGGTTTGGATTTACATCTGATATACTACCTTGTCAGCAAGAAAAGAGCTACTGGGCTACTCATGAAAAACTATTGGCAAAAGCAACGAATGCTGATTTCTTTTCCCTTCTGATATTGACCAAGATTGCCAATAAAGAGGTGCTTTATTTTATTGCTTTTAGAATTTGAGATTCTCCCCATCCTCCTCTACTCCTCAGATTTCCTTTAATCTATCTATAGCCACAGAGAACATTTCTGGTTTGGAGAAGAAAAACCCTTTCAGTGTTGCGCTGCTAATAGGTTTTGGGGAAACTCAAGTCCTCAGATGCCCTAATGTTTCAGGGCAGGCCAGAAGTGGAAAAAGAGGAAAGAAATAAACCACTCCAGAGCAGAGAAAATTACCAGCTCAATATAGAAGCACTCGAAGCAAGAGGAATACATGTTCTTTTGATCTATTATTGTTAGTATGCAGGCCTGAATAAAATGGATAGATTAATTGGGAAATAGCCCATAGCCCATTCATAGATAATGAAGTACTTATGAAATCTTTAAACCAGATGCCCTTGCAGATCAGATGACTACAGTGCTTACTGAAGCGCTGCTGCTTCTGATTTGGAGATAAATAAATCTTGTTCTCAGTAAACTGACAGACCTCTCAAGCCACCACATGGCTTTCGAGTAGCCTGTAGATTTTAAAACAAGTTAAATGGCTGCTATGAAGAAAAAAAAGGTGCATTCTGTGGTACTGCTTCCGATGGCTTAAGCAGAAATGGGAAAGAGAAGTAGGTGTGTTTGTGTAGCCAAATATCCTGCAGAGCCAGCATGCTTCTGCCATCTCTGAAGGGGGTGTGATGGACCCATTCACCCTTATAATTCATTTTCACTAGTTCCAATCCACAGTCAGTCCACAAGGCATTTTTTACAAGCAGCTTTGGAGAGAAGTAGAGTACCATCGTTGGGCATCCAAGGACATGGTACCAATCTGCACCAGGTCATCTGATCCAGCTGCGCCTGCTGTTCACAGGGAAGGAAAAGGAATAAACTCTGTTGTAGGCAGTGGCCAAGTGATAGCAGCATTTGTAAGGCTGGAACAGGCCATTAGCTCAGCATATATTACCAAATTTTAAGCAGTTATTCTTATATTGAAAGTGGTGACTTGCACCTGACTAAAATACAGCTGCAATGCTTCCTTAACTTCTTCACACTAACAGGAGTGCTTCAATTCCCTATTAAATCTTTAGAGCTCTTAAAATCTGATTTCTGGTGTAAGTATTTTATGGAAAGTGAATCTTGATGTTAGACTCCAACACTCATTTAAAAATTGCTGATTCTTTAGCTCTGCCAGCTGTGAAACCCATGCATTGGACTATTGCTGGACACAGATGAAGAGAGTTCATTAAAAAATATTGAACCAATAATTCACTGACATTTCTTGCTTTATTTGCCTAGCTTTATTGGTTCCTAAATCTCTAAGACCTTTTTAAACATGTGGAGTGAGACTGAGAAAATAAAATGAATCTGTTCTAATGGAGACATTTGTCACTGAGGCAGATCAGCAAGCCTGAAGTTAAAGAACAGGCACTGGGAAATTGAGGACATTGCTGAAATAAGGTCAAAGCCTATGATCCCAAGAATTCATAAGCTGAACCAGTCAAGAGCAGCTGATGCCTCAGACCTCATCCAACTCCGTCTGATCAGCGAACTGGAGCAACGATGATAGCTGAAGTGCTGGTAACCTGAAATACAGAAATGCTGAACATCAGGAGTAATTCTTTCCTGAATAAATGCCATGGGGATGACTTAAAAACTGTGTGGCTACTTAAAATACTCATCAGTTACCTAAAGGTCATAAGAAAGTATACTGAGGTAACTACATTAGTCAAGCATTCTCTGACCTTCAAACTTCACTAGGTACTTGGAAAAACAGAAAAGAAATGGTGTAAGCAGAAATGCGGAATTTGAATGATGAAGGACAAATTTTCTGTGGGTGTAAATGAGCCAGTGCTACTGTTTTTTTTATGTGATACATAGATTTTAGACTTCTGTTAATTACAGTCTAAGTTGCATCTAGACAAGTGCTTTCTTACTCCAAAATCTACTATAGTAACTCTCATTGTAAGAATATGGAATATATGTTAAATGCAAATCAGTACTGAATACTTATGCATACTTGAAAATATGGATGAAATACTTTTCTCCTCTGCTTCATACCTCTACTTCTATTTCTAGTTACTACTTTTGGTGTTTTCAAATGTATATGAAATTAGATCCCAGTGGAGGTTGAGGAATCTGTACTAACACCTGCTTTTCAGGCAAAGTGTCTCCCATTTAATAGACAGACAACGTTTTATCATGAAATATTTTTTTTTACCTTAAGAAATGTAGACAATAATTTCTAGTAATGTACAAATGGTTCTTTGTCAACTTCAGAGCTATAACAAAATGATATGTTTTCTTTCTAAGGAAAAAACATAGATATGCAAATCACAATAGTATTACTGGGTGTACAGAGTAGAGCACTGTTCAGAAAATATTCATTCCACAGAGCTCAGAGCTCCTGCTTTTGCTAAGAGAGGATAGCAGCAATATATATTCATAACTGCGCTCAGAATTGCTGGCACTGGGCTGCTGCCATCCGCATTGGCAGATAAGCATTTTTTTTTAAGTTCATCATTTTTACATTTTTAAGTTCATAATTTTTACATTTGAAGGACCAGAAACAACAGAAACCAGACCTGCATTTGAAGGATGGGAAAAAAAAAAACCCAAATACAGCCTCTAGTAGTGTGCAAACACTTCCATATTGCTCTGGCAATATCAGGATAAAATGAATGTACATATTTGAGTTTTAAATTAGAGCAAAGAGGCAACCAGGTAAAGTTTTCATTAGGTAAGGTAGTGGGTGATAAAAAATTTGAGCAGGAGGTAAAATGGGTAAAAAAAGACCAAATAATTGATTTTGCAACAAAAAAGGTACAGGGATGTTGTGACTGGAAATGGCAAGAGAAAGGATGTCAAGTCCATTTTGTTAAGTGGGAAATGAGAAATAATGGTAGCAAGGTATTAGGCGGCAAGGAACCATAATTTCTAATTGTGGATTGTGCAAGTAGTTGTGGTATTCACTGGTTAGGACTAATAGTATTTCTGAAATTAACATTTATTTGTGTATAAATGCACCCATAAAATGGTGCTTCTCCAGAACTGTAGACGATCTTATCCTTTTTCTGTATGGTTTTATGACTGAAAATGATGACACTCAACATCCACTTGAATACAGGGACAGATGCTCAGGATCCTGATGACAATCCTTTATTTCAGGAACTCCATCCACGGACTTTCCTCACCTGACTTGACAAGAGATGCATTTCACTGTAGTGCCTAAAGGGTTACAGTTGGGTCTGTGCAGAAGATACAGAAACCCAGAGCTGCCCCTGCCTCTCTTCCTTCTCCGTACCCTTTCCAGGAATACCTTGCTAGTCCAGTCCTTGAAGCTCTTTATTCTTTAGAAAAGGGCCCCAGATTTTCTTCCACCTATTACAGTCTTCATCATGCTTTTAAATGTATGAGGGAGCATAAAAATGACACAGATACTGCCTTCTTTTCGGAGACAGTAGAAAATGAATCTATCCCAGCTCTGTCAAATGAACATAAAAAAATAGGAAAAAGAAATGGCAATGGTGAGAGTTGAAAATGTGACAGTCTGGGAGACAGGACACAGCAGCCATCCCTGCTGTCTGCTACTCCTGGGCACTTGCCGCTGCAGCTGCCTGGACAGTTGGGTAAGTAGGAGAGCTGGGAAATGTCATGTAAGATTTTGCCTTGATGAGCATAAAAGGTGTCTTTACCTTTCTCTCAAAGGTTACATTTGATGGGCTAAAACACCCTTCAAGCACAGAGCAGTGGATATTTCTCAGCTTTAATTTCTTTTCAACTTTCATATCTCTCTTGAGGATAAAATGCTACGTTTTTGCAAGAACATAAGAAACTTTGCAATTGAGAAATGCTGTTTAGACAACTGTATCTTTATGTCCAGAATGTAGTGTTTGTCCTTTCTTTCAACTGTCTATTAATTCATGCAGGAGCTCATCCCACAGTCTTTTCAAAGAAGTAAATCCCTCTATTTCAGTGAGTCACTTTCAGTTTATTCCATGTCTACTCTGATGTGTATGAAAAATTGATTATGTTACTTTAGACTGTGGGTTAGATGAATAGTTGCAAATTCTTACTTGGAATTTCATGTTGTAAAGCTCAATTTTCTCTGTATAATACATTCCCCTGTAACACGTCTGATCAGCTTCTAGGATAGAGTTCGGAGACAGTGTACATTCACGTAGAGCTATATAGCCTTCACAGTGGTGGGAAGAAAAGGACACACAGAGGATGTATTTCAAATTGCCTAATTTATACAAATATTTTAGCCTTTGAAATGGGTTGTTTTCTAGAAGGTCCTTTTTTTCTTCATTGGCTATGAATAGATAACAATGTCGATGTAGAGATGTCTGAGTGGTAAACATCTACACTCGGCAAACAAATCCTGTCTTGGTACCTAAATATGAGAGAACAATTCTGTTCCTGTTCTGGTAATCTCAGATGCACTTAAAATATCTTGTGGCCTTTCAGTATATAAAAGACAGAGACTTTTTACCAAGGCCTGTAGTGACAGGACAATGGGCAATGGTTTTAAACTGAAAAAAGGTGGATTTAGATTGGATATAAGGAAGAAATTCTTTATTGTGAGGGTGGTGAGACACTGGAACAGGTTGTCCAGAGAAATTGCAAATGCCCCATCACTGGAAGCGTTCAAGATCAGGTTGGACAAGGCTTTGAGCAGCCTTG
Organism: Rynchops niger; assembly: GCA_013400035.1. NCBI lineage: Eukaryota > Metazoa > Chordata > Aves > Charadriiformes > Laridae > Rynchops > Rynchops niger. The sequence goes on along the minus strand of VXBH01004217.1, from coordinate 101,586 downwards.
TCTAGTGGAAGGTGTCCCTGCCTATGGCAGGATGGTTGGAATAGGTGATCGTTAAAGTTACCTTCCAACCCAAACCATTCTGTGCTTCTATGATCATGTGGATGCTCCACTTTGTCCTGTAGGTTTCCCCAGATCCCCAGGAAGACGTATCGGTGCCTGCAGAGTGGTGTGACTCGGGGACCTGAGCTCTGCTGTGGTGCTGGAAGGAGTAAGGGAAAATTTGGTGACACAGTACCTCCAGAAGTAGACCTACCCTTTCCTCCAGCTGCACATCTTGAAGGGTCACCCTGTCCACACCACCCTCTGCTAGGAAAGACCTTCCAGGATGAGGTGACTCTGCTCTTCTGCTGAGGCCAGGCCATATGCAAGAATCATGGTGTTTGTGAGAGGGAGGCCAAAAGGAAACCAGAGCCTGCCTATAGACCAGTGGGGAGAAGAAACACATTTATGGGAAAGGTACCTGTCCCTAAGTCTACATGCTTCCAACTGTGCAGCCTCTCTGATCTCCATAAGCCATAATCCCTCTTGCTCCACTGGTGAGAGAGTCAATGATCCCAGCTGTGCTAATGTGATGTTTCCTAGTTAGCTCCAGCACCTCAGCCTGGACAGAAGGTCCATCTGTGTGGGTACCAAAGTGGTCTACAGAGGTCTTGTGGGTGGTCGTGCTGGAATCCAGATGCCTACATTACCTGTAGGTGCCTATGTGCTCTTCTGGCCTCGAGTACATTGTTGTCTTTGGAGGCAGCAATACCAAGGCAGGTAAGCATTGTCCTTCAAGAAGGAAAGGCTGGGTGTTTCAGGAGGGAGTCTTATTGGCTTCAGAGATGTTGGCTCGGATCTAAGAAAAGAAACAACTGGAAATAAAAATATATCAATAGTCCCCTTATAGAACATGAATGCAATTAAGAAACATCTTGAAACACAGTACGTGGTTCAATAAATCAGAAGTACTGTCATTGTGAAAACCTTTCTATGTTTTAAGTAGTTGGTAGTGCAATTTGTGTATGAGGAATAGGAATGCTGACACTGCCTATCCATCCAGGCAGGCCCTTTTCATTTTGTGGCAGGTTGTTTTAGTTATAAACACAAAATGCTAATAAATCTATTTCAGAAGCTAACTTTTTCATATGTGTTCATTTGTGAGCTTTAATGGTTCATCAAATGAAATCTGCAACACCTGGATGAGGTATATTTAATTAGTGTATGAGCTTTGGAATAAATTTAATATAATCACCAATACTGAATAAAGTTCTAAAATGATTTATTGGAGCGACAGGGAGTTATACGGTGGATCTTATGCAGAAAAGAAAATTATAAAATATGAATGAAATAGGCATTTAAAAATGGAGTTGTAGTGTATAATTTATTCCATTGTTACAGTATTAAATTACTTTTGTGCAATAAACCAGGATAAATGTAAGGCAAATGATTATGAGGATGACAAGCGGGGAAAGTGAATCACATGCATTGCCATGGTGTAGAAGAAAAGGGATACAAATGCAGCTGTATAGTTACAAAACCAAAATTTTCCCTGTAATACTTTATATACCAAACTCATCAAAAGAGCAGAAGTTGCATCTGCCACTGTGAGCATTTTCAAGATTTTGTAAAACTTTCCTGACACAAAGCACAATAAAAATAATGTCTGAACACTTTAATGAAAATAACCTAGATTATTTTTTCCAAATAATTTCAAAAGGAATACTGTTTCAATATTTTATTTTTAATTTGTTTCTTTAAATTAATGGCAGAAGGAAGTTATTTTGAATCAAGAAAGACTTTTCAGCTAAACTGAATTGAATTAGCATGCTTTAAAGACACAGAAAGATACAGAACCCTTTTTTTTTAACCACAAATTTATTTAAATGTTAAGTCCTCCAGTGGAAAAAAAGTTATCTGAAAAAATCCTCAGCAGAACTGCTTAAAACTTTGCTACGAGCGAAGAGATATGGGCTTAAGAGTACTGAGAGCCAGCTGCAATTGCAGCCTTTCCTGCTGGTTCAGCTTACCAGCCTGCTGAATTAGGCTCCTGTTCTCTCTTAGCAAAAAGATAGAGCTGAGAAAATACACGTGTCATGGGCATGATAACTTTTTACTCATCAACGATAATTTTTTCCTGTTCAAAAATGCTAAATTGGTTAGATTGAAGAATAATGCAGTATTTTATGGGAGTTAGGAAGTGGAACAGTAAATAATTCCTTGCCTGTACTATAGAAAATCGACTGTTTTTCACAATGAGAACAATCAGCTATTGGAATAATCTCCCCAGGGAAATGGTGGATTCCCCATCATTGGACACTTGTAAGATTCAGCTGGACAGGGTGCTGGACCGTTTTGTCTAGACTGTGCTTTTGCCAAGGAAGGTCAGACCAGATGATCCTTGAGATCCCTTCCAACCTGCTGTTCTATGACTATAGCAGTTTTGGGACCAGGGGGGGGAATGAGAAGGAGGGTGGTGCTGAGGCAGTGGTGATGATATGTGCCTTCAGCCTCCCAAAGCCTGATCAGGGGTGCCTTGACAACAACTTTATCATTCACACTGATTCTTCTGAGTGAGTTCAAATGAATGAAGTTTTGAGACTTCCTAAACTAGCTTCCAGCCAGGAAGCATCCCATCCCAGAGGATTTCAGAGCCAAACACCTGAGGCCATGGTTCAAGTCTTGCCAGTCCAGCTGAGAAAACACAGCCTCGAGGCAAAAAAAGCCTCGCAAAAACTAACCCAGAAAAGGGAAAGTAAATTAAAAGACATAATGGGAAAGAAGAATTGATAACTAATAATAATAATAAAATTAAAGACTTATTCAGGGAAAGAAATGGGCAGGAGACGTGGTTATAACCAGAAGAGGCAGAAAGAGTGTTTTAAAGAGGAGGAGAGATGGGAGTGATGAGAGGTGAAACAAAACAAAATAAGTTAAAACTTAATTAGTCAAAGTTCTTAGTCATGTCTTAAATCTTTCTGGAGACAAAAAGCACCTAAATGGTGAAAAAAAAAAAAAGAAGTAATAATAAATAGCCTCTAAACTGCCTCTCATTTGCTGGAACCACAGGTTTTTGTGCAAAGAAACAACAAAAAAGACTTAAGAAAAGTGTAAGATGACAGAAGAGAAAGGAACTAAAAGAAGAAAGGGAAGCTTATGGCAGAAAGGCAAACTGTACCCAGCTTTAGGACAGAAGCATTCAATATAATTTATTCATATTCATTTCAGCCTGTGATTTACGGGTTGTCAGGAGGTGACTTATTACAAGCAAGGCCTCTCACAGCCAGGGGATTTGCTGTCAAATTCACATCCTCAAGCAAAACTGTGCTGTCAAATCTATATTTTCATTTCCAGAAAAAATTACATTGCACTTCTTTCGCAGGGCATTACAGAACTAACATGGACTCAAGAGATTGCCAAAGTACAGTTGCCTTGTTATGTTTGCAAAATAGTCTGATATAAATGCTCTGAAACTTAAGTTGCCCCACTTAGCATTGGCATGGGAAGTCAATTCCAGAATTCGGCCCTCTAGCTGTCCATATTTGTAACTGTATTATCATGCAATGTATTCATTAAGTTTTCGGTGCAAACATCTAATCATCCTTCAACTAATGCCAGCTAAAACTACCCTCTGATACAATATTTCTGAAGACACCTGAAATGGAAATAAGTAAGCGTGAAATATATAGAATTTCACAGGAAAATAAGTGGCACAGGAAAATATGGATCAACAGAATTTATTTACATATTTTATTCAATTTAAAATGCCCACAATACAAAATGAAGCAACTTATTAATCAACTTTATTAAATTACCTGAACCAGACACATAATTTCTGGTGTTCTTTGATGTGGTGGCGCAGAATTCAGGGGCCTTTCTGTGCATTTTAACAGTCAGAGAGGTGGGGATCATTTCACAGACATCTACTTTTGACATTACACATCATATCTAACCACTCAGAGCTCCCTTAATGGTCAAGACAGAGAAACAGACTCTTCAGCAGACCTTTTTAGATTCACGCTGGGATTTTTCTGTGAATAGATGAGTGCACTGATGAGAGGTACTGAGGATATTAGCCTCGTAGGACTGGACGTCATCTGGAAAAGAGCCACAAGTGCAATCCATACCTCGAGGAAGAGCTTTTCCTTATTCTTTTTCTTTTACTGAAAAAGCGATTAAGGAGCAACATCACTGAAGAAGATCAGCGGGATGTTAATGGCCTCCTTAGCCGACTGGTGAAAGGAGTAGTGGCAAGCAGTGGCTGGAAGTGGAAGTCAGACAGAATTGAATTAGGAATAAGAAAAAGCTGTAACAAGAGCTGACAGTCAGACTAAACTCCCCAGAAGAGAAGCACTGAGTTGCTTGGGTACCTGTAGGTCTCCAAAGCCTCAAATAAATTGGAGTAAAAATAGCTAAATGTTCTGGGGTTTGGTTTGTAAGTATCTGGGTGAAATGTAATGTCTTTTGAGATACAGAAGGTCAGACTTTATGATCCAATAATCTCTGACCTTAATCATCAGAAACATTGAAATTATATAAAATGTTTGAATATCATGGTATACAGAGAGAACTGAAAAAACCCCCGCTGCTCAGCTTTTTTGAAAAATAGTCATTTAAGTGTTTATATTGGTTTGAAATGTGCATGTGACCGTTTAGGACAGTGTAGAGAATAATCTCAGATTCCAAGAAATCTGTTACATTTCTGTATTTAAGAGTCAGAAGCACATTAGTCAGTTTTAATTTCCTTAGGAAAATTCTCAGATACTGGAGAATTTTCTGAGTGTGAGCACTGTTTGCAAGAATGATAGTACGACACAGGGAGCTTTGAACTCCTGTGCATACTTTATACCTAGTAGGTTTTAAATATGAAAACTTTGCTAACAGTAGATTCTGCAAGAAGGTTAAGATGGCTGAAAAAAGGTATCTGAAAATTATCCCAAAACACATGATGTGAAAGTGAGGCTTTCCTTTTTTACTTCCTCTGTCAGTGTTTGACATATCTCAATAAAATAATTGCCTTATGAGTGACCATTGCCTGCTATTTTTGAAAGAGGAAATTATATTATAGTAATGCAATTACCCTGGAGAATGCTATTATTTGGAAGTGTAATTCACATTCACTCAAATGGAATGTATTTTATGAATTATCATATTCAAGATCTGTGCAATTTGAGCCTTGTCACTTTTTTCCTAACAGCACCACCCACCTTTCTTCATGTTGGCCAGAACACTTCTAGCAACAAAATGATGTACTGTGATTCTAATTTGTACAGCCATCTCTGGTTTAGCGTAATAAATTGGAATGCATCCTTTAAAAGGGAAAGAAAAACACATATCACTTTGTACTTTAAATTAAAATATGAAACATAAACATCTGAATTGCATTGCATACTTTTATTAAATTCAGGTGGAAACTTTCCCTAGTGGGCAGGCAGGTTCCTAATGATCTTGTTTATCAAGGTTTTGTTGGTGTCCTGAAAATTAGAGAAGGGCCAAAATGATCCCTTTCTTCTCTGCTTGACAGATGCTTTATCATAGGAATGATAGGTTCAGGTGACTGACCAAGCAGATGACGGTAACAGCACTGAACTGGTATTTAATTGTGTCTATAAATGACAAATAAAAAAGCAACACTGAAGTTTGGTGCAACTCACTGATAAGAAATTTATCAAGCAACCTGGACTTCATTCAGCTTCTTAGTGCAAGGCAGCTGACAGCATTGATTACCCTTCACAACACCAGTTGCTAGCATGAAAGCCGTCAAGTAGTCTTCACAGACTATACAGCACTATGCACAGCCTTCACTTATGCTGAGCACAGAATCATAGAATCATAGGATGGTTTAGGTTGGAAGGGACCTTGAAGATCATCTAGTTCCAATGCCCTGCCATGGGCAGGGACACCTCCCACTAGACCAGGCTGCTCAAAGCCCCATCCAGCCTGGCCTTGAACAGTTCAGGGATGGGGCATTGGCAACTTCCCTGGGCAACCTGTTACAGTGTCTCACCACCTTCATAGTGAAAAATTTCTTCCTGATATCTAATCTAAATCTAACGTCTTGCGGTTTGAAGGCATTACTGCTTGTCCTATCACTACATGCACTTGTAAAAAGTCCCTCTGCAGCTTTTCTGTAGGCCCCCTTCAGATACTGGAAGGCTGCAATAAGACCTGGACTCTTCTCTTCTCCAGGCCGCACAACTCCAACTCTCTCAGCCTGTCCTCATAGCAGAGGTGTTCCACCCCTCTGATCATCTTCGTGGCCCTTCTCTGGACCCTTTCCAACAGGTCCACATCCTTCTTGTGCTGAGGACTCCAAAGCGGGACACAGCACTCCAGGTGGGGTCTCACCAAGGTGGAGTAGAGGGTGATAATCACCTCCGCTGGCCATGCTTCTTTTGACATAGCTCAGGATACAGTTGGCCTTCTGGGCTGCAAGCGTGCATTACCACATCTGCTTGATTTTATTATCATTTCCCTTCTTCTTCCTCTTGTCTCTCTCTTGTCCCTTTTTAGATGTTCTTAGAGATGTCCTTTTCACTTGCAAGCTTCTAATGGAAGAACCTTTGGGGATTTTTTTCTTCTTACCACTTGCACCTTATTTCTGGGAGGTTTTGGGGGAAACTTCTCTCTTCATTTTCAGCTACCATTCCAATTTCACCATAGAGTGTTCCCTTATGTAACCCAACTGTGATATCCACGGTCTTTACCTGGAATTAAATTAAACACAAACAGCCCCCATCAGAGAGCAGGCAAATTGCCTTTTGCTGGTCCGTTGTGTGCTCTGGGACTTGCAGGACAATCTTTAGTGTAACATATTGGCTTGAGGTAATTGATTCCTTGAAAACAGCCATTGAACTACCTACAACATTAGTACAATACTTTCAATGGGATGTTTTGCAATAATTCACCTTAGAAGCAACTATGCTATCTAACCGAGGGGCTGCCTGCTCTCCAGTGGAATCTGATGGTCTCTCCTCCAATGCACTACATCTTTCTTTGAATGTATGAAATACGGTGCCCTGTGGCATCTGCTCTTTCATAAAGGCTTCAGAGAAGAATTATTCTGTAATATACACTTGAACTGCTTGTGGGTTAGAGGAGGGTTAATGTATTCTCTTCTGAGCTTATTTTCACATGGTTTTGAGAAGGTCAGTGTCCTACCTTACCTAATGGCAAAGCCATCAGTATGCTTGTCAAAACAAATCATGCAGTCCCTACAATCTAAAATATATGTGAAACAACAATTTTAGGTAAAAGGCCACATATTGGTTTGAGTGGAACGTCAGTGGAGGGTAGGTGACATGACTTAAAAAATTATGCCTGCCTGCTATGAAAATCTGATTTGCTAAAAGAGGGTTTCTAAGTCTGCTGCCCTTTGGGAGCAGAATTCATACAGAGCTTTGCAGCATGGTTAATCTTGAGTTACAGCATCATTATTGCACATCAGTTATTTGCTCAAAGGTCCATTTTTTACTTGAGAAGCTTAGTTTGAAATGTGTGGCCACCTTTTCACTCTGTTAGATTTTATGGCTTATGAAGTAGCTGCTCGAAGACAGTGGCTGAGGTCCAAGGGAAAGTTTCCTTATGGTAGAAGAAAAGCTGGTTGTAAACTCTCAACTATCTGTGTAGGAGATACGGGACAAGTCCTTTCAATGCCATTTATGATCTGGGGTTTTGCAAGTGTCTGGTCAAGAGATCTGATGGGTTGTATTTGGCCTCTGGACCACAGACTGGCTTCCCTGACCTTGAGGGTAAGGAAATGTTAAATCTCAGCCTCCAGGTCTAGTGAGTAAGATCTGTTGCCTTTCCTTAGTTTTCTGATGTTTCTTCCATGGAACTTTGTATTTACCCATTATTTCCCACCAGCAATAAAAGACCAGTGGCTGAGACAAAGGGTAGAGCTAGTTATATTTAAAAAAAAAAATAAATTAATTTTTGGATTTTTTTTTTAAAGTTTTTTTTTGTCAGGAATGTAATATTTGGGAAGTATTTTCCTTTGAAAAAAATTTGCATGTCCAGGGAAGGACTTTGTGCAAATGGAGAATCCAGGAGTGAGAAACCTGTTTCCCACATTGCCCCTATAAAACAGAGAGTGTCATGGGGCAGAACATCTCTGGCATCTCACTCCCTGAGAGCAATTAGGGTACTCTTGTGTGATAAGAGAATGTCATGTTTTTCCTACAGGGGGAAATCTGTTCCCTTCCGACACCAAAGAAGGAAACACCCTTCTATGTTATATTCCTGTGCTGTTTGGCTTTAGTGCATGATAGAGTATTTACAAACCATTTACTTGGCCAGGCAATATACATTTCTCCCTTTAGAGCATTTAAGGCATTTCTTTAAAAAGTAATATTCTGTTTCCAGTGCTTACATATATATATTTGTAATTTGAGGTTTGCTGCTGCAGATAAAAATAACAATACTTTCACCTACCTGAGATTAAAAAGAAAAAAACCCCAGAACTTTTGTATCATATTATTATTCTTTGCATTGCTTGGCATTTTCTTGACTTTCATGTTATCATTATTACTCTCCTTACTAATTCACTGATTCACTGCTACCTTGTTTGGAAGCGTTTGCTCCCACTTTTCCCCATGCTCTATCCACATCCTTGCAGCCAGGCTGTTACAGGAGTTATCTTCATTTGAAAGAATTCTCTAAATAATGTAAGGACTGGGACTTCTCGCTGCACAAACAAATAAAACTTGCTCTCCGAACCTGTTATTTAACTTGGGATATGACAACCCCAGCTACGTTTTCAAGCCAGATTTTGAAAGGTTGCTTTCTCAAGAGACACTACCATAAAAACACATCTGGAATTTAAAACAAGTTCCATGCTTGCTATAAGAAAATGTTTGCAACTGTTTCCTCATGACTCTAAAACTGATTTCTATGTTTATTAAATTTCAAAAAATCTTTATGCTTCCCAGTGCTACCACTAATACAGCATCACAAAAGTCATGCCAAATATATGCACACAAGCAGTTGCAGGAACACACATTTCATGGCATGTGTTTTAGCTCACACCCAGCAGTTGCCAGTTTCTGCTATTGTCTGAGGGATTTCTACAATAAAGCATTTCCAAGGTAAAAAAGAAGTGCATTTAAGCTGCTAAGATAAATTTTTAAAAACCAAAAAAAGAAAAAAGGTGTTTATTTTTACGTTTTCTAGCCCCATATTACCATCGTCTATTTGAAAAACAATACATTCTCCATTCCTCAGAAATAAATATAGGCTTTTAAAACATTATAATTCAGCTTACAGCTAGATAGTCCTGGCTGTTTTAAATTTTCTTCTAATTTAATTCAGTTTAAGCCTCCCCTTTTAACAGAAAAATTCAAAACTGAAATACAAAGATTAACTAACAGGAGACTTTCTTATTTACAGAGTTCAGAGCAGAATATAAAAGCTTCTTCTTTTTAAAGGTATGCAGTTCTAGTGATAGGAATAGCTTGTTTTCCCACAAGACAGTAGCCACAGGTTTACATATAATGAAAACTGGATTAAAGTTATGGATAAAATAACTATGAAATATTGCTATAGGGAGAATGATTAATTTAGTTAACCCATGGAAAAAGTCAGTGAATCGACTACAGCGTAGTCATTTTAAATGGCGAAGAATTTGTCTTTTTCAAGGTCTGTTCTTCATGGAAATAATTAATCATGAAAATTAATATTAAAAATGCTTTTTTGTATCATTTGAAAAGATACCTTCTAGTGGTGATAGGTTATAATCTTGTTATGAATACTAAGGAGCATATGAATAGAGCATTCTCTCCGTTTAATGAGCCAGTGCTATTATTACAAGAGACACAAAAAAATGTACTTCAGAAATATGTTTCAGAATATTTATATGCAAAAGTTTGCTTCTATTAGTTGGTACTGTGGATTTTCAGACAAACAAATATTTGAATTAGAATTGATAATGGAACTTGTCCTGTGGTTATTTGCAAGCTTTTCTAAGGTCCTGGATAAGAAGGCAAATAACTCGAGCAGCACAAAGAAATGATGTTGGAAATACTGAAGTTGATAGTAGAGCACAAATCTATTATGAACAAGGTGACGTATTTTCATATTTATGTCAACTGCAATATTGGCCTCAGTATCCATGAACTGACACTGAAGTTATCAACCTCTCTGGCATTCTCTGAAGACCCAGGTAATGAGATCTGCAATCCCAGAAGCCTTGCTGTGCAGAAAGATCTGTCAAACCTGCAGCCCAGTGTGCTTAATTTGCACGCGGCGTCTTTTCCCATATGGTTTCAGAGGGGTCCGCGTTATGCTGGAGACATAAGCACGGCTCCATTCACATGGCTGTTTCAGCAGGAAAGCACCAGAAGAGGTCCAGCTATAACTTCTGCAAACAGGTTGGTGCACAAGGGTGCGTCCACTTAGGCAGTGTTAGCTTTACAGAAGAAAACTGAGTTCAACATCAGTTGAATGCCTGATAAACCTGGCTTCAGTCACGTTCATTCCATGGTTAGGAAGAAAACCAGCTATTCTGAAATAAGAAGGAAAGACCATTTGCACAAGGAAATTATGTTTGACTTCTGATGTAAATCTGAAAAAAAAATTAGAAAGTCTGAGAACCTGAGAGAGCTTCTTATTCCCTGACTACTTTCTGCTTGCCTTCTAGAAAAGGTTTTTGTTCCTATTTTTTTTTTTTTTTTTTTTTTCCCAGTGAAAGTGAAAATTGCACTGAACACTTTTCCAGTTTCCTTAAAAAGATGGGAAACACAATACCTTGGGATGCAGGGCAACCAATCACATATATAGAGTTCTATATGGCAAACAATCATATGATATCTTACATAGGCTAGAAATAGCTCACATAAATAATTCAGGGGAGGGAGAGGATAATTCATCTCACCTAACTTTAACTATTTGAAAAGGAAACTGACAGTCTAGGGTTGCCATTTAGTCTGGTCATAAAGAATGCTCAGACAACTAATAGGACCTAAAAATTTACTTTTGATGGTTAGAGTTACATGCAATGAATTGTAACCAAAATTATTATATATTGCATGTTTTTGCAGATATTTTGTGACCAGAAAAAATAGATCCAGTAAGCCATTAGGGATAAATTGATTGACTCTGGTTATTGCACAGCAGTAGGTATTAGGGACTGTTTTAATGATCTAAAAGTGCAGGCAATTAGGAGTCAAAATGCCTGGTCTATACCTTGGTACTGCTTAATTTAGTTTTAGGATTACCGCAGTGAGAAAAATATCACATTAGCAAATATTGCTGCCTGACCAAACAAATAGATGAACAACGTTACTGTACCACCAAGACACACACGAGGCAGACACTGAAAAAGACAAAGAGTGCCTTATTCCAGGATACAAGTTACAAGTACATTGGCATTACCCAGAGCAGACACTGCTTACCAGAGAAGAGCCCTGATCCATAGCTGCGCACTCCTCGGTACGCAAGTGAACCTCTAGATTGACTGAGTTCAGGTATTTGCGTTTCTTCCCTACAGGAACCTGTGGCTAGAGCCACACACTGATCAAAAAAGACTTCTTAAGATATGCTCATCTAGCAGCTGAAGCAAAGTATTCTGTAGAAACAGATTTAACGTACTGTAGATAAAAAACTTGTCCACCTTACTCATGCTCTCACCTTACCCTGCTGGGAACCCCGGTAGATCTGGCCTCTTCAGAATCCACAGGGGAGTGTCATCCTCATCTGGGTGGAACAAAACTCTCACCAAATGAAGCCGTGTTACCCAGCTTTTCATATAAGGTTGTAAAGACAAAAGTCATGAATTTGTTATGCAAAAGCCAACACATATGGCACTGTCTCAACAACTTTCTACTGTCTGCTGAGCAGTACTTTGTTTCCGAGGCATTCTTCCTCCTTCGTCCCCATTCCTCCAGGCACTTGCCAAGCTACCAAAGACATTAATGTGAATTACATCTAAGTTTTAAAAAATATGTATTTTTTAAACTAAATAAAGCAAGGGACATGGGCCTGTGCATTCACCCCTACAGTTAGTTTCTTAACGTAGTTCTCAGTGCAAATTTGGTGTGGGATGGCTGCTGCTGACATGGACAGTGCCTGGGCAGAATATTTGAGTCTGTGTGCACTGGGAAGCATTATGCTCCTCTGAGAGGTGCAGCCTCTCGGCTTTGGAGGGTAAGAGAGTTTGGTTGTATGGATCTGAGTCCTGCTACACCAGCTGGCCTCAGGGCTAGAGAGCTGCCCTGCTTAGCACAAAGCACAGTGAGCACCCACTTAGCTGGGCTGCCTGACACCCAAGCAAGGTCTGCTTGCACTGAACCCTTTCTTCTAGGTACCAGGGGTTTAGCACTGTTAGGATGGGCTTTATTGCAAAAAACCAAAATGGATCCCATCACTGGAATGTCCCTGTGTTTGCTCAACCTTGAGACAACAGGTTGCCTTCACACTGAGAAGTCACACTGGTGTACTAGGTGGACAGGACTATGAACGGCTCACTGCCAGACACAAGGCTATGATGCTATGCCTGAAAATGTACTGGGTAGAAGACCATCTCTTGTGATTTACACTTTTCTTCTAACCATTTTTGGTTAGGAACAAAACATGTTTTGTTGTCTTGTTTTGTTTGTTTGAACGACACAACACGGAAACGTGGCTGTGGTTTCAGTGCAGCTCTGATGCCAGAAGCACACTGTGCCTTATTAACAAGTAACTGTTAAACTCTAGGTTATACAAACCACTTACCACTTTTAGGAACATTATTAAAATATCTAATTAGAGCTAGTGTGCAGACTATAAAGGGTACCCTTTAAATTAGGGGGCATTTGTGAAAGCTCTAGTTATCTTCATGATTACTGGACACAGCAACATTTTAATGGCTTGTTTAACAGATACTGTCTAGTTTAAGGCCAGAAGGGACCATTAGATCACCTAAACTGACCTCCTGTATTTCACAGGCAATTAAATTTCACCCAGATACTCTATACCAGCTTCATCATCTTGAGTTAAAGTAAAGGATTTCAGTCTTCATCAGACTATAGTGTGTGCTAGAGACCAAGAAAAAGAGAGAACAGAGCCTCGAGACTCTTAAATGGCAAGAGCTAATATGTTCGGATGATCTTAGAAGGCATGCTTCATGCTGCAAGGGAAATGGTCTGTCAGACTGAATTTCAGGAAAGGGTACAAATCTGGCAATCAGTTTGAGCTTGAACTAGAGCATACAATGTAAAGTATACTGGCTGTCATAAATCAATGGAGGATGTCCTTAAGTGTATTTTAGGTTTTGTTTTTTTTTCTTTTATTCTCCACTAAGTAGTAAGTAAAAAAGTATAAAAAATATGATATTTTTTCCTTTCTCCTCTTCTTTGCTTTCTGCCTTCCTTCTTCATTTCCTGCTTTCCCAAATGTGAAAAGCAAAAACTTATGTAAAAACACTGAAACATCCCCAACTACGCTATGACTTTGGAGCAGGTTCACAGGGATTCTGCAGTTCTGCTTTGGTGGCACGGGGAACACATCAAACATACTAGGAGCACACTGCATGGATAGCCATTATGCACTGAGTTTCTGGACAGACCTGGGCACTTGGGCTGTGGCCATTTGTTCAGGACTTCAGGAGGTACTGCTCTGATTAGGTCACTTGGCATCCAGCTGTCCTGGACAAATGTGCAGCCTTACTGTTGTAAGTGAGACACTTTCTGCATAATCCATCTCCTGAGACGTGAATGTCAGCAGTAGACAGAGACTACTTTGTGCAATGTAAAGCACTAGGACCTGATAATGCAAACCTTGCCTCCACTTACAGAACGGGGCAGGTGAAGTCCTGTGTTGTAGAAACGTATAACGCCACTAGTAATGGTTTTAAACAATGGAATTATATTTGGGATAAAGGACCTAACCAGGAGTACATGAAAAATCAGAATGGCCTCTGAGAGGGCTACAAAACACCAATAAGAAATTGAGAAACTGTTTAGAAAGTCAAGTGAGAGCAATCTGTTCTCCTGGAAAAATGAATCATGGGAATAAGCTTTTTAATGCTAAGATTGTGCCAGAAAGCAACAGGGATGATCAGGCAGGCTAACAGAAATTTGTTGTGTTAAATTTATATCAGCTTCAAGCCTGATGAAGTCTTGAAGCTGCAGATTTGACGTAACAGGTTCAGGAGACACAATCCATTCATTAATAAGCCCCTGCAGTTGTCCACTATACATAAGAACTGTCCTCAAATGCTGGAGAGGCCCCTAGTACACTTTAGGTGAAAAAACAGTAGCTATAAAGATAATTCATCAAATGCAATGATCTGGTTTTGATCAGCCATACACTGTCAAACAAAAGATATTTGACCATTTTCTTACAACTGTAATATTATCAACTCCATATTTTTCAGCTCAGGCTTTCAAATTCTTGATGCTTATTACGACGCGTACTCAAAAGAGATTATAATTTATCCACTGGATTCTTGATGGAAAATGCAATTTACAATGCATAGATTATGTTTTATACAGGAATTGAATTTTGGGGGAAATACAGAAATTTCACCAAGTAAATACAAATCAGAGTTAGAAGTATCTTGATAATATCTCTTGTAAAGGACACAGAAACATGATGTTTAGGAAACCAAGATCTTCTTCCACAAGCTGCTCTACAACTCCTTTGTAATGCCTAATCCAGTCTTCACACTTGATGAAGATAAGCACTGTAAAAACTTCCGTACCATTTCGGACATTTAAGCCTAACAGTTGTCAGGTAATAAGGCCATTTCATCAATAATTCTGCAATGTCCTATATTTAACATGGCAATTTTGGCTGCGGCTGACTTTGTTGAAACTCTTGCTTCTGATGTTCTTGCTACAAAGGTTTTCTGGACAGTATGGTTATTTTATAGATTTAAAAATTCTTTATATAAACAGAGGACAAAAATGATCTTTTTACTATCTTATTTAAGCTGAGGGATGGGAAACACCCCATTTCTAAGTTACCCTGTTTTCTAAGCTACCTTGTTTTGTAAACTGTCACATTTGACTCTCTGGAGGCTTTCATTTTTTAAACAAAGAAATTAATTAATCACAAATCTAGCTCAGAGACTTACTTCTCCATTAAATCTGTTCCCCGCTTTCAACTCTTCTCTGTTTCTTCTCCTAACTAGGCAATTTATTTCAGACATTGTATTGTCAAGCTGATTAAAGAAGACAAAGATTATTTTCCAAAGTCTTGCATCATTTGCATTCTCTTAGAGTCAAATCGACTTCACTTTCTCTCCCAGACTGTTATCTGCTTTTATAAGATGAATATGGAGCAGGATAAGTTTTGTACTTCTCTGACACTCTTAAGCTGTTTGCATGACAGTATTGTGTGCTGTCTTATACTGCTTATTTGCTGAGACAGCGGAGATTTCACTCGAGAGCTGAGAGCTGTGGTTTTCTTCCCTCTGTGGTAGTATTGCTTTTACATCTCTCAGGCAAAAATTTCCTCTCAGAAGCAGGAGATGTATCACTCATTAAAACCTCATTTGCTGCTTCCTGTTCACCTTACCAACTCACTTCAGCGGGCTGCAAGTAAAAATGCTGTGATGTATTTATGCTTCATTCTTTGACAATGTTTCATGGTAGCGACTGCATTTATGCAAAGCAGCCTACTTTACAGAGATGCGTTCTTGAGGTAAGAGATGAAAAGCCTCATTTACAGCACACAGTAAAATGGTGCAGGTCTTCATCTTAGCTCCTCCTGTCCATGGTCGCCATACTGAAGCTTACTTACAAGGGTAAGAGTTCAGTCAGTGTAGGAGTTCACCCTCACAACATAGACATAAATATAGCTAGGACTGGTGCTGCATTCACTTTGACAGCATGTCCACCTTTCAGCACCCAGTAGCCAGCCTGTATCTGCTCTGGTCCCCCGGGAGAGAATACCTTGTGGACCGAGCGAGAATGTCTGGTATCTCAGTCCTTGTTCATCTTTAACCATAGCATTGACAAAACTCATTTAACAGAGGGACAAAGAGGGCAGATAACACTATTTTCTTATTTCCTTTTCCTCTTTCTTCCTTATTTAAAATTATGTCATACAGGTAAATGTGGTTTTTTTTTTATTTGTATTGAGGTATTACAGGTGGACTCTGAATTATGGATCTTGATGGATTTTTATAGATGGACTTTCATAGGCTACACCACTTGAGGCAGCTCAGATTGGTCATCTCTTTCCTCTGTGCAATGTCTAGAAGACATATCTGGATACTCAGGATTGTGTGTGTGAGAACTGGACAGTACACAGAGCCTGGTTATCTGTGCAAATAAATAAACCTATTTTGTAGGCAGTGGGGGTGTTGCTGTCCATCTCTCAAGAAGTATGAACCTCTTATCTCCTGTGTGACATGTAAAGGATGAAACTTGGCAATTTTTGCATTTGGTTGTAGTGCTTGGTTGCAGAAATGAAAAATACTTCAGGTAAGGCTTTAGGGATAAATGAGCAGCACGTTAGCTTTGTGAAACACGATGAAAAGTCTCCTGTGGCAGCAGAAGTCACCCGTGTACGCAGCCAAAGCTTTGGTTCCCAGGAAGGCAGTTTTAGTAGATGTGTAAACCCACACCAAATTCTGAGTAAACTGAGATCCCTGGTAGAAACAGATCTTTCACTGGTGGCTATACCTTGAAAACCCCTTCAAAAGTTTCTTGATTGTTTCAAGTTTGAAGAGAGTTTTAATATCACTGGTGCTCAGAAGGAGTTGCCAAACGGACTTTAACAATGTAGGTAGACTCTGAATATTTCATTTGAGGTCAGTCACCTAGCACCAGTGGTAGTGTCACTTCATCATGCATCAACTTAAGAAATCTGGTTCACTTGACATCACAGTAGTCTGTATTTGACTGTTCTATTGAATCATTCTTTTATTGCATTGGGTAATACTAGTTGCATCTCCTGGCCTATTGGACTCTTACAGCTCATATAGTCAGGTCCAGCAAGAGCAGCTGGATGGTAAATCTCATCCTCTGTTTGGTACAGTAAATTGGGCAACACTTCATCTGTAAAGCTGAATGAAGGGAAAGCGGAAGGGGAAAAGGGAAAAGTTAAGAATATGTCCTCACCTGAAAGAAGCAAATTTCACTACCACAGATACTCACTTTCCCATGACCCTGGAATAAAGTCAAATGCTCTGACATTATATGCCATTATCTGATCAGAGATGTCTTGGCAAACTCAAGCCAGAGAAAGAGCAAGCTGAGGCCATCACCATCCGTCCTGGCTTCAGTGAAGTCCTAGATGTGAGACTGGGGCTCCTGTTATCACTTCCTCTCTTCTGTGTCTCTTCGCTTCCCTGTATGATTTCTCCTTTCCCTATCTCTCCTTCTGTGTAACAAATTTGGTTGAGCTAGTCAAAGCTGCATCTTTTTCAACACAACCATGAGCCTAGGACCAGGGCCTCTGATAAAACTCTGGTCTAACCTGACATGGGTACAAATATGTCAGGTTCTGAGCCTGCTGATAAGACAATGCTGCAACCAGCCTTCTCTGCAGCAATGAGCCAGCCTGCACCATGGCAGAGCTTCAGATTTTGTTGTGCTGTTATTTCTTTCCTTCTCTCCCTCCTCCCCTCTCTCCCTTCCCTGTTCTCTACATTCCTTCTCCTTTCTCACTTTTTGTCTGTTCGTTTCATCTTATGGGAAGCAGACCGCATTTTGAAAGTAGCAGTGATTTCCACAGCACATTCAGATTAATAAAGTCTTCCTGGACTCAGGGTAGCTAAAGATCATTTCAGCCTACGAGCGATTGTCACTCAAAGGGTTTCTGTCCTTATATAGAACGGTTAAAATAAACTATTTTATACCTTACATTTTAAATGCTTTAACTCTGCTAGTTTTCCTTTGTTTTTTAAAAAAGTTGTCTGTAAAGACTTTTAATGGTTGTTGTCACCATTAGGCAAGGCATGCTGAAATCTCAGAACTTGCAACGTAATGTCCCTCTAACTGCTTCCTGTTGCACAGTGACAGGATAATACACATATCTATCTCTTTACAGTCATGTAGTCCATCAAAACCTGTGTCACACTTCACGCTTTCTTGCTCTGCCAGGAAGAATAAGGGCCTTCCTGCCCTCTCACTCTTCCTCTGCTTCTGAAGTACCACTGCACCAATGAAATGGGACTGCTTCAAACTCAATGAGTTTGTGGCTGGGAGACAGGAAACACTCAGGAGCCAGGAGGAAGACTGAACTCTGGAGTATTTATATGCAGACTCTTTTCCTCCTGTGACCTTGAACTGTGATGCTGCTGAGATGTGTCCCCTGCTCTTATATGGAAACATCTTCCTGCAGCTTATATGGAAACAGTGGCCGCTGCCGCTTCCATTTCACAAGAGCTGAGATCTGAGAAAGGTAATTTGCAGGAGCTTTTTTTTTTCCTCCTCCTCTTTAGCTGGAGAGTCTCGTGATGCTGTTGCACAACCTGGCTGTGGGCCTGCATCTAACGAGGCTGCAAAACTGCCCCATCTAGAGCAGTTCCTGGAACACCACTTCTCTTTAAGTGAGACATGGGAGACTGGCCTTATTTGAATTGTTTGAATCCTGTCCATCCACTATACATCATGTACAATTACTATGTGTTATATGAAACAATTTAGAACATAATAGGGAAAATAAATGGAACTACTAGGCTAAAATTCATGAAGGAAGGTCCAGTGATTTGCCCTACACCCTGATGGCTCCCCAGAAGTGTATGACCACGATTCTGATATGTGCATGACCACTTATCGTTCTGTTAAGTGCATCGGTACTCCTGTTTGGCCTCATGCCCCTCCTTAAGTCATCCAGTCATTTTCCACAGAGGAGGGTTTGGCCGACATTGAGGGCTCTTTGGAAATCCCA
Organism: Rynchops niger; assembly: GCA_013400035.1. NCBI lineage: Eukaryota > Metazoa > Chordata > Aves > Charadriiformes > Laridae > Rynchops > Rynchops niger. Next base: position 82,788 of record VXBH01004217.1, on the reverse strand, counting down.
CTGTCCCTCATTATGGACACTATGAATTCGTAAAAAAAGATTTTACACTAAGCAAAAGCATTTAGTCAGTGTAGGTCACTGTTGTGAGCAGACAAAAAATGAAGCAGAGAGGCCGTTACATGGCTGTCAGAGCAGAGTGCTTCCATGGGTCAGTCTAATAACCTGCCTTTACATCTGCAGGGCTTTCAGATTTATTTGTATTACTCTTGTGGACTCATAAAAATTTTTTTTAAAAATGAATTTCTAGTATACAAATACCAACAGTCCCTTTATCACTGATGAAGAAGAGAAAAGGTAAAAATGAGATTTGTTGTATTCTTGTTTTTCAGAGGTAAAAGTTCTTCTCTTCCACTGCCATATAAAAGATATAATGATATAAAAATCTGTGGTATTTTATTGGGGCACATAAGATAATGGAATTTGTCTAATAAGGCAGCATCAGTTAAAGAGGAAAATGTGGATATTTTTGTAAATGTTCAGAAGAAAGTGAAGCATTCGTATCCTTTCCCCTCTAACACAGACCTCATCTGCTGAGCTTTAGCCTTGTTTCCTTTACTTGTGATAATACTCCTGTGGTTCTGGTGGGTCTCCTGCTCAGGCAAAACCAAATCTGGAGGGTTGCTTTGATGTATCTTCCAGTGAAAGCTGCAGGACAACAATGGCAACTCCTTATGATTATTTGGATAAAGCTCTAGGCTAAATTTATGGTCAAACACCAGCATCAGAACCATGTCAGCCCAGCCTTTGTCTGCATGATGTATTTTACATAGAGTAAAATGATTGTTGGTTTGAGCAACCTAGGGAGTCTGGCAGACACCTGTCATATGAAAGGCTAATGAGAGGGAGATGCATGAAACTTGATTTATTACTAGATGACCAAACAGGATATCAGGCTCCTCAACCTAAGCACCCCCTTATTAGATTATAAAAATAGCTTCTCAGAAGTTAATTTCTCATACAACTTTAAGTGCTGTGAGTGCCTGTGTACTTTAGGAAACCACAGGATTTTCTCTCCCTTGGTGTGCGATGCATGTACCCCACCTGCATCACTCACTTTTATGTTGCCACAAAATACCAACTGATTTCTTGACAGTCCTTTAGTGTTCCTAATACACGCAAAACAACTTTAGTAGCAGGTGTTACTCCATCATATAAAATCCTTGTTCAGAGATGATAACACTCCTAATTAGCATTAAGAATTCTCGTATTGTTACATAAATAGTTAAACTACCAGTGGCCTTTGAAAATAATATGAGACCTGAGGGTATTTGCCCAAGAGTTCTGAGGCATCCTGTGTATGCGACAGACAGTTAACCATGACTTGCTAATAGTTTAAGTCATCCAAGGTACCAGAGAAATGTCAATTGGCAAATATGAAATACGTTGAAAGAATGCCAAACTGTGGTGAGATCTAGGAGACAACAGTAAGCTTGACTACTACATCAAGCAAAATGACGCAAACTATAATGAAGAACAGAATTAGGAAACATATGGGTGAAAATAATACAACAGGGAAAATAAGCATTTTCTTGCAGCAGTCAGTCATGCCTCGTGTGTCTGTATTTCTCCTTAAGAGAGTCAGTGAACATGCTGATAACAGTGAACTGTTTGATACATTGTACACAGAAATTCCAAAAGAGTTTGAATAGACCTCTTACAAAATACTTTTATAGAAAATAAGCTTTCATAGTGTAAGAACAAGGTGCCATGCATGGATTAACATCGATGAAAAGACAGAGAAGAAAAGGTAGGAACAATAAGACATTTTACAATGGAGGTAGGACGACTTTGCTGTTCAGCACATTCATTAGTGGTCTGGAGGGGGAGTGGACAGGGATGTTTTCTGATCTTACAGAACTGGAACAATCGAAATCTGAGTTACCAAAAAGTGCTGCAGGAAATTCTCTTGGCACAGGCTGCTGAGGTGATTCAGTGTAGATAAACGCAAAGTAGTGACAATGACAAAACCAACTCCTGCTATACCAACACACAGCAGTGAGCTCAAGGGAAATTATTACCGCTCAGGAAGTCATCACTATGGACAGTATTGTGAAAACTGTAGGGATGAGCTTGTTACTCAACGGCAGGCAAAAGACAAATGCAATTACAGAATCAGATTGTACCAGAATCAATTTTGTATGAGATTGATACAAAAAAGTATCATTATGGTAGTGGCCAAAGTACAAAACTGTCACTCCTGCCACTGCTTGAATATTGCATGCATCTGTCATCTTTCTTTTAAAGGAAGTTTTAGAACTAGAAAATCTAGAGGACAAATATGAGGGACAGGGGTGTGAAATCATTCCCATGTGAGAAAAGATTAGATAGGTTTAGGATTCTTGAGCTTGAAAAAAAAAAGGTGCTGAATGAAGGGGGTATGACAGAAATGAATAAAATCAAAATAAGTGTAAAAAGAGACGATGACAGAACAACACTGTCAGATGCTGGTCCTGCCCACAGTCTGGACTGACAGGACACAAGCTAGTTTGATATGGAAACCTGACCAGACAAGTTAGTGTGCTGTTAGACTAAGATGGTAAATCCCATTTAAGACGATAAATGCAGCTTGTGTCCCCAATTATTTTTTGCAGACAACAGCCTTACTTTGGGATTGCATTATGGTGTCTGTGCTTATATTTCCACTGGATATTCACACAATCTCCCCTCCCTGATCACAGTAGGAATGCAACAATCTCGAAACGAGTGTCACTCCCTAAATCATTTGAAAAACACTGGTACCTCTTCTGACAGTTAGCTGGAAACTTCTTCCCAGGTCTTCACATTGAAGTGTGGGATTGACTGTTCCTCTCTGACTCAGATCTCAGCCATGGAAACACCCTGGCAATGAAATCACCTGCAGGACAGGAGGTACATGTGCAAAAGTCTGAGCTTGGGCATTAGGCAGGTACCTCCATCCACTTGGGATCAAGAGTTCAGAGTCTTCCTGTGATCAGGGAAAGTGCCTGAAGTACCTCTCTTTGACAGACCTAAGCAAGGCTCACAGTTGCCTTTTAAAATGAAGCTGGAACTGGGGGAATTACTGCTCATCCCTGATAATGAACTAGCTGTATATCTTGCTTCCAGACTTGAACCTCAATCAGCCACCGGATAAAAACAGAGCAAGGAGCAGAGGATCTCATCTTCACAGAACTGGTAGTTAGGGTACACCTGGATATGAGAGTTCAACTCCCTCAAGCTGCAGAGACCATTTAACTTGGATCTCTCATTTACTGGTGAGTCCAACAACTCCTGAAACACCTGAGTTTCAAAAAGAAGCAGTCCCATGTGTGTCGTGAGGGTTTGACCCAACATCCTCCACGACTGAGATGAAAAGCCACCTTGTGTTTGTAGCCCTCTCAGTTACAGGCATGGAGTAAATGCTCAGAGTGGAAGGTCCAAAAACAAGAACTCTGGAGAATATATAAAATAAAAGAGTATACTGAAGGTTTTATGCACTCACAGGATTAGATGGACGCTGTTCACAGATGGACATAAGCATGTAAGGTAAATTTTTCCTTACAGTAAATATTAAGTAAAGCCAATTCCTTTGCCAGCAGCATCACTACTTTCAACAGGGGCTCTGTCACTGCTTCTGAGTTTGTTCCTTCCTCTTATTTCTTAGAAGGTTGGGGGCAAGTCATTTAGGGCTTTGTTCAGACTGTAGTGGGGGCCTAAATAAAGCAAAGTGAATGGAGTGCCTGTATTTTGCATGCCCATATCGTTGGAAGCAGCTGTGGCTTTGAGCATAGGATAAGCCAGTCACCATGTGCTTGTTTCCAAACAAGCACCTGCTATGCAGAATAGTTGTTGCTGGCCTACAAACCCTGTTTTTCTACCATCCTTTTCATTGCTGAATCGGCCAACTGTGAAAGACTAAGTTATTAAATATTTGAAGCTAATTGATACTTTACCACCGAATTAATGTTAGAACTGACAACAAATAAAAAAATGTATGCCCCACAGAAGCAGGATGCACATCATCTGTCTGTGGGTAAGGAGAGAAATCTTTATTAGATGCATTTGGAGTAGCAGGATGGGACACACAGATCAATACAATGACATTCACATACCAGTAATCTTTGCTTGCATGAAAACCATCTGTTATGATTCTGAAGACAGCTTTAGCATTACCCACAGCATGATGAGTGTGAAGAAGCTTCTCCAGGCATGTGCCACCTGGGGAACTCCCATCCCACCTGCATGGGGGGGCAGCCTTGCAGAGGGACTCCTACGGTTTGAGGGAAGAGTGGTCCTGGGCACATAAGGCAGCACCTCTGCTCTGCTCTGGATCACTGTTCCCTGGAAACTCATGTATGTCTCTTCTGATGGGTTTCCTGAAATCACTCCTAATACTTACCAGACCTTAAAGGAAAAAAGCGCCAAAAACATCTTACTATATTTAAAAACAGATGACTATAGCTTCTAGGTGTCTTGCAGGTAGCAGACAGTCTAACTGTCTGTGAGGGCATTTTAGGCAGTTCCCGAGAGCTGAAATGCAATTATTGACAAGTCCAGTCCTCAGGCTTGCCATCAAATGGGAATTTATTTGGGTGAAATCTCATCTTAATTTCACAAATTCAGCTTTTCCTGTTAAGACAGCTTTGGCAGCAATATCATTTTAAGGGCTCTCACCCATGTCTTCAACCTATCTGGTCTGCTCACACTTACCTCTCCACGTGATAACCCCGCCAACATCCATTGCTTTCAGGATAGGGCTAAAATGGACCATTGAACTGGCTAAAAACCGTCCAAACCCCAAGAAATATCTTGATGAATAAACAAGAATTAGTGGCCAGGGACAGAAGGAGAACTCTCTTAAGCCAGTGTGACCACTGGAACTATTGTTTCACAAAACTATGGCTTCAGTTAGCTCATGAGTATAAATCCACAAATGGGGCTCTGTAATCCTCTATCCTAAAAATTGACTTTATAAAGTTGCTTCTTGTGTCATGTGAAATTTTGGTTAACTCAGCTTCTTTTTAATCACATAATATTGCTTTTGCAGCGTCCTACCTAGCCAGCCAGTGTCAGTCTTAATGCTTTGTCAGCAGTAAACAAATTGTTTACTTTAGGCAATAGTATCTTTTTTTGTCAGACAAACAGGAGATGCTGAGCCATCTGTGGACATGTTCTCTTTGAGTACAGCATGTTTTTAGATCTCTTTCACTGCTTCAGTGTACAAATGAAGAAAATAAAAGAGAGCCATTATTAGCTCGTGGTAAAACCACTCTCTATTACACATTAAGAAAAATGAGCTGGCGTAATGGCATTTCTGTTTCAGTTGACCCCCTTCCTGGCTTCCTATCATTTTCAGCTCTGTTTTCTCTTCAGCATTGTCCTTGTTCAGGCAATCCTTGGAGCAGCCTGAGAAGCTTCCTGGTAATCACACAAAAAAGCGCCTGATAAATTTTTGAGACTGTAGATGAAGATTCTCTGCTACTTGCACAGCATTTTTTAAACTAGCCAAAGAGCTGCTCCTTACGAAGTCAAAATTAATGTTCACCTCTCTTGAAGAAATCAGCAGTTCAATTCTTATCTGCTGAACTAAAAGCTGACATTAGAGCTTTTAAAAAGGGAAGTGATACTGTAATAGGAAGAGCAAGAAGATTTCTGAAAGTTGGAGAAGCTTCAGCATACTTTTACATTAACTCTCTGTGGGCTGCAGCCAATACCCATTTTAACTACTTAGAGATGACAGATGAGAATGAGAGTGTTACAGAAAAGCGGTAATATAGATTTTCTTGACAGCAAGTAATAGAGAATGCTTCTGCACCACTGCTTTAAAACAATTGTAATCACCATCCGTGTGCATCAAATACAGATTATGGTTGTTACAGATACCAGCAAATTTAAAATAAGCCTGTCTTTGAAGTCAGCAAAACACTATTTCTTCACAAAGTTAAAAAAAAGTATTTGTGCTGTAGTGGCTGTGAAAGAGCTGTGGTAATCTGTAATAACCTCATCCTCCGTTACCCATAGAATTAAATTACAGTAATCAAGCCAAAATAACACATTTTTCTTAAATAGAGAGAACTAACCCTAACCATGAGATTTTGTCTGATCCAAAGAACAGTTACATGGGTCCAAATCCACACTAGCTCAGCACGACACCTGATGCTACCAATTTGACAGCTGTACAGAAAACGTGCTTAAACAAGTACAGAAAAAATGAAGAAGGTTTGTTTGAAGCAAAACTGTATGTTGTGAAAGTTCAAGGGAAGCTTTGCTCTCTCCGGTGTGCAGAGATAATGGGGCCCACATGGACTGTAGTTTGAAAAGAGTCCAAGCAGATGATTTCTGATTGTCTAGTGATTGTTTGGGATTTGTGAAAGCAATTCAAGCTTAGATAGCGATATTTTAAAAACCAGTTTTTACAATCCTACTGAGAGAAAACCCAAAATGAGTCCAAGCTTCTTGTTAAAATTCTGATGCTGTAAATAATTTTAAAATATTTTACTAGATGTACGTGGTCAGGGTGTGTTCTCAGGAATCCATTAGTTCAACCTGTCAGAGGAAGAGAAAACAGTCGATGTGTGTTGCATTTCAGGAGATTGCTCATTTGTTTCTTCTCAGAGTAGCTATTTCCAAACTCTCAAAGAGGCAGAAACAACTCCTCTCTAGGATGAAAGGCTCATCCAGCTGACTTGCAGCAAGCTTTTAAACCTGCTGGATCAGGCTGCACATCGATACCCCTAAACATGTCAGGTACCATTCTGGCCTCAGGCTCTCCCTGGATGGTGCCAGACTTTGTCTGGAGGGCTGGCCTGAGCCCATGCTGTGCCAGAAATAATGTCAAGGGTTTGGATCATTGCATGCCAGTGCTTGTGTCTCTGCCTTGGCCTTGTTTAGTGTGTTTTGTACAGATTATTGGCCCTGGGGTTCAGTATGCGGCTGCTTTCATATCTTGAGCCGTTCCAGGAAACAGAAAATAATTGTCCCTCTCATGGATGCTCCTCTGCTGCCCTTTGGGTACCATAAAGGAGAGATGACAGGAGGCTGGGACATTTGGTAGGGAATCCTGGAACCAGCTTTATAGATTTGCACCATTTGCGCTGTATTCCTAGTGGCAAGGTGCCTTGCCACTATCTAGCTACCTCAAAATCACTCCTTGCTCAAGCCAAGTTCGATATTTTTTTTTTTTTTACATTTTACACCGCTCAAAATATACAACAGTCATGAATGTTTGAAAAAGACACAGATGAAGAAACGGAAGAAAAACCTGCCTTAATGTACTTATAGTAAGACTAAATTAGAAAGGTGTGTCTCTATCTTCCTTACCCAGCTGACCTGTTGTAGGCTTTCTCTGATGAGATGGCTGTCAGAAGCTCTTTTTTTTTGCTCTTGTCTTGTGTTTCAAATTACATTCATTAGTGAGGACTCCATACTATTTGAGCTTGTTAGTTAATGTCCCCCTTGAAGTCCTTTGTCAGTTCTGGACAGATTTCATCTTTCTTCGAGAGCAAATTTTATTTCCTCTTTACCTGGTGAAAATCTAGTTTCCTCTGAAGCAGAATAAACATTTTTCCTCTTTCTTGAGACACAAATATCTCTTTGCTAAACCAGATGTCATCTTCTGTTCTGGGCTTGCTAATTAACAACTATTTGCATCAACAGTGGATAAAAGTATTCTGACTGATTTGTTTGTGATCCTGTATACATACATGCCTCCACATGAAACCATTTCCTCTGGTGAACGTTATATTACAACTTAATTTTGAACACTGATTTAAACATTAAAATCAGCTAAATCCATATTGGCCATAACTGCCTCTTTATTGAGATGAAGGACTTTGGGGTCATACAGGGTCTGAGGGGAGTAACCCCTAACATCTTGCTTCTTCTAGATGCTCAGGGCCACATAGGTGATTCTGGTGTGGTGACTGCAATGAAGAAGCACACTCCGGCTTTCATGAGCTGCTGTCTTCAGGCTCTCAAACTGATGTTGGTGACAGAGTCATAGTAGGATGGGCAGATGATCATCCCCTCTGAAGTTCAGACTGTGAAAAAAAGTGGTCTTCCATAATCTCCAACTCAGTTTCAGTCTGTACAAAATACGTATGTAACTGAGAATAAGTATGTCAGACTCAAGGTGATAGCTGAGTGTTTACACACCGGTGTGTATTCTGTCATTTCTTCCTTCTTTCACGGTGATGCACAGACGTGAATTTTGTTAAAAGTCCAGTGAAACCTCAGGAGGACTATGAAGTACTTGATGTTATTTAAACGAAAACGTACGGTGAAAGCCTATGAACAAAGTTGGTGTGAAAATGTGGGTAGTGACTGGTAGTTCAGTCACTCTTCTGAATAACACAAGAAATCAACGTATTTTTTTTCCTGGCTGAACCTCATCAGTCTGAACTCTTGCTTTTGTATGACTCCCTAGTTTCCAGGTATGAATCCCACTGGAATGAGGTGAATAATAGGATAGGTACTTGCTGGGAGCCTGATTTCTGTCCATTACACAAATGCATTTGTGTGAGCCCAGCTCCTGACAGATGAGTGCTCTGACCCGGCAAGCAGAGCTGCTGAGTCTCCAAGCCCCTTTCCCATACAGGCGTTATAAATTTGATAACATTTGTCCTTGTCTGGAAACTAAGACACAGAATGATAAACCTGATGGTGATTATTTAAGTTCGAAGAAAGCCAAAAATTCCCAGATGATGTTGCTTTTCTTACCCAAAAGCTTGCATTGGCTAGGAACAGAAGAACCAAAAATGAATCCCTCTCCCCAAAATAAACTTAAGGTGTTTTTTCAGAATTTAAAAATAATAATTAAATCAGGAAATTTCCAGTTTCATCAAAAGAAACTCATTGCTGTTTACTAGAGTAAGCATGATAGAAGGGGATTTTTGTGGAGGAATGGGTATTTGGACTCCAAGACCCGTTTCTTATATCTTCACGGCAGGCTTAAAGTAAGATTGGTTTATAGTGTTTTCTTCTGATATTGAGTCCCGAGTCGAGCATCAAACACTGGAGGATGATTAACAGCTAGTTGCATGAGCTGCTGTCACTGTTTATGAGTTGCTGTAGAGGAACTACCATTGGGCTCCTCCTCAGAGAACAGAATAGCACAACATAACTTCTAAGATGTGATCTAGTTATAAAGGAATACGTTGCTGTCATGGAAGAGGAACTAGTTAGATTTCAGCCTTCCTCTAGTATGCCCAGTAAAGCTTTGACTTTCTTATTCACTCGGCAATTAGCGTTTTAATGCATCGTCTTCATAGTGTCAAATTTTCCCATATCACTAGTGGCCCAGAGGAACAGCTGTATGCATTGAATGGTATAAAGAAGAGACATGCAGACAGAAAAGAAAAAAGAATATGCACAGTTAGGCTTTGCCTTGATGTATTTTTAGATGTTGCAAGCAGGCATAATGAACATGCTGCCTGTTAGAAAGTGCAAACCCTGTGAACGTAGCCTAAATTTGATTCCTCAGGTAAGGCATCAGACGGCATTTCCTGCAGTCCAGATCCCTCTCCTAATTATTGGTGCCTGCAGCCTTTCCTTCCAGGCAAGGTAACTGAGAAAATATAGAGTAACTAGTGGTTAGAGCACTCACCCAGGAAGCAGAAAAAAAAGATATTTGAAGGACCTGGATTTTGTGGGGATCCCAGGCATCCCCTCAAGCTCCCTGCTAAATAAAAGCAACAAAAGCAAGTGTTGGCTACGCTCTGGACCTGGATAATCTCAGCTGTTCACAGACTGAGATGCTTCTGCTCATGCCTGACAGCAGGACTTTCTGGGGCTCAGGAAATTTTAGTGTCACAAATGCCCATCTGAGGATGCGTGAGCAACAGAAAGTTGCCAGGTGTGCAAATTTGGCAACTCAGTCCTACATGTGTGCCATCCCTCTTGAATCTAGTCCTGGTGTCAAGAGTGATGTACTACTAGAGGAGCCCAGGGAACAGACATTTTAGGAAACAAGAAAAATCTAGTGTGGAAATGGACTTCAGAGAGCAGCCTAGTAAACACTCAGACCCCATCTATTTTGGGATTAAGGAGCTCATGCCCAATTAGGCAGGACTTAAACACTTGAATCTGCTAGTGGTTTGTGCTCAATGTTAACATCACATTTACAATAATTACTTTCTTTCCTTTCCATATGGGAAACACTGAAAAAAAGAATTGTCTGATCTTTTCTTCACATGCCACTCTCTTTTCAAAGTCAGAGACTAATCTTCCCCTGGCTTCAACCTCTTTCTTCGTCTGCCATTGCATGGAGTAGGGCTTCTTCACAGGGCAACAGCCTCCCACAAAGGCAGGAAATTCCTCAAGTGACAACAAATGCAACTTTCTTACTCCACGTTGGGTATTAAGGAGGTATTGGACATAAGCTTAGATCCATCACTTTCTTCTTGACAGCTTTAAGCCAGTGAATCAGAGTCTTTCTGTCACTCAGGAGGAGGGTTGCAGAGTACTGGTATCCTGGCCCTCTCCCTCATGCTCATAATCTAGATTCACTGCAGTTGAAGATTATCAGGTTTTTCACTGAGCCATAAACCCTTATTTGCCTAGAATTTGTTGTCTTCAAGACAAAGAACACTTTTATAGAGGAATAACAGGAGTATTTTCCTCTGAATTTAGATTTTAGTTGCTGCTTAACTATTCTACTTACTTTCAGCTCTTGTTTTAAGTTTTCTGTAAAATATCCACTCTTATTAGAATCATAGAATCATAGAATCTTCATGGTTGGAAGGGACTTTTGAGATCATCATGTCCAACCAAACAACTTACAACCTCTGCCACTAGAGCATGCCCTGAAGTGCCACATCTAGACGTTTCTTAAATACCTCCAGGGATGGTGACTCAACCACCTCCCTGGGCAGGCTGTTCCAGTCCTGACCACTCTTTCTCAGTAAAGTAATTCTTCCTAATATCTAATCTAAACCTCCCCTGCCGCACCTTCAGACCATTTCCTCTGCTCCTGTCATTATTCACCTGGGAGAAGAGGCCAACACCCACCTCTCTCCAACCTCCTTTCAGGTAGTTGCAGAGGGCAATGAAGTCTCCCCTCAACCTCCTCTTCTCCAAGCTAAACGTGCCCAGCTCCCTCAGCCTCTCCTCATATGACCTGGTCTCCAGACCCCTCACCAGTCCCCTTGTTTCTGACATTCCAGTTGACCTCCATCAGTGGGTATTTGCAGATCTAAACAAAGAGGAGGAATAAACCAACTGTAGCCCTAGGTTACATTCATTGTATCAAAACTTAATGGGAAACAAGAAATAAGTTATTGGTAAATTATATTATTAATTTTTTCAACTGCAATGTAAAGTGGACACTTACGACTGAAAGTTATAGGATTAATCCCAGGCTTTTTTTTATGTGCCAGAAATTAAAATTAAGCTCAGTCAAGCATCTCAGTTTTATTTTGTAAACTCTGATAAATATTCTAGATCATGCTGCTTTTGTCATTTGGTGAGAGCGCACAACAAGATAGGCTATTGTTTTTGTTTGGTGTGAAAGTGTATGCAATTGTTTCAGGAACATCTAATACACAATTATCAAACCAGGAACTGGAGCTCAGTTACAGAATCAAAAATGTTACTGATCAACTACCATCATACTAGCAAGTCTGCTGCCACTATTTTTAGGAAACAAAATATTGTGCAACTGATCTGTATCCTTATGAACTTCTGATTTTTAATTTTAAGAACGTGGTTTTTTTACTTTTATTAGTCCTGCTTTGCACTGCTCTAGCATTTTAATTTAATCTTCAGAGATCACTATGCTCTTAATCTGAATAACAGTCAGATGCTAAATTTGGGAAATATAATTTGAAAACTCAAAAGTCCTTAGAATTTGCTTGTTTTATTTAAGTGTATTTTCTGAAGCCAGAGGCTTGCCAGCAATTACTACACAAGTGAGTGCAAAAAACCTTGGAGACTACCAGTTATCCCCAAACTGAATTTAGCTCAGAGTCACTAGAGAACAACATCCTTTCACTCTGGGGAAAGCAGACAGCCCTCAGATACATTTGGGCGTACTATCTGACTTGCTCTCGGTAGGGAAGGTTTGGGTTTTCTCTGTAAATGTTCAATACGGTGGTATCTTCTAAGCAAAATTTGCACAGTGAATTAGTCAAATACCAGCAATGAAATATCTGAAAGTGCATGGAGTGCTTAACCCATCACCCATGTGGCATGGCAGATGCAGAGCACTTCAACATTTTTATTTTTATGGTATGCACTTTGTTGTATTGAAGTGTTGTTCCTGCCCTGCTTAGCTCTGCTTTCCTTCCATAGTATAGAATCATAGGATCATAAAATCATCTAGGTTGTAAGGGATCTTTAAGATCATCATGTCTAACTGTTAAGCTAGCACTTTCAAGTCCACCACTAAGCCATATCCCTAAGCATCACATCTGCATGTCTTTTAAATACCTCCAGGGATGGTGATTCAATCACTTCCCTGGGCAGCCTGTTCCAATGCTTGATAACTCTTTCTGGTAAGAGTTTTTTCCTAATATCCATCNGCACTTCAACATTTTTATTTTTATGGTATGCACTTTGTTGTATTGAAGTGTTGTTCCTGCCCTGCTTAGCTCTGCTTTCCTTCCATAGTATAGAATCATAGGATCATAAAATCATCTAGGTTGTAAGGGATCTTTAAGATCATCATGTCTAACTGTTAAGCTAGCACTTTCAAGTCCACCACTAAGCCATATCCCTAAGCATCACATCTGCATGTCTTTTAAATACCTCCAGGGATGGTGATTCAATCACTTCCCTGGGCAGCCTGTTCCAATGCTTGATAACTCTTTCTGGTAAGAGTTTTTTCCTAATATCCATCCTAAACCTCCCCCAGTGCAACTTGAGGCCATTTCCTCTTGTCCTATCATCTGTTACTTGGGAGAAGAGACCGACCCCCACCTCTCTATAACCTCCATTTTACCACTCTCTCAAGGGGACCAGCTATCTTTTTGAAATATTTTCTTTTGCCTTTCTACACTTGAAGGAGCATCTGGTTCCCTGGGTTTCCAACAAAACTAACACAACAAAGGAAATCAGGCTGAAATATAGGTAGCGTTGGTGGAAACAGGTATTTTTATAGGAAAATAAATAATTCCATTTAAGTAAGAGCTGTACTGAGAAAGATAAAGACCTTATTCAAACATAAGCATCACAAATAATAGGAATGGGAGTTCAAAAGATTACTGGCAAAGGAAATTGCTTTTTCATACAACAGTAGTTGTCCCCATCCTTCCCCCTGCAATTTTCCATGACAAGAAGTTTATATTTGTCTAGTTAAAATTTAGGTGGTTTAGAATGCTGCAGGTTCCCAAATGTGCCTGCCCAGGAGAACACCTGCAGAGGACACAGCGCGTTGCACGTTTCAAAGACAGTGATTTTTATGAATGTAATGGAATAAATATTGTGGCAATGACATGACTATATAAAACAATCTTATGATATTATTTCCCAGCAGAGGTGTTCCTCAGTTATTCTGTTTTTCAATTTGCAGAAGTCTTCTCAGACTCTTGCAGCTCTGCAAAATGCAGCTCTCACAGAAACTCTACTGAGGAGAGACAAGGCCACAATGAAGCTGACAGTCCCTACACTAAAATTGTGTATAATCATATTCCTTTCCAGCGACCTTTACGTGGAGGCACCAGTTCAATTTGGTTATTATCATGGACTTGACCTTTTCTTCAAATTAATTAGCATAAACCCCTCACACTTCATAAACATTAAAGCCTCCATCTAAAGCAATACACACAACAAAGACTCCCAATATACTGACAATAGGGAGCTAACTTTTCCCAGAGTTTCTCCTGGAGAAATAGTCATGTAACTTAACGGCTTTCTGCTAATTAATTCTTCTGCTTGTCATTCTGGAACAGGGAGGACAAAACCCCCTGTCCTAATGAGCCATTTGTAGAAAGCTGTGCCTCTAAAATATCCCAGAGTTTTGTGTTACAGCTAAAAAGAGTAGCATGGCTCCACACAAATTTAGACCTGAGCTGCTGTTCTCTCGGTCTCTTTTATCAGCCATAGGACCCCTCAGCTGTCCTGTGGAGAAACAGTATTCTTACATTAAAGTGTCACTTAATTTGTCCTGTAGGTCTGCTCCAGAAGCTTCTTACCCTTAGTACATATCATTAGGCATGTATATATCTATATATTTGCATACCAGCACCATGTCTTGGTAAACAATCAGCCTAGACATTTCACTAAAAGACTCTGCCCTCAGCCCCAGCCTCTTCCCTTAAGAAAATTGCTGCCTCCTTTAACACCCAAGAGAAAGGATTTTGTTGCAATATGCCTGAAATAGTAATACATGTTCTTTATGGTAGACCAAGAATATTTCTTTGCCCATACCCTCCCCCCCGCCGCAAACCCTCAGACTTTTTGGGTCATTGCTTCCTCTGTGGGTAACCAAATTATTAAAAATTTACTACTTCAAAAAATAAAAGAAAAGGATGCCTTCAAATTTCTCCCAGGCTCTTCCTGTTTTAATGCTTTGTCCAGCTATTGGCAAGGCATAAGCTGAGTCTGTGATTTATCAGAGCAGGTAGAGTGCAGCATGGACATTTCTGTTGCAATTAATGAAGCACATTGCACTTTACCCAAGGACATTAGGTTTTCAGTTCATTTATAATTCCTTTTTCCTTATGAGACTTTGTTTTAAGATATTATATCTCCTGTTTCCAGTAATCAGAACCTTTACTTCTTTCTCCCAATAACATTCTAAAGTTTTCTTTGGGCTGAACCTTAGCCGACGCATGTGGGCACACATCACTGTAAAAAGGGAGACCTTTATGCTTCTTAGACAAGGTTAGGGGAATTTAAAATCAAATCACTGCTGCTATTTCTTATAGCCAGCGGCTGCAGAAACATGTGTAATTGCATTTTCCCTACTGGAAAGCAGTTGTATGAATATTTGTAAGCTTATTTTTTTCTGTTTTGACATCAGGAGTGCATACAGCAGCATGTAAATTAGATACCACATTGAAATACATAATTATGCCACTAATACTTTTTCTCAGGTATCCTTTTATTTTGTTTTTCACCTATTTAAGCTTTTTCTTATTTTAAACATTTTCTATTCTTTTACTCAATTTTACTGAAGGCTTTTCAACTTCTTTTGGAAAAAAAAAAAGTCATGGATCAACACATGTGTTGTTTTGTTGCTCTTAAAGCTCAGTGTTCATGGCCAGCATTTTTTTAAAGCTTACAATTATATATATCACAGTAAAGCAACCAGCTTTACTGCTAAGTTCAGTGAAATTTCAGGCATGTTTCTTTCAATGATATACAGCATGCTGAAAAAAATCTAAAGCGACCAGGTAATTTTCCAACAGTCCTACATAGTTTAGTGGGATAGATTTGCTAGTCATTTAATAAATTTGGTTTGTTCCTCAAGAAACATGTCTGTTACAGCTAATTTGGAGAGACAAAAAGACAAAATCAGTACTGTTGAGCGACAGTTATAAATTAATCTCCCATGAGGAATTTTCTTTTGTAACCAGACCAAATTTTCCATCGATTAATTTCATTCCATTACATCTACTTACTGCTTACTTTACTTCCATTACTGAGACATTACTTAGTCATGATACATATGCCTTCTTAATGTGAGCCATTTACTAAAGAAAAGCTTTTGCATTGTAGAGATGTCAAGAAAGGTTCTGTGCAGTCTGAGTTCCAGCTCAGATTTTTTTTTCCGTTCTCTGCTGGAATTTGCATAGCAGAGAGGTATTTGTTGGATAAATAATAAACTGAAATTATTATTATTATTATACCAAAACCCATATTTTTCTCTCCTCTTAATAGTTAACATCTCTCATCTTTGCAGAATATTCTATACCTTTTTTAACCCTATTTTCTTTCTTCTGTGTTTCTATATCTTTATCATAAATGGTTTCAATTTCAGCACTCTGGAAGTTCTCCAGTAGATAAAAGATTGCTTCCACTTTGAGTCCTTGTAGCTCTCCCAGATCTCTGGAAAAATTGGAATTCTCTGCATTGTCCATGCACTCAGGTTGCCTATGATTCCCTCTAATACATTCCAGATAATGAATAGTTTGCTAATCTTTCTGAATCTGCCAAAATTTACTTATTTGGTTTTTAAATGACACCTCGTTTCTTTGCTGTTAGCATTAATGGACATCTTCATTAGGCATGACCCACAAAATTCCTCATGTTTTCCAATATTCCAACCAGTGCTTCCTATAAAAACCGTAACGTGGATCCAAATCAATTCACCTCAGCTGTCAGCACTTATTATTAACTACCCAACACCCCAGCAGGTGAAATCTCCGTAGGTTGCAAACTTCCACTTGAGTCTGTGTAGCCACAAGCTCTTGACATTTGATGAATGAGAAGTCAGGTCTCAGCACCGCTGCGTCCAGTGTCTGTACTACATTAAATCAGAATCCATGATTTGGGCTTTTCCAAAGGAGTGCCTGACAGATGAGACAAAGGGGTTTGTGTGCTGTTGTTCATTACTCATTACTCTTAATTTCTTATATGAGACCCTGCTTTAAATTTTGTAGTATGATAATGATGTTTTTTTTCCAATAACCAACCAAAAAAAGTGGACATGAACACAATATCACAATGAAAATTCAGTGAGGATTTCTATGAACATATCACAAAAGAACTATACTGTGTTTTTATTCTTTTTTTCAGGAAAAAAGGGGATGCAGTTTCTGTCATTTACAGTGAGTTCAGCAGAGGGTATCAGATTATATTCCTGAAGTTCCACTCAGTTCTGTCCTCTAACTGTTAAATTCCAGCATTCATAAAGTTTATGTTGCAAAACAAATTGCATTCTACTTTTCTTCTTCCCCAGTATAACATGAATAAAATTTAACAGGAATTGAGAGAAACATCCATCATACTGGAAACAGCTTCAGAAACTCAGTGTGTAGTTAGAGGAAGTTGACTTTATTGTAAATTGTAGCTTAAAGCTTATGCTACATTTGCTTTTACATGTTTCAAACACTTAAAACAAAATATGCACAAAATCTGAAGACTGGCAGTTAAAAGTAAGTTCTTTGCAGAACATGGTGAGCCCTCAAATGGAATAATTCATCAGGACAATCTTCTATATTTATGGTTCTTCCTCGTAAGAAAAAAAAGTCTCTTTTATCATGTCACAATAGAGTTAAACTGTTGTGAATCCTTTTCCTAATGATAACATCTGTGATATCCCTTACAAGGTCGTTTTTATTTAATGTCACAATTATACCACAGTTAAAATGCAGGAGTTGGTGCACCAGTGCAATAACTATTCCAGCTTTCATTGCAACAGGTGGAACTATTCCTATTACCCTCTTGTTATGAGACAGTATTAGTTGTGTGTGTATGTTTGCATAAAATTGTACTGTCCACTGAGCAATTAGCCTTTCAGTGTGTCTCTCTATAGTATCGTAATATTGTTTTAGAAGTGAGTAACTGCTTGCTAGGCACTAAGTGCTGCTCAAGGGCTGCTGCTGCCCCTGTCTACACATACATAACGTGCGTGGAGAGATGCTGATCATCCTATTGCTACAGCTTCCCTGTCATTGCAGGCAAAGAGGGAAGGGCAACTGGTTATTCTGTAATAACTGAGTGAAAGGATTCAAGCAAGTTTCCACTTTCTGTGGTGTATTAAAGTAGCCATTCCAAATCTTAATTTTAATTTTAATTTTAAAATATAGTAATACATTGAAACTGGTATGCTCAGAAAAGCTATCTGCAGAGCAAAAAACAGTAAACACACTGTAAGCCAGGACTGGATCTACCTGTGAGCCTGTACGGTGCCCACCAGAGCTTTGGCAGAGGTCTGTGAGCTCTCCTCTATTACTGCATCGGAAGTGAAGTTCTGCACCGACACATCGCTCCATTCAGCAGTGCGATGGTTATGCTTTGTGTGATAAACTCTGTCTGAATTACTGATCAGGAGTCGGGCTGCTTGTCTCTTCCCAGAAAATCTTTTTCATGACATTTGCTCTCAGCATTGCACCTGACCGTGTTTCAATTACTTGCTAAGGAAACTGTGTTGGCTTGAAAGAATCTCTGCACCGGAAACATGGCCCTGATCGAAAGGACAAACCTTTCTGCAAGGAATAAGTGCTCTCTCCTACTTAATTAAAACTCTTCTCTCTTAAGATTTGGTGCCCTGCCGAATCAGGATAACGTAATAGCCATCAGCAATACGCCCTATGGAAAGATATTTCTTTAAACTATGCTATCATTTCTTACTGGCGTTCCTTTTGCCAGCAAAGCGTTTTGGAAAAGAAATTCCTAGGTTAAGCACGAAAGCATTAAACTAATAATCAGCAATCTGATGAAAATACTAGCTTTTCTCTGAGTAAATAAAACCCATTTGCAATGCCATAGCAATTTCTGTAGAGAGTGATCTCATCTCAGGTCGGATACATCAGATACATCTTTATTCTCTTATCTTTTTTCAGCTGTTTTTTTCCTCCAATATTAGCCATTGCTTGCTTAGAAAACTAGCACACACTGTACTGTAACGGGTGGCTGGGCCTTTGGAGCAATGGACTGAAAATTTAAGACCTAACAGGATTATTCAGATGTTGTACCTATTTGTAAGTCCAAGTCCTATTTTCTTCTAACCACCCACTTCTTAAATCTGAGTTGGTAATGGATAGACAATGTATTTGAGTCATTACTCTTTGAGTCATTACTCTGCCAGAGTGGTGAGGTAGTTGATCACCATGGGGACAAATACACCTGCACATGGTTGATAGAAATGGGGACAGTGGCTGATACAAATGGGGACAAATACAGTTGCAGTTCATTGATTCATGCCATATAAAAACAAAAGCACTGCAACAGTCTCCAGGGCTATTGTTGAGGAGGAGAGTATGAAAAATATTAAATAAATGCATGCAAAGTAGAGACATAGTTGTCATGCATCACAGTTCTTGGTAGATATGATGGCTGGAAGTAAAACCAAACTTTTGAAAGAGGTAATGGTTTGATTGGATTCAACTGGAAAAGTTTCTTAAGTCAACAGCCATGCAGATTAATTTCCTTTGTAAAGTGCTTCTGTCCTTCTTAATTTTTCAGCAGTGCTTGAGAGAAGGTAAGGACTGCTCAGGAGAGTTTCACAGTGATGAGCTAGTGAAGGAGGACACCTGTGACATGGCTTTGGCTGTGACACCAGCTCTTCCCAAAGCAGTGAGTAAGAGCTCTACTGATGGACAGACTGACCCCACACATTGTTTTTGTAAAGGTATGTCTGGCCATGGATTATCATGTTATAGCGCTTGCATTGAAGCGTGTTTAAGCAGTAAGTGACAGTAGCTGGGTGCCCAGCAGTTTTTTAAGCCTTTAAAGGTGTTTATTTCATGAGTCAGATAATAGTCTTCAGCCAGGACGGCAGGTGTTTTCTTCTATGGCGGACATACGCTCTCCAGTGAGAGATGAGCAATGAGTGTTTATAAGCAGGATCATCCTAGCCTGGTATATGCTCCATAGAGAAAGGGGAAATACAGTCAGTTTTCAAAATTTCTGTATAATTTTGCTATACAAAATGAGGCATTTGGTTGTATTTCAATTGTCAATAGCCATCTCATTGCATTATACAATCTGCAGAGTGCAAGATGTCTCTCAGCTTGAGCACTAGTGTCTGTTTGACTAGGTGAAGCAGAAGAAAGTTTCTCTGAGTCTTACAGAGCTAATGAAGAGACAACCAGACATTTTGAATGGCATTAGTCTTCAGGAAACAACCTCTCCTTCCCAACTCTGTTGTCTTCCTGAGCAAGCAATACAGGGTCTTCAAGAGGTGTTTCTTTTTTCTGGTTCAGAAAGATCAAACAGTGTCTCTCTAAACCTATCTGTGACTGGTGAGGGGAAGAAGTTTCTTAAGGAAACTGTCACAATGGGGAATGTTTCTTTCCATCTCACAGGAAATTCTGGTCATATTTCTTCCTGCTCAGGAAGAGAAGAATCCCATCCTGATCCAAAAAGACCTCAGTGACTCTAGCTTGAAGGAAAGGAGATCAGCAGGAGTTTAGAAGCTTAACCACGTTAAAATTGCATGATTGTTACCAACACAGATGGGATCATTTTGATCTTTATAACTTAGCCCTGTACCACTGAGACGTAAGGGCAGATATAAGTGCTCTGTTTCGCTTGAGCAGAACTGGACTACAGTGGTAAACACACAGGAAGACTGGTGTGATACAAAAATGTTAAGAAAGGTTTTTTGATCGTGAATTAAATTTCAAAATATGACTTCGTGTTTATACGTTATATAGTGCCAGCCAACCATGTCAGCTTGACCTCTGGTGATTCCACTTTTTAGGAATGTTTGCTAATGTTACTGGTAAAAATGTATAATAATTAATAATATTGCAGCACATATCCTGGAACAAAAAGTAGGCAAGAAAAGTTTGCTCACTTTACAAGTATCAGCACTATTTCTAGGGGAGTATTTTTACCTTACTATAACATTGTACTGTTTTCTGGTACAAATGGAATTATATGAAAAAGATGATTCACTGGTAGAATATTTGAGCAGTAAAATTGGGGCAAAGATGTGGTAGGGCTCATACTTTTTTAAGAGTTCCAAGAAAAATATGCTGGGGAAGACAAGAAAGAAAAATAAAAGTAGAGGAAAGGAAATCAAGTTTTTAAAATATGGGAAATACAGCTAAGAAAAAAATCGTTGTTCAGTGGATTAGAGGGCATGGGGGAAAGGACTGATGAATGCTTTTGCTCTTGAGAAGCAAGAGGTAAAAAGAAGGCCCTGGATGACAATTGTGAGGAAGAACAGGAAGAAAACATCATCAAATTGATTTGTTCACCTCTTTGTGTTAGGTCCTGTTTTCCTCTTTGATGCTTGCCCCTTGCTTTGTGCTTCCCCACCTCTGCCATGCTGCAGCATCTTTCCTGATGTGCGCTTACTGGTGCTGGGCCGTTCTGGCCCACCATCCCTTCCTGAGCAGGGAAGGAGGGAGGTGCCAATGTGCTGCCCTGTATCGCAGCAGCCTTGCTGCCAAAGGTGAACAGAGGTGGTGTATTCCTTCTCCATGGCATCTCCCCTGGCATAGGATCTGAGGCAGAAGATGGTCTCCAGAGCATGTTCCATGGTGCTTCTAAATGTGCTGGAAAAGAGGAATTTGGGCAAATAGAAACTGCAAAGAAATTGCCTTGCTGAACTGTTTGATACTAAAGATTAACTCTGCCCCAAAACCCCATAAGGTGAGTTGTATAGCCTTCAGTACTGAGAACCTTAGAGCCATTTTAAAACCATTTTTAGCCACCATCATTTTAATCTTCCAGCACATCCAAGAATTTTCTAAAATGGGGCTGTGTCTCAGTATCTTGTGCTTTCCAAAATCTATCAGTGGCATGTATCTCTAATACTCTGCACAAGTTTAATTTCCATTCTATTGTTGAGCTGATGAGGAAGGAAAGAAATCTATTCTCTGTGATGACTCTTAGTAACAGAAACACTTGAGTGAGCACCAAACTGTTTTACATCAATACCTACCGCTTACATCATGCATTTTATTCGTGCTCTTATTGAAATTATTTTTCTTAGTCTTCATGGGCTTGCTGAGCACACAAATAATTTATCTACATCAGCCCTTACATGAAATGCTCCCATTTAAATTTCTAAATACAAAATAACATACGGAGGCAAATGAGTTCTGTCTTTTGAAATGGATGTATGAATTTCTATTATTCAGCTGAGTTTTTCCTCTTCCTAGCAAACTAGATTTTATCCCCTTTAGGACTGCTGTTAACCAGGCTCGGATATAATCCTTAGACCCTGACTGGCTACTAAACAAGGAAGGAAGTAGAATTTCAGGCAGATCTGACAAAATTGGAGCTGCAATATTGCTGCAAAAGAGCCACTACAGCCATGGCTTTCACTTTTTACTTAATTTGAATGATACAACACATTTGCTTTGTTAATTATGAACACCAAAATTTTCTCTCTTAAGAGCTTTAATAGAAACATTTTGAAACATTTAAAAGTGGGAATGGAGAAGAAGGATAAATTGTACAAGCTTGACAGCTGGCTTGGGAAGTCTAAGGAAAACAATATACTTCACTGTCCTTTTTCTATCCTATCTGTTGACTCTGGTACTAGAAGGAAGAAAAATATTTCTGCTTTGAAGAGAAAATGTCACCTAATCACTAGGGTTTGTGGTGTGCTCTGTGGCTAGTGGAGGTTATGGGTGGGGTTTAGTCACCCAAATGTCAGTACCCAGTGCCATTTGAGGTCCTCCAGGGTATCCTAACAGCCCTCCATCTGCTGCTCTGAAAGGGTGTATGTCTTCTAAAGTTCCTTCATCTACCAGATCTATGCTCATGGGCATAGTCAGGGCATCTGAAATAGCATTGAGCACCTACATTTGCTCGGGCAATCAAAATAAGGTTACCACTGACAGTAACAGGAGCATGGATACCAAGTCCTCATGTAAAAACACCTGCAGCTTTTTTAATTTTTTCTCTCCCGCGTCAGTTCCTGCTCTAAAAAGTCCTTCTCTGGACAAACTTATTCTCATTCAAGAAGGATGTTAAAACAGACAAAGTCCAGGATCAGCTTTTATGGTATGCAAATCTTATGCCCACAGTAAAAGAGCTTTGGTTATGTCTATACCAGAGACAACCAGAATTTATCAGATTATATTAATGTAATTTCAAAAGCTTCAGTAGTTTTGAATAAGCATCCATGTAATTAATATAGGAAGGATATTCTGTCCCCCTTTTATTAGTCTAAGAATAACTGTATGAAATGTCTTAAGCACTCAAAAACTAGACCATGACTTCCTATGAACAGTCTTATTTATTCCTCTACCCAACTTATGTACAGCTGCATGTAGACCACTTGCTGTTCCCTGCTTATGTTGTTTGTCTAAAAGTTGTATACTCACATTATGAACTAACCCACAGTTTAACAAGTCTGTATAGGCCAAATCCTCCTGGAAGCTGTTTCCAAATATAGGAAGGAGAAGCAGGTGGTTGAGAGTAGTCAGCATGGATTTACAAAGGGGGAAATCATGCTTAAACAGCCTGATAGCTGTAAGAAAGAAGTTTTTACTGTGAGGATGGTCAAACAATGGCAGAGATTGCCTAGAGAGGTTGTGGAGTTTCCGTGCTTGGAGATACTTAAAACTGGCCTGGACACAGCCCTGAACAACTTGCTGTAGCTGGTTCTGCTCTGAGCAGGGGTGTTGGACTGGGTGATCCCCGGAGGTCTCTTCCAGTCTCAGTGATTTTGTGATTCTGAGTTTGAAGACTGTCTGTTGTAGGCTAGTCCTTTGCGATCTATATGAGATGACGAAAAGTGCTTTGGTACGGAAAAAGTGCTTTCAGGTATGGAAAAGAACCATACATGTCTCAGGTTCAGGTTGTCCTCCTGACACCCCTCATAGCAGAACATGGTTTTCAACCACGTTGGTGATCCTTCATCTTTCAGATTTAGCAACCTAAACCTACCGATGATGTTGCTGCCCTAACTGCAGAAGCCCAGTTTCACTCTTGCATTCCATATTGTCTACAGACACAGTAGGGTAAAGAACAGATAGATGTACAAAAAAGGGGTGATGTTTCTCTTTTATGTGGAGGTTGTATCACCCTGCCTGCTAGTGTTCAAAGCAAACTCTGAAAATTAAGGTTGTGGGGAGTAGTAAAGTCAGCTGATATTTTGGAAAAAAAAAAAAAGAAAAGTATATATATTTGTTTCAATACCAGATGGATAGAGAGTTAGGGTTCTTGCTGTGCTTTCTGTGCTAATGAAAACTTGATAAAGGATTTGTGCTGTTTTTTGTGACAACTTGTGCAGGAAGATTTAACAGCTTTAATTTGTTTTAGATTAAAGAAACATTCCTTCAGAATAAATATTTTCATTGAAACAATGTAGGGAAGGATATTTTCTTTTATGAGATGTTTATTCAGTAATTTGCCCACTGCGAATTTGCTTCCTGAAGATGCCAAATATGCAGCAAAGGAAATTGCTGTCTTTCTTTGCGTAGACCAAGAGTGTGAGGGCTTTGCTGCCAGCTTCCACATGGGGTCAAGGGGGTCACCCCCCTACTGTACAGTCTATCATATCCCATTATCCCTTTTATAATGCTACATCTCAACAGAAATAGGGTGTCTTGTGCTGACAACCTCTCCCTTGTTACTCGTGTTCCCATCCTCTTCTTACCACTTAAGGAGACAGGATTGAAATTCACTAGTGAAATATGCTGCGCCCTCCCTCTTCCCCTTGATTCGCAAGCACACCCACATTCACGTATCCCTTGGGTATTAGAAGAGGCCTTAAATATGCCTAATATGCCACCTATATATGCCCCCTATAGTGGCTATGTGCAGCCATAGGTAAACGGATGCTTAGGAGTGACCAGCCCTTTCTCCCCTCTCTTCTCCATTTTCTTGTGCTTGTTGCTCCCTGGTACACCACGATCCTTCCTTTTACCTTTCTTTGGCCATTTTCCTAAACATCCTGTAATAAGTTTTACATAACCCCACAAGACATTTCTAAATGCTTATCAGAAGTTTCACAGAAGGGCCCTGAAGTGTCCTTCAACACTCATGATAATCATGTTTCCCCTCCTTATTAGTTACACAGTTCAGGCAACCCTCCTCAAGTCTGTGCCTGAGCAGTTCCTTTAATGGCCATCAATCAGCGGCCAAAGAGCTCTGATCTTCGTCATGGTCACTTTCCTTTTACTTTTCTTTGGCTATTTTCTTTGGCTTTTTCTTTTTACTTTGTTTTGTACTGAACAGTCCTTAACTTAATGAACCAGGTGCTTGGTCTTACCTACCTTTAAAAAATGTATTGCTTGTGTAGGTCCATATTGGTCCCCAACACTATAGGAGAGTAGGGCAGGATACGAAGCCTTTCCAAAGACCCACACTGTGATTACAGGCACTTGTGGATGGGTGGCCAGTAGTAGCTCTTCTGAAAGTAGTCGAATACTGAAGGTTGGATTCATTTGTAAGGGGATGGATCCTTTCCAGTGCCTCGGGAACTGAGCAACACGAGATCCACACCACACTAAATGTTTCGTGTTTTGATTCCAGAAAGCATGTTTGCTCAATTGTTTAACACATAGATGGATTTCTGACCTTAAACTTTAGCATTTTAAGCTGCTTAAGTACAGCACTAGCAACACTGCTTTTAGGACTAATCAGGCAAGCTGGCAGGTAAAGATCATTTAAAATTCAGTATTAATTTAAGTGCACTTTGTCGATCAGTTCTTTGGATTTAGCACTTGAAATGTATTACTAAATGTTAGTGGAAAGGTTATAAGTTATAATAAAAAGTTGACAGAATCCATTCAGGCATTAACATTTATATAGTCTCCATCTGAGGTTCTGGGATAAAGCAAGTTTTGTACCAGAAAGCTAATTGGTAGCGAGAAACGGATCACACTTACTTTGTGAATGTGACATAGGTCAGAGTGTTACTCTGCTTTCTGTAGGAAGTCTCTCCCAGACAGACAAGCCCATATTTTTCATATGTGAATTCATAAAATAGTGGCATTTAATGTACCCACATGTAAAAGCACACGTTGAGCCGCAGTGTTAGTATAAAAGCCTGTGAAGCAGAAAAGCTGTAACCACAGAGCTTACAATTGTCCAAAAAGTGATAAGCTCAGATCTAGCAGCTTCTCTGCAACATTCATTCAAGGAGGTTTCTGCGCTCACTCCTGGATTAATTGACATTTGAGGGGATTTCTTGGCTTATTCCTTATGTTACCCTGGTTTCAATTTGCATATAATCAACTTTGTAGAATGATAGGTCTTTTATTGAAATGTACCACAAGAATAATTGTGTTTTCTCAGAGAAAAAGTATGAGTTTTCAGGAAAGCAAGGGGCTTTCTTTATTCTGTTTATAATGAGTGATTGATTTTACACTCCTCTGGTACAAAAAAACATGTGTTTTCCTTCATTGTGCAGGTCATCAAGGGATGACTCAGGCTGCACACTGCATTGTTGTCCTCGGAGCTTCCCTCTGGAGCTCTCCTTCCTTCAGTTCATGCCTTTCAGCCCAGCTTCAGGACTCAGACTCCCAGACTTGATCCCCTTTTTTTGACAAATAACTGTTCACAGAATGAACAGGAAGAGATCCCTGCTCCATATCTGCCTTGGTTTCCTAATAATCTCATAGCAACGAGTAACAGCTTCATAAGTCATATATATGTACCCTGCCTTTTGACTGCATAGGCTTTTATTTACTTGACTCTTCATAGAAGGATATTTTGTGCTTCACTTTCTCATGACATTTAA
Source organism: Rynchops niger (assembly GCA_013400035.1). NCBI lineage: Eukaryota > Metazoa > Chordata > Aves > Charadriiformes > Laridae > Rynchops > Rynchops niger. Next base: position 56,573 of record VXBH01004217.1, on the reverse strand, counting down.
TGATGTTGACCATATCTTGATTTTAACATCCAAGATTCCACAGTCAAACATTTGAATTCTGAATGTCCATTTCAGGAGACGGTGGTCCTGGATTCAAAGATGACACCTTTGTTTAGGAAGGAGTGTGAATTTAAATTTGAAACTGAATTGGACTCACAAGCCTTAAAGCATACTTTCAGCAGTTTTTGATGCAAGTTGCCAAAATCCTCACCAGTTTCTGGGTACCTGGGTGGGACGAAGTGTTCTTAAAATTCTACAAATTTTTAAAACTTTTAAACACATAACATATTGCAATCCGTTATCAGTTCTTATACCCAGATGGTGTTCTATACTTAACAAATACAACTTTCTGATATGAAATTGCATGCTCAGAAGACGAGTTCTTTAGCAATGCTAATTCTGCATAGTTGGTCCAGTGCTGAAATATCATCTTTTTCAGAATGACAAATGAAGATGTACAGCCTTTTTTTTTTTTTTTTTGGCCTGCATAGTTTATTTCACTAACCATGCATTTACTTATGTTTATTGAATTTTAATTCATCATCAGAAGTCATTCACAGTTATTTTGGAGTTTCTGTGTTCATCTATTTTTACACGATATTGTCTCATCAGGTATAACTTTATAACTTTAATAACTGTATTTCCCAAGATATTTTGGGACCTGAATATTATATGGAGGATAACCCAATAAAAACTCTTTTTTCAAGAGAAACACACCATAATCAGGTTGCAGTGTCTGCCCGCTGAATAGAAAGCTCTTCATTAAGGATAAATAAAATGTTCCTTTCTTGTACATTATTAGCTCCAGAGGACTTTTGCATAGAGAAAGGCTTCTATCCTTCTTTTCAGTAATGATTAGAGAATTAAACCATCCCATAGGGTCTTCAATTTTATTGTTGATTTTCTTTTGTCCTGCGTTTATCCTTTTTTTCTAATTCATGATTTAATTTTTTGTCTGACTACTGCAGAGATAGTTCCAGGCAGAAGTATGATAAAATTATCGAGTTCTGTCAATAGTATTTCATATTCACTTGACAGCTTTTCAATGCCCCTGGAGTCACCAGGGATTGCTCTTCATGGGCTCCCATTTTTTTGCAGTAAGCTATCCCTTAAGGAGACCTTGTACCTGATGTATGTTCAGTCCTCTAATAGACATCCTATCTCCTGAAGTAGCTATAAATTTCTTGTTTCCAAGATTAAGTTTTACCTTTAAATCTAGCTTAAATGCACCCAAAGTAGGAATGCTTTGCCTGTTGTACGATGTGAGCTTGGCCTGTCTGAATTCAGTCTAAGTTTCCTCCTTAGGCTAGTTACTGCAATTAACACACATGAACTGCCAGTGTCCAGTTTCCAAAGGAAAATATTCCACTTGGGTTTCAGATGACAGAACCAACAAAAGTTACTGATGATCTGGTCAGTTACTGTTGCTGAGGACTGGTTTTTGTGAAGGATGCGTACACTTTGTTCCTTCAGAGCTGTGTACGATTCTGCTCTGCAGTCTTCCACAAAATATTTTAATGAAATCGTGACACCTCCATCCCAAGGTGGAGCATGTTGCTTCTCAACTCTGAAATCCTCCACAATGCTGCTGGTGATCTCTTGCTCTTTGCTCTTTTTTCTGCTAGAGGTTTTTCTTTACACACAGCTTTTCATGTGGGGCTGAGGTAACCCAGGTGCAGTATTCATTTCTTGGTTTGAGGACCTGCTTCCCGGCCTGGTTCTGTCCCATACTCCTTATTGTAAATCTAATTCTTGACTCTGGCCTGTTTCTCATCGTAAGGTTTCCGTGTTCCCATTGCAATCTACTCTTAAATAAGGGATTCTAAATGTTCTCCACATGGGATGCTTTATTCAAGAGTCTTAACTCTTTTATAAAACAATCTGGTTCCGCCTATAGGAACCTCTACATTTTGTGAGCTCGGCTGGCAAGGAGGGTTCCTCTTTCCCTCCTACTGTAAAAGTGACCAATACCCTTTCCCTCCCTCTTTTACTTTTGGGGTATCTAGGACAATTCCAGCTCTGTTGCCACTATTCTGAAGACTTTCAGAGTCTTCTAATTTTTTTCAGAAGGCTCATGTCCTCACTGGGTCTTCTTCTTTGTGTTCTCATCCACCCTTTGCACAGAAGGTGTTTCACATTCTTCTTTCACAAAGGGCTATGGCAAGCTGGCTGTCATGGTGCTTACTCATCTCTGTGAATCTTTGGATTCTCCAAGATTAGAATCACAGTTTCGTGGGCTCCTGAATATGCCACCTTAGCTTTTCTACTAGTTTTTCTACTAGCACAGCGATTCTGTTACGAAATGCTGCTTTCTAGTGAAGTCAACACAGATATTCTATTCTATTCTTTTCTTGTTTTGGCAGCAGAAAAGGCAGTCATGGTATAAGATGACTGAAAGAAATAAACAGTATTACTTAAAACAATGTATGCATATGTTTGTGTGTATGTTTGTTCTGCCGTCTGCGTTGAACAGCTGCCAAGTAAAACCATGCAACCACCCTTAGGCGCTTGATATCTTCCTCAAAGTCACAAGGAAAAATATGCAGTTCTCTCACATGGAAAAATATTGAGTCCTCTCAAAAGCAGGATGCTCGTGAAATTGCTGAGCAGTTTATCTTACTCTGAGTGAAAATGAAGTATGTTGAAGATACTGCAAATAAGAACTCTGGTTGTAAAGCTGAATGAAATATTATTACCATACTTTGTGTGAGGGTGGAAAGGATGCAGGTACTGACCAAAAATGGAATGACAAAAAAAATGCCAGGACATATTTAAAATAAATAGGTTTTTTGAAATAAGGTCCTATAAGTCACAACACTCAAAAAAAAAAAAAAAAAAAAGGATACATCTTAAAAACTCTTGCAGACATTGCTGTAAAAAGCAAACAATTTTATAACTACTGTGTAGGATGATGAAGTGACTGTTCATGGACTGTGGTATCTTAGATCAGAAGAAGTAAACACAACTTTAATTAAAGATGATACTTTTGCATCTATATGTTACCATTAAAAGTGCAGAGAATAATAGAAATTTTCCCAAGAAAATTCCAGCAGTTTGCTGAATAGCCAAGTTCAGATGACAAATGTAAAATAGCTTTTAATTGATGTTGAAGTGCTCTGGAATCATGGATTTTACGATGTCTGATGCCCAGAGACAGGTGCTTTTCAGACTGTGTTCAGGATCCGGATAGGTGTTTTCACACTCTTTGGAACTCCCACAGCATTTCCAGATCTGACTCAAATGTGAGTCTGAGATTTACTTCCTAGTCAAGAAAAGACAAATCTGAGAACTTGTGAAATTCATCTGCAGAAGAAATGGCATCAAGACAGCTTGGGCAAAGAGAAATATTAGGAATGTTTTCAGGTTTCTGTTTCTTTGTACTTTTTTTTTTTTTTAAACAACAAAAAAAATGCTTTTATGAACAGTCTTGGCATATCACTAAATGCGTTAATTTTAAACAAAAGACAAAACCAGGCTTGTGTTCAAACTCGCTGTTTCATTTGCCTATTAAACCTGTCCTTTAGGAGCAGCTGGAGTGGAAGCAAACAGTTCTGGCATCTTTTCATCCAGTTTCTCCTGCTCTCTCCATCAGACAGCTGCTTCATATTATGAGCTGAGGAAGAAAAAGCAGTGTTTAGCCACACACTGTTTAATGAAGGTCTGAGGGTCGTTGTTTTCTCTGTTGGAGGCTACCTCATAGAAGGGTCACGGTATTTTATTTGGAAAATACACCTACAGGGTGTAGGTAACTGGGACTGGATTGGTCCCCTGCTGAGAACTCAGTGAGTTGCATTACAAAATAAAGTATGGGATTTTTCTTTGATTTCCAGTCAAGAAAAGTTTACCAGTACAGTGGCTTACAAATACTTCATTTGCTTCCAGATGAACATATTGGAGAGACTGCATGGTAGATTAAGTTGAAGAGTTTGCAGCCTTTTCTGGCAAAAGGATGGCTTGGGAAATACTATTTTTTCTAGAAAAGAAACATAATTCATGCCAGTTCTCTGTAAACCCAGATGTCAGTTAATTAGCAGTCCCATAAAGCAAATGGCCACGGAGATCAGGTGATTTAGTCATTCTCAGTGAAAGGCTTTGCCATGCATAAGTGTGAAATAATAAGTGTGGAGGTGGAAATGCAAACACGGAGTGACAGTCTAGAGGTAAAAAGAGGAAAAAAACCCTATTCCTGCAGCACAACCTACTTGCCTGGTATTCAGAGGGAAAATAAATGCTGATGGACTCTTTTAACATCTGGGGAAATGCAGGTACCACATACACACATCCATTTGATTTCTTCCATGGTGGGAAACCACAATTTAAGAAGCAAAAAGAGCTGCCTCTTCTCTGGCCCAGGAGCAGTGAAGGCTGATGGCTGTTGCTTCCTGCCACCCCAGTAGTCTGCACCAAACTGCTGCCCCAACCAGGGAGGGAAAGCCCAGCTTCTTTAACCAAGAGTGTCCACTCAAGGTGTGAGGTTGGCTTATTTTCTTTCTCTGTGGTAGGTGGGAAACCTCACAGAAAGTCACACTATTAACATAATGTAAAGGAAGTGGGCAAAAGGACTGAAGAAAATGAGGTCATGAAAGACAGAGCAAATGTCTGGACATTAAAAACTAAAAAAGGAGACAAAGTCCTCTGAATGTCATCATAAAGTGAAAAAAAAAGGCAGTCAATAGGACAATTTTTTCAGGGACAAACTTGTGAAAGATTACACTACTATCCTGAATCCTTCACTAGTCACCCAGCACAATTTTTCATGTGGAGCCTGAGAAATTTTTACTTCATGGTACCCCAGATCTTTTCAGAAGCAGCTCTCCCTGAATTTCTGGTGCTATTTGCAACAGAAATCGGTATTTTACTCCCCTCTGAGTACTGAATTTATTGTTGTTTCCCTGGGGCTCAAAACAGACTGCCCAACATATGTGCCCACACAGCCCTTCACAAAAGCATTTGCAGTCGAATCTCATAGGTAAGAGAAAGGAACGAAGAAGCAAGAGAAAGAGAGGAAGGAGGCAAAAGAGAACCTAAAGCAGCTCCTTGCCCAACAGGCGTATTATTTTGAGTTATAGATGGAAAGAAATCCAAAATGTAATTTCTCTGTCTCCTTATGAAGGGAAATAGTTTTTTGAATTTGGAAGTTTTGACAGCAGGCAACAGCGAAGATGGCATGTCAGAGCAATGATTTCCTCAGCTCAGGCTCCCTTGTCAAAGGCAGGAATTTATTTTTACTTATTTTCAATTTTTACTCCATTGCAGCCAAATTTCTCCTCCTTAACTTTTTTCCTTTCTGACTCCTTTTCTTCTCCATTCCTCCCAAACTCCTTACTTTTTTCCCTAGCACCAAGCTGAATTTCTTCAGCTATGATGGAACAGTACAACTCTCAATTCTGGCATCATCATCTGCCTTGATGTTTGTTTGCAGGTGATGGAGTTTCCAAGAGCAGAGCTTCCTTGCTTCTTTGTTCTTTTGAATCTGTTGGAGGCTGGTTTTTGGTAGAAGCAGTGGAATTTGAGTGAATCTGGAAAGCACTGTTGCCCTCCTAACAGAAGGATTACAATTAATTCATTTTCCACGATGGAAAGTGACTTTGCGGGAGATGAAATGGCAGAAGCTGTGAAATGTGGGACCACTAAAATACACGGCACTACCATAACTTTATTAAACTATTACTCACCAGAAAAAAACAAACCCAGTATTACTCACTGGAGCCCTGAGGAGCAGTGGTCAGGATTTCCATGTCCAAGAAGTGAGCCCCGCTCTTCTCCGAGGAAGCTCAACCTGTTCACCCAGTACTTTTGGTAGGTGGGAGAGGTGAGGGGAAACACTCACCGCACGCAAAAGTAGGCATGCCCGGATACATAAGGACATAGAAGAGACAGGACCCACAAGAAGCCTTTTGAATTTCCCTTCCCAAACCATTCACACCTGGGAGTCTCCTAGTGGAGCTGGCAGCAGGCAGTAAAAGGGTGGTCTAATCCTGCCATGCAGCTGGACACAGCTTTCCCTGATGCTTAAAGAAATACCAGTGAAGTATAAAACCTTAAATGGGGCAAAAAGGTGCTTTCACTTCCAGACCTCTCCAGCATACTTAATTCTCCATGCCAAAGTACAGCTTCCCATGTCCATTTTTGTATCTTCACTATATAATCCCGAGGGCTTCTCTCCAGGTTTGGTTGACAAGTGCAGGTTTTATAAAAGTTATTTTGGGGACGACTCTGACTGGTAGGAAGGCAGATTTGAAAAATTATCTCTTATAGTAATGGTTACATGCAAACCAAGTTGCATGCTCAAACCAACTTCTTAAGCTTTGCAATAAAAAAAAAAAAAAAAAGGAATGAAAGAAAACCTACATCAGAAACTGATGTATAAGGTGCCCACTGAGGCTGAAATCCACTTCTCTGGAGGCAGTGGGCGAGCTTCAACTGCATCAGGCATAATGTAGCTATATAAAAAGAAATCGAAATATATTCTTAAACAGGAGGGACTGTGACACAGACCCACTTTGATGTCTTCAAAAATAGGAAAGGGCTTGCTTTTCTCATGTGTAACACTGCATTTATATTTGCAAGAGTAGATTTGCCTGGTTTATAGTTCAACTATGTCAGATAAAAATTCCTCAATCCATATTCAGTGAACCTCACTGGATCTACGCAGTATTGGGAAGCGGCCTGTGGAATGAATGCAAAATATCCAACACACAGATTTCTACCAATGTAACAAACCCACCAAATGGCATGAAAAAAACCACTAAAAGTTTAGCCTAATTTGGATCTTGAATGGATCTCGACCAAAGGCACTGCTAAGATTTCCTGATTTTTTTTTCCCCCAAAGGTGTGGTCGTTCTTGAATAAAAATACTACAAAATATTTCTTAGAATACAGTTTGCACTGTACATAAAGGACAGAAATTTTCAGCACTCAGGCTGAGAAACTGGAATGCTGTAATTCTGAAGCTCAACCTTAAATAATGAACAGTAGCAGTAAAAAACAAAATAAAAAAAAACCCCAAATCTGCTGAAAGCCTCAAAGCAAAAGAAAGGATTGTGTGTTCCAGCATCTGAGACTGGGAATAGCTGGATGAAAAGCTGTCTGGTTTTGTTAATCTGTAAGTGGAAAAGGATGTGTTTTAATTGTTCTTTTAAAAGGCTGCATGCATCCTTTAATGAAAGTAATTGCAGCAAGGATTAGTAGAATTCAATTAGCCACAACAGGTGTATGTTAGAGATCTTCAAACCACAGAACACAACATCATCCTTCAGAGCAACCAGCAAATTGCCTGTTAATGAAAGCTGTCAGGTAAGCCCTGGAAATGCCGGCATCGCCAAGGTTCTCTCAGCAGGAAAATAAGGAGAGGTGTAAATGTTAAGATTGATGGTCGTTAATGAAGGAGCCAGCAGCAACGGACCAGGTTGCCTTTTCCCCCAGGTAACCCCGTGCAATTCCTGTACAGTGTTCACTGGCAGCCTTGGAGGAGAATCTGAGCTGCACCTGAATGCTGTTCTTCCCTGGAAAAAGCCTTGGGGATGGCAGTGATGAAATCCCATTGTGTCTTCCCTTAGGAGAGAATCACATCTATAATATTTATATCTGTGAAGGAAAGAAGAACTGGGTTCTGCATTTGGAAACAATTTCTTCTCTGGGGGTGTGTGTGTGTATGTGTAAATGAGAATGGAATGTTGTTATCTTATGAAAACTCACAGCCTTCAATGTCTAACATTGTTTCACTAGAGGAAAGAACATTGGAAAGCCAACAGCATAGCAGATTAGAGAGGTTCTGGAAACTGTGTGATATCATATTTCCATTTCTTATTACTTTCATACAATTTTTTATGGTATTTGTTGTACTAAAATTTCAGATTCTGGATTTTTGCACCAAGATAAAGATCTCAGATTTTTTTTTTATTTTAAAAGCAACTAATTTTTCAGTTTGCGAGACAGAATCTTGGATATATCCATCCAAATGCTTCTCACACCAAAAGACAGGTACAAAGACTCTAAAAGGTGTTTTAGAAAAATGTCCTGATCTTTAAGCTACTCTCAGGACTCCTTAATAGGCCTAAATAATTCCAATTTCTGGAGGTGGGCCATTATGAGTACGCCCACCTAGCGGTAAAAGGAAGGACATGATTTTAAGAGACGAAGTTAAATATGTCAAACGTGTTAAATACATCAAATGTGCCCATGTTCCATATCTTCTGATTCTCACATAACATTAATCTCAAAGACAATGCTATGGCAGATCAAAAGTTTTGAGCCTTACGTGATGATAGAAGAGTTATCGAAATACTTTGACTTCGTTCTGCTTTTCTCAGTAGCAAGTGCTGAAATAGAAATTGTTGAGGTATCAAAGCTGCAGACTGCTCAAAATATTGTTTAAATGAATAATGGAAATGTTCATACTGCCATATTTCACTGGATTCTGCAGTCCATGGAGAAATTCGGGAAATAATCTGAAAGCCTTTTTGAGAGGATATCAACAGTTCTGTATAGAAAGAAATAACTATAAGCTTCAGAGTTCTGGATATTGAAATGACCCAGGTCATTGTATGAAGATGCTCTTTAACCATTAACCTTTGCCATAAAGCACAGAGAATGGGATTTCTAAAATGGCTTTTTGAGCTCATTGAAATCATCAGGTAAAGCCAATAGATTTCAACGAGGACAAGGAGGGGAATGTTGTTGAGTGTTTTTAAAAATCCAGCCTCCACTCTTGTTTGAAGTAAATAAGTGTTGATTAATCTTAACAGATTGATGAGCTGCAGGCAGTTGTACTAAAGAGCAGGTGACCCATTTCATTTCTGTGTAGAAAAGCCAAAGTGGAGTGGAAATTTTTAAAGTGAAACTGATGCCAAGTATGTCATACTTGTTTGCTGCTTGATTAAGAGTACACAGAGCAATGGTTTTAACCAAAAGAGAAGAGAGATAAAAGGGTGACAAATGAGTTGTAAGACAGAGATTAAAGATTCATACAGCTTTTTCATCCTGCTGGTGTTGAGCCACGCTTAGGGTGTTTGAGAAAGACGACTGAAGTGACTTTATGTTCTGGATAATGGACTGATTAAATAACTCTGTAAAGACCATTGAAGAATACAAAGAGATTTTACTGCATAATGGACAGAAAAAGACATTCCTTCTGAAATAGCAATGAGCCTGGTCTTTGCAAATCTTTACAAACTCCAGTAAGCAGTAGGGAAAACCTTGCAAGGAAGGCATTAATCTGTATGGGTCAAACTAGAAAGGCAACATAATCAAGAAGAAAAATGGAGTGTGGTCCAGAGTGAAGACAACTAATACATTTCCATCTGCAGAAGCACCAAATGAGTTTAAGAATGTGAAATAATGTTCTGAAGACAAGGGGAAAAAAAATGAAACCAAAGTACTTTGGCCCTTCAAGTTAGGGATGTTATCAACATGAAGGCTTTTGTGCTGCAGACAAAATCTTCTTTGCCAGACTTACTGATGACTACTGCAGAATCAAAACTAGGTTTTCTCTTTGATAGAAAACACTAGTATTTTGGTAGGGAAGAAAAAGATTAGGAAATGGTGAAACTTTCTGTTTGATATTTTCTAGCAAAACAACACACTTAAGATATTCATGAAACAGAACAGTTCATGCTGTCATTTTGAGCTTAATACTTTTCCTGACGTCTTCCTAGGGTTTCTTTGAAAATGCTTCTTGTCTAGTAACTTTATCATTAATTTGCACCTTTATTGCCGCCTTGTCTCCAGAAAGGTGTAATTCAGGTGGCCATTGGAGACTGTATCTCTGCTGGTGCATCCACAGCTGCATGACTCTCAAGGGCGTGCGGTACTGCTAGATCAGAGGTGTTCTCTAAGCCAGGGGCCAGAGGGAATGCCAAAGCGCCTTGAGGAAACACAGCATCAAAAACAAATACAGACTCACAGTCAAGTAATTTAAAATTCATTATTTCATTTTATTTATTGTAGTGAAAATATCAGAAAGTTGGAGCAGCACCAATGGTAAAAACAGGTGTGACAGAAACTTCCCGACCAACAGTACTATCAAGACACTGTATGACTGAGACATTTGAAGATACCAGATTTTTTTCCACTAGTGATTTAAATTTTTGTTACAGGGTTGTAACAGCTAAGTCAGCTACTCAGGTCCTGAGTAGTGTACTGTGCTGCTTTCTAATCACAGTACAGAAGTGTTCATTGGTTTAAATGGAGGTTTAGATCTGCTGCATTGAAGCTTTGCAGTGAAAATGTAGAGGTATTTGAGTGGGTCTTATTTCCACTAAAATTTCTGGATTTCTTCCAAAGTACAAATTTCCCAAATTTAAGCTAGTGGTGCCCCAGTAGATGCATCATAAAAGCTCAGCTGTGTTACTCCACTATAGCTAGATTTACTCTAGCAATTACATTGGCCCAATTCCTTTTTTTTATTAAACTCAAATGGAAAGGAAATAATGAGATCTGATAGCTATCATATAAGAGAGTATGCTGAGGGTGAAGTAATTAAACTGTAATTGTGGTAAATTATGTTTTTCATTAAAATTGTAGGAAGTCTGTTAAATGATTAGCTAAAATGTTTAGGGTATTTGAAGTCCATTCAGCTTTTTGATTCGGCAGACAGATGAGGGGGATTTACAATCTGTGAATGTATGTTTGGATACTGCATTATCACTGTCTCATGGTATCAGTACCAAATCGTTTCCCACCTTGTTTGATTTTACCGAGTGTTGTTCATTATTGATAGTGCTACAAAATGTGTAAGATACTTTTCCAAAGGTGAAATGGAGCTGCTGAGAGACGCACTGCAACCTAAAAACTATCTGTATATTTACACACAACCTGAGTAGCTTATTTAGTCAGGGAGCAATTTAAAAAAAAAAAATAAAGCTAACCCCTTTATTTTATCTGTCCTGCTTTCAGAACTATCTCCTGCAGAATTACTACTGCAAAGATGTGTTTTCTGGGGAAATATGTCTGTCTGCTTTGAGTGGGGGTGATGTGACTCACCTTCTGTGACTCTGCAAGTGAGCTGTGACTGTGCCCCAGCAATACTGGTTGCTGTAGAAGATGCCCTAATATCCTGATTTGTTTTTGTCTGCTTTGGTTCCCAAAACCATTGAATTCGCACCATGTTCAGCTAACAGGCAAATAGCCCATGTTCTGTGTTTTTAACACATCATGAATCTCTTAAAGGGCATTAAACCACATACCTCTAAATCACTGGAAATACTTGTCTATACCATCTGAACATGTAGAAAGACAAAAAACACCAATACTCCCCAGGGAATTAGATGAATTGAATAATTTTTGTGTAAATAATCAAAGCTTTTTCCGATGGTAGCAAGGGTTACAGGGAAAATGCTGAGTATATAACAGCAAGTTCTCCACAGCCACAAAACAAGCTGGGAGCAATCCTTGACCATAAGCCTTCCTGGTCCAGTCTGCTGTGGCTGCAAAGCCACGGCAGTGCACAGACCACATGGAAAGAAAGGTGGAAATGCTTTAGACAAGCATAAGGCTTGGAAAAGAAGTAGAGATTATCTTTGTCTCAAGGAGGACTTTCCAAACAAATTGAGAACAGACATGCCTTAAGGGTAAGCTGAAAGCAGCCAAAAATTACTGCAGCTCCATGGCATGGACATCCATGTAGACCTTCAGAACATCCTAGGGACCTATAAGAAAAGCTATTACATGCACAGGTGCTGCTTAGCGGGGGTCAAGCCAAATGTACTTAAAGGTTAGGTACAGGTTAAAGGAATGAAGAGATTTTCTATTATTCGAAGTTCATGGGCTAGTTAAGGGGATGCATTTTGGTCTGGGATCCTGTGGTGTGGACTGCTTTACTGGAAACAGTCAGTCATGTGCCTTCTCCGCTTAGCTGGAAAAAGATCAAATAACTAATGGGGTGCTGAACAGGGGGTACTCTAATTGCACATCTCAGGAGGTTCCTTATTTGACCTTTGAGCTACAGGCCCCATACCTTCTTCTGTATTCTTCCAGCAATAAAGCTGCTTTATGCACCATGAACCAAACCACTACCCAAGGAATGGTAAAACTTCCAGACTTGTCTTTTAGAGACTGTGTCTCTCAAACCACAATTTCAACACTAATTTGGCTTTCTAAGGTGGAAAAATGCATGGCATTGCAATCCTGTAAAAGCACCAGTGCTGTCTGAACTTATGAACTAGAACTTACGAGGGGAATAGGTGTAGCTAGGGACAACAGGGAGGGGAATGGAGGAATTTGGGGTATAACAGAGAAAATGAGCAGAAAGGGAGGGTGGCAAAGACAATAATCTGCCCAGCAAGAGGACTGGAAAGATGGATCCCTGACTGGATGAAGAGAAGGACCATAGAGAGGTGTGAGTCTGAGAGCAGAATGAAGAGGAAGAGACTGGCTTACAGCAGGAAAATGGAGTTGAAGAATAAAAAATTTTCAGTGGAGAAGGAAGAGGAGAAGTAGAAAGAAATGAAAAAAAAATTCACATCAATGATAACATGATGAAAGGGGTAAGTGACAAGGCCCAAAGACAGAAAAAGTAATGTATTGGAGAGTGTAGAAGGTAACAGAGGTAGAACAATCTGCCAGTAGATGGACAAGTGGAAGAGAGGGACTGGAGGGTCATATCAACAATGGAAACTATAGCAAATCTGCATGGGATAAATGATACTGTCATGTTGCTGCTGGAATGGCACAGGGGTGACATGACCAGCCCAAATAAACTTTTTGGAGAAGAACAAATCTAGATCTTCAGTTAAAATTGTTAAAACTGGAGATAAAATCAGACCATGACAAATCCCGGCAGTTGGATTAGACGATCATCGTAGGTCCCTTCCAAATGGACTGTTCTGTTCTGTGCTATTCTATTCTATTCTATTCTATTCTATTCTATTCTATTTGGGACTGGTGCTATGAAGGATTCACAGAGATTCTGAATAACCTGGGAGACATTTATAAAAAGAAGGAGGCTGATGCTGGATTCTGCCCAATTAGTAGACTTTTTAATGGTCAGTCTCTGGGATTATCTGAGTTTATATCAGTGAGTGTAAAGCAAAATGTCAGCTGTGACTAACTATCAGAGAATGAAGTTAATGATTCAGTTTAATGATGTTTAGAAATATTTTAAATGGAAAATATGTATTTTTCCAAAATGTGTTATTTCATTAAGATGGTGTTCATGGAATGATCTGAATGTCTTCCTTTTCTAAATGCAATTAATGCTTATATTTCTACTGCTGATAGGGAAAAGTTTATTGCTGAGAAATACTACAGTAGATGTTCAATAGTTCTAGAGCAATTTTTACTAAATTGTGTTACTGATATTACCATTATATGATGCTAGTTTTTAGTTCATCTATTTCCATTTCTAACTGCCAAAGCATTTTATGTAGCAAGATTGCTTGCCGTATTCCAAATTTCTGAATGGAAAGACTCAGAGTCGGAAATGTGTCATGAATTCAAAATGACCATGCACTATCAGGCCAAGACTATACGCAAAATACACTTTTAACACATTTAAAAGTCCAAGGAATTTCATTACATAGCGGGAGAAGACAAGATTTTATGCAGTGTCTGTCACCGAATGACACTTTTTATTCTCAGAATCCAATCCTACAGTCTTAAGTGGTGATGAAAGATAATTTCTCAAGAAGTAACCCTATTAACTTCTCATCTGTGCTCTTCAAGTTGAGAAAGGAAAATTGATTCAGGTGATCAGGTTTACAAATATCGTGCACTGGAAACAAGAGTTTGGGGAAAATTTGCCAATAACCCTTACTGGGTGTTAAAGTAAATGACATTTCTCAAGGATGCCATACTAAAATATGCCTTTAAATGTTTGAAGCCTAACATGTAAGAAAATTTCTGGGTTTTTTTTTTCCTTTTTATTTTTTTCTTTTTTTTTCTTTTGAATGAGGAAAAGAAACCTGAGAGGATGTATGTAGCATGTTTCATACAAGTTTTTTTCCTGGAAGAGTTGTCTGTGTCCTCCTCATATATTTACTGAAAGATCAAGAGGTTTTCTAAGCATGTGGGTTAAGAACATCATTGTTCCATTTTCAAACTCTTTTCAAAACATAGATTTTGAGCACCTTTGAGATACTTGAGTTTCTGGAGGCCAGTTTTTTCCTATCACACCAGTGTCCTTTCTCTCTTAAGAATGTGTGTTTCTTTCCCCAGTTACTTTCACACAAGATTTTACTGTCTTTTTAAGTAGCTTGGATCTATGACTTTTAGCAATTCCTTTCACTTGGCTTGGGAGTGGCCTTAGTTGCCTCAAAAACAGGGCTTCAATGAGCATTTCATAATTGGAAACCATCTTCCTAAAAGGCTTAGGGAGGAGAGGAGAGAGGAAATACCAAAGCTTGCTGTTCTCTCATGAGTGTATTTTGTTCCTCAAAACTGTGAAAACAGGAGCTCTGTCTATGTAAACTATCATGGATAAACATCTGTCTTATGCATGAATATTGCCATGCTGGTACATGTGACAGAACAAATAAGATGTCCCCAAAGCTCTGAAGTGATTTTTTACAATACTCATTTAACAATAAGCTAATTCTTAAGACAAGAGTGTAGTGAATGTGGTGAGCAGCTGGTGCTTACAGTATTTACTGAAGGACTTCAGAATAACATGTTCTGTCAAGAGCAATCTGATATATATACATACATAGAGAGGGGTTCATTTATGTGTCAGGTTACAAGACAGACAACCACCCGGAGAGCACTGCTCACCTATCAGTCAGCTTAAAGCTGTCAGCGAATAAAGTCTTTGTGGTGGGAATTTAAAACGATGGCTGTGGAAGAGCCCTGGATTATTAAGGGCTTGGAACCTAAGCAGATCTCATTAAATCAGGGGCTTTAATAAATTAGACAAGCGAAATGCGTAGGAAGCAGTCTGCTCAGCTCTCCGAGATGCTATGAGCAGTGGCTTGACGTGCTTTTCAGACCTAAAGCTGTAAGTCAGAAAGCTGAAAAGACTCCCCTTCCGGACATGCAGGGTGGCCTGGCACCTTGCCTTCATACGTTGTTGGTTGTGAGCCACATACCTGGCCACCTGGGTAACGCAGGGTGCCATGACGGTGCCAGCGGGCACAGCTGAGCCCTTGGGCAGGCAAGGCTGAGCATCATCTTCCCTTCCCTTGCAGGGGAAGAGTCTTTGTAAAGACCTGTTTCTATCCATGCATTTTTGTCAGCTGCAGAAGAATTATTGCCTGGATTCACCTCCACAAAACTGGCTGACCGAATTACAGCTAATCAGCTCCCCGGTTGGCTGTCAGCCTTTCACTACCTAGCAACTCCCCAAGCCTGAGGACTCATTCCCGTATGTATGAACAGCTGGTAGGTAGAAGGCTTGGGCTTTTAGGCTGTTAAACTGTTATCTTTCTTTTAGCAGCTAGGAAATGTCTGTTCTGCAAGACACAGTCAGACCATTTTAGTCTCCCCAACAACCTTAATGCTATTTTCCAATGTTTGCACAATACCTTATTCTTTCTTCATAGTGGTTACAACTTCCTCTTGCAAGGACACCATGGGTGTGCAGTCACCTTGCTTCTGCCAACCTTCATATACCACATGGCCCAGGAGACAAGTTGGTCATTAAGAAGAAGCAGAGGAGAGCATTAATTCACAACAAAAGCCAATATATAGATATAACTGCCAAAATGCTGCGTCAAAACTTCTGGAGCTGGCAGGCCAACTCCTCCTGTCTCCAGCTTGTCTCTGCACATCTGGCTCTGGAGAGGCCAGTTGTTACAGCACTTGCCAGTCTAGCGCTGAACAGCAGAGCCACAACACGAGTTTAAAGTTGAGTATCACGCTCTGATGCTGCCACCGGGAAACCTGTCTGACGCAGTGCTCTGCCAGGCAACAGCCTGAGATAAAGGGCATAAAAGCAGGACCCCATGGATCTCAGGAGAGCAGAGATGCCCAGCTCTAAATGTATTCCTCTGTCATGTATAGGTCAGAGAAGGGGTCCAGGAATCCCATCAAAAGCCAGCACCATGAAGTGGCAATGGATTTTGCACTTTCTGAATAAGGTACATGGAACTGCTTACTCAGCAAAGCAAGGTCATCATAGAAGCATTTCTGCTGCTTACTGGCAAAGCTCTTGAACCAGTACTGACACATTTCTGTATGGAAATATGACCTTTTTGGTCAGGAGGGAACATTTCTTCTTAGCTTCTAGGCAAACTCTGTCCCCACACACTGACACACTTTGCATGTCTCAACCTGTTCCATCATTTGTGGTCAGTGATGTCCTAATTTGTTTACAAAATATCTCTCTTATTCCAACTGAGCCCAAATTTCTACACTTAATTCTCCAGGTTGACATGGAAAGCCAAGGGCACATAGAAGAAACCAGTACACACCTATAGGAGATGTACTGCAATTTAAGGAGCCAGGATACTCCCCAACTGCTGAGAGCAGAAGACCTAGAATGACCTGCCCTGGTGGTCCCCCCTCCCTACAGCCAAGAGTAAAGGAGTTGAATAAATCCAGACAAAGCATGGTAAACACAGCAAGCTAGGTGAAATGTTTAACTATTAAGGTCAGCTACTTGTTGAAGAACTCAGGTCACACTTCTTGTCCAGGGGGTAGAAACTTGACTGTGCTTTCATATTCTTGATTGTTATTGGACCTACAGGCTACAGATTAGATGCAACTGCTACCTGAATAGGGGCTGTATGCTTTTATGCATTTGTGTTAGGGATATCCCCTTCCCACTCATGGTCATGAAACTTCAAATAAGCCAGGATATACACTGCCTCATTCTTGCACAGCTTGCTCCTCCCATCTTGTACATGGGGCAGAAGAACCAGAGTAAAACAGGCATTACACTGGACTGGTTTTCCATACTGGGACATGCGAACAGAGATCAGTACTTTGCTAACCTACCCTCCATTTATGTTTCCTGCAAAAACACTACTTCAAAAAAACCCACCCTGTACTGAATTGAATGGTTTGGAAACATGGAGTCGTTTGATTTCTGGCTAAATACCATCTACGCAGCTTCTCACTGGGCATTAATGCTCTCAGTTCCTATAAATGAAGCTCTGGGGAATGAGGAAGTTGTTCTCGGTGAGCAACCTTCAGCCTCATTTCTCATCTAGAGCCAAGATGGAGTGACTGAAAGTCTCGTTTTCCAGTTCAGATGTCTTCAATCCCTAGTGAGCAATTCTGGCTTTAAGTAAATCAAAAGGCATATTAGTAGGTTAAGTAAAAGCAGAACTCTGTATAGCCTGTGGTATAATATCACAAATGGTGCCATTTTAAAGAATTAAATATTCTTTATTCTTTACCTGACAGTAAAATCTTCTTTATCTGTCTTAACAGAAGACAATTAAAGCATCTGTCTCCTGTTGCAGAAAATAACGCACTCAGACAGAAGAAATGGCATCATTTACAGGTTCTTTAATAGTATTTAATGCTTTAAAACTGTGTAACACTGCTGCGGCCGAAGCAGCTTTGCTGGGAAGGACCTGGGGATCCTGGTGGACAACCATTTGACCATGAGCCAGCAATGTATCCTCATGACAAAGGTGGCTAACAACATCGTGGGCAGCAGGAGGGGTATCATTTCTGACAGGCCAAAGGAGGTGTTCCTTCCCCTCTACTCAGTACTGGTGAGATGCACTTGGAGTGCTGGGTCCAGTTTTGGACTCTCCAGTACAAGGGAGATATGGATATACAAGAGTCAGTCCAGCAAAAGGCCACAAAGATAAGGAAGGGCTTGGTGCATATTAAGCCCTATAAACCCTATCAGGAGAGACTGGAAGAGTTGTGACTGTTCAGCCTGGAGAAGACAAGGTTCAAGGGGGTCTAATCAGTGCATATAAACACCTGATGTGGGGAGTAAAGAAAATGGAACCAGGCTCTTGTCAGTAATATCCAGTGATGGGACAAGAAGCAATGGGCACAAATTGCAATACAGGAGGTTCTGTCTGAACACACCGAAGCATATTTTTACTGTGAGAGTGGTTGAACACTGGACCAAGTTGCCCAGAGAGGCTGTGGATTCTCCATCCATGGAGAGATTCAAAACCCAATTGGAGATGGTCCCAGGCAACCTGGTCTAGCTGAGCCTGCTTAAGCTGGGGGAGTGAATTAGCTGGTCTCAAGATGTCCATTCCAACCACAACAATTCTGTGATTTTTGTACGGAAATTTTTTTTTGTTTGTTTTTAGAAAAAGATGTGGAGCTATCTAGGTATGTCCAGGTTCCAAAAAAATATCATAGAACTTTTCTTATTAACTCAGGAAGAATATAATGATTGTATTATTAAGTGCTAAAAGCCTTTACTGCCTATTCTTTTTTACAGTATTTGTTATTATTTTCCTTTAATGCTTGGGAAGGTACACTGCTGGAAACTATATATCATGGCTTGGCTTGGTCAGGTTGTTTAGTAGCTTTAATGTAACAGTCCTGTGAACAATATCATTTTGGAGTGAGGGAGAACATTTCAGGAAGAGAAAGTTCAGCACAGGGACATTACTTTTAGAAGTCCCCTATCCGTTATTCCCTAAATCCACCTGAAGGATTTAGAGCCCAATAAACAGTCCAGCTTGCAGCATGCATTGGAAAGGAAGTAGGCTACTTTAAAACAACAGAGAGGAAAGAATGAGAGGCATGCCTCTTGCATCTCTTTTTCTCAGACCTTTCTGTTAACAAGAGAAATATCATTGACATTTAGATATGCTTTTGTTCTGAAAAACACCGTCACTTTTCTTCTTAATGTTTCTGTACCCTGTAACATACACCAGTCAAGCCTGGTTTCTCTTGATTAACTCCAGAACATGTTAATAGAACCTTCTCCAGCTGACATCAGTAAAAGCCTTATTTTAGAGACTGTTGAAACACATGCACATTTGTTGGGAAGATGAGATACAGATTGGATAGAACGGGTTATATATACAGTGCAGCATATCAGCCTGGTATAAACATACTGACAAATGCTGCAATAGGCCACCAGCACAACCAGGAAAACCTTCAATGCTTTGGTCACTGACATTTTTCTTGACCTCCATTCATGCCACTCTAGCTTGCCTACAAATCATGAAACCTGAAAAAAAGAACTTGCTAGATACTTGTGGACATCATGCATATTATTTAGTAACAAGTGTAATTAGGCAGCCAGGGTCTAAATGTCTTAAATCATAATACAGTCTGATGGACACCTAAATGTCTTTAAATTGGAAGAATACTTATTTTAACTCTGAAACCATCAGATACATAGAAGGAATTGAGTTAGGTATTTTACAGATTGCTACCAATAATGAAAAGTTACGAGAAATAGCAACATATTGCTGTTACTTCATTATTCATCTGCGCCTCTCACCTCAGGTACCATAGAGCTTCCACCAAGCTCTTTCAGATCACAAGTTTCATTAGGTTAGTTTACACAGAAACATGTTAAATGACACTGAACTTCCTGTATGTTTTTCATAAAATAAATTAAATTGTGATCAGCCAGCTGTAATTCCCTATAACAAAGGCCTTTTGGGAGCCATCTGCTGCCAATGTGTCGCTATCATAAGCACAATGCTTGAAAACACAACTCTGAGGAAGCTGTTTTGCACATACCATTATTAGCTGAAAGTACAATTACATGACTGACTTGTTTTCTCTGGAAATCATAATAAGTATCGAGTCATGCGTGGTTCCTGGAAAACCGCTGACTGTCAATTCACCTCATTAAATCTGCCTATTATTTTACCGTCTGGTAGATTTGGTATGAACCACCCTGGCCTTGTGAAAGACATTTTGCTGTGACTTACTGATAAGCTTGGTGTTACAGGAATGACTTCCATTAATTTGCCCTTTAAGCCAAGACTGTTATTTGTGGAGAAAAGCAGGCCTCGATAAGCTCACTCTTTATGTCAATGGGAAAATCCTTATTCCTTTCAAGAGGGTCAGTATTTTTCCAATAGAGTGCATGGGATCATTCTGAGCATAAGAATTTCATTTACCCTCAAACTGCGTTCTTCCCCTTTTCCTTGCATGTGGTATTCCGCCACTGAGAGGCATTTCTCTTCTCATACAGACTGTACATTCGTTGCTTCCAGCGTCATTCCTCTGGGTCTCATCCAGCCTTTGCGAAATCAGTGATATTACTTGGGATATGAACTGGTGCAGGGTTTATCCCAGTGTGTGTAAAAGGTTATGAAGCATTTTACAATCCTTTTCTACAAGTACGGCTACACTAAAAACCAATGGTGTTGCTTTCTGTAACCACGTGAATTATTGTCTGAAACCAAATGACAGCTACTGAAATCTCGGAAAACCTATTAAAAAGTCATCATTCACTTTTAACCCTTTTTCACAGTACATGGACTGCAGCAAGAGCTTGTGCACGAATATGATAGGAATTTTATTCCTTAGCTCCCATTCGTTTCCATTGAGCTCAAATATGGGCATCATACTTGAATGAAAAACAGAAGGTGTTTATAGTAAACAGAAGAATATAGCTTTTTGGGCATTTGATGCAGGAAGGCTGGTTCATCATAAAAGATTAGAGCTATTACAGCGTCTTTATTGTCAGTGTTTAGGTGACCCTAAAGCCCTACTTTAGAGTCATTGTGTAAGGAATGGAAGACAAAAAATATTTCATGTTATACTGGAAGGAAGAAAAAAGCAATACTGCTTAGTTTGTACAGAAAGCCTTTTCTGAGATTTCTATCTAAATGCAGATTTCAGTTTTCAGCTCTGTACAATCTATATAAGAAATCCCACAAGCCAAAGATACTGAGAAGAAATGAATATTTAAATTGAAAGTTTTTTTTTTCTAGAAGGAAGACAAATTTCTCAGGTATGTTTTGTGTCACTTTAGCAATGAGTTGAGCTTTCTTTATCTCTGTGAAATACTGAAAAAGTGGAAAAGATGAAACTGAGGGAAAAAAGGACAAACCTAGGATTGTGTTTGAAATGTGATCCTTTGTCCTTCTTGCTTGGTCTCTTTCTGCAAGCACAAAAGCAGAGAGCTCCTTCTATCATTTAAACAAGACAGACTCATTTTCCAGCCCTGAGGTTAGTATTTCTTGAAGCTACTGGGTAGGCAGTATTAACAACTCTGTTTAAATTGCTCTCCGTTTGCGTAAAGGTTTGGGGAGCAGTTTTACTTTCTAAAAAGAAGAAAAATGAAATTCTCACTCCAGAAGGCAACCCCTACCCTAATGAAGAAATTTTAAAAATGAGCCTGTCAGTTTAGACGGTAAGGGGAGCTTTCTGATTGGCTGTCAGCTCTGTCAAACTCCTGATGGTGACATGTGAAAACAGTCACTGCAACCCACTTTGTTGCAGGACTGTGAGGTGGACAAACTTGTTCCATTTCTTATGGATCACTGTGTATGGCAGAAAACTCAAATTGCTCAAACCCTGTCAGGTGGTCAATCAATACCAACATTTTGTTTCTGACTGCTCGCCTTTGAAGATATTTGCTTCTAGTCACCTAGCTGACAGGGGAGTTATTCTTTACTGTGACACCAAGGAGAGGAGAGCAGTAGAAGTCTGCTGAAAGATTGGATAGGCCAGGGAGGAGGCAGCTGCAAGCTCGAGGGTTATGAATAACACAAGGCGAGAGGTGATTGAATTCCTTGGGATAAGCACATGGCATAAGGATTTTGAAAGTGGGACTAAAATCTCCATCATCAATGCCCACATCCCCAACAATGTTATCTTCAGATACTGTAGGCAGATACTGAACTACACAGGAGAAGGCAAGGCAAGATCCAAGAGATGATCTGTGAACCTTCAGCATAAACTGAAATTTGAAGCCACATGAGTGGATACAGTAAGACAGCCAAGCAGGAAAAATAAAGTTTCCAAAATAGTGGACTTAACACACTGTTTGGAACATCTGGATTTGTGCTTTTTGTCAGATGTTGGTGAAAGGCAGCTTCCTCCAAGAAAAAAAAAGAAACAAAAAACATTAACTAAGCAGAGAATTGTTTTATTGCTGTGGTGGTTGCCCTGCCTGAACGCCAGGTGCCCACCAAAGCTACTCTATCATTGCCATCCTTAGCTGGACAGGGGAGAGAAGATATAACAAAAAGCTCATGGACTGTGATAAGGACAGAGAGACATCATTCACCAATTGCTGTCGTGGGCAAAACAGACTCAACTTGGGGAAAAAATTAATTTAATTTATTACCAATCAAATCAGAGGAGGATAATGACAGGTAAAACCAAACCTTAAAACACCTTGCCCCCACCCTTCCATTCTTCCTTAGCTCAACTTCACTCCCAAAATCTCTACCTCCTCCCTCTGAGCCATGCAGAGGGACAGGGAAGAGGGGTCAGTTCATCACATGTTATCCCTGCTGCTCCTTCCTCCTCAGCGGGAGGATTACTTACACTCTTCCCCTGCTCCAGTGTGGGGTCCATCCCACAGGGGACAGTCCTCCACAAACTTCTGCAATGTGGGTCCTTCCCATGGACTGCATTTCTTCACGAACTGCTCTAGCGTGGGGCCTTTCCACAGGGTGCAGTCCTTCAAGAACAGGCTGCTCCAGCATGGGTCCCCACAAGGTCACAAGTCCTGCCAGCAAACCCACTCCAGAGTGGGCTCTTCCTCCTGGGTCCACAGGTTCTGCCAGGACCCAGTTCCTGTGTAGGTTTCCCATGGGGCCACAGCCTCCTCCAGGGCACATCCACCTGCTCCAGCATGGGGTCCTCCACAGGCTGCAGATGGGTATCTGCTCCACCTTTAACCTCCATGGGCTGCAGGGGGACAGCCTGCCTCACCATGGTCACCACAGGCTGCAGGAGAATCTCTGCTCTGGTGCCTGGGGCACCTCCTCCCCCTCCTTCTTCATTGACCTTGGTGTCTGCAGAGATGTTGCTCTCACATTCTCACTCCTGTCTCCCATCCGCAGTCTTCTCACACACGGTGTGGTAGGTTCTTTTCCCCTTCTTAACTATGCTATCACAGAGGCTCTACCACCGTCACTGATGGGCTCAGCCTTGGCCAGCAGCTGGTCCATCTTGGAGCTGTCTGGCATTGACTTCATCAGACATAGGGGCAGATTCCAGCATCTCCTCACAGAAGCCACCCCTGTAGCCCACCCGCTACCAGAACAAAAAAGGACACAGACAGTCTTCTGAGGAAGAATTAAGACGACTTAGTAATAACAGTGCAAACATTTCTAGGTTATTTTAGGATTTCCCACAGCAGTGCTGTAAAGTGATTGCAGCCCCACAGAAGAGCTGTTCAGTCAGCTGTTTGTGGTACTAAGGCCTGGGATCTGGTCAGCATCTCAGACAGATCCTGTTGAAAGAGTCAAGAGCATCTCCACATCCTACATCGATCTATGGCTATGGGAAAATGAAAGTACCACCTAAGTTCTGCTTTGCTTGCAAAGGCAGAATGTGTTTTCTTGAAAAAACAGCACATTACTCAGTGGTAAAGTAATTCAGTGAGATGTGCAGTACTGAGATTCGCAGATGGTGCAAAATGACAGCTAAAGGTATTACAATTCTTTTGTAATTTATTTTTGTGTTTGCAACTCCAGTTTTTCCTCTTTGTATTTGAGAACCCAGAGAACACAAACAATGAATATTAAAAGCTTAAGATGAGACACTAGGATATTATTTCCTCCAAGCTTCTTGAATTTAATTTCCAAGCTAAAATCAGATTTATTGTTTTGAAGCGAAGGTGAGATGTTTAAAATTTTCTACGTGAAATCTGCAGGCATTGCTTTCACATATCCTAAATGGTTCATAAGAACTTAATTCTCAGAATATTTTTCCCTTCTGTTTAAAGTACATCCAGCCTCATTTTACCTAAAAGACAAACAGTTCCTCATAGTTTTGCGGTGTTTTCTTGTTTGCTACTGACATCTTTGCTTTGGATATTGGGCTGAGAAAAATGACAAAACCTTCTTTCAGATAATACCATTGCATTTCTCAGTCCTACAAGTACCTGTTTGTTTAGGACTAAGGAAAGCAAGAAGAAATGACAAAAATAGAGTCCCTGAGACAGAACAAGACACAGCTCTCTCCTTTAACATGTGACATCAGTAGTATTACTGATTACATGGCCACTTTCTCTGAACAGAATCCAGTTTTAAAAACTCAAAGATGCAACATCCTTAACATAGAAACACATGTATCTTTCCCTTTATCTCAGAAAAGTTTAATTTTCCGTGTTGATTCTAGATCTATTATAACTAGCATTCAATTGTTAATAAAAGCTGTGGCAGTGGTAATTAAAATATATATATTTTTCTTATGAAAATTGGATCCATATTTGTATATGATGTGTCACGTATGTTAGCTGTTAGCAAACACATTCTACAGTGCTGCCATTGCACATATTTCTAAACTACTCACTTTGGTCTACAAGCAGGATGTTTGCAAATATTTGATGACTGCATAATGTAAATAAACAGACACATGATCAACAGGTGATCTTTTGCTAGTATCAAATAAACAAACAGTATGAGATCAGAATGTACATTTTAAAAAATTGTAGTGCACCCAAGTAACAGCATATGAAATATCATTGGGAAAGAATTACTGTGCAGTGAAAGCATAGTAGTACGTTTTCTGTATTTAAAAATGTTTAAAATAGCAGAAAGATAGCTGCAGGATTAAAGAAAGTCATTAAACAGGCCACTGTGCTTTTCCTTTTAAAGACAGACTTCCTTTAAAAAGCCTTTTTTGTTTCCAACAAAAAAAAAGCTGTACAATATATCGAGTAATAAGTCACGCGTACCATGACTCAAGGCTCTAGCAGTGTCCGGCAGTTCACGTTGCTCTGATGATAGGTGACTCACTTCCAATACTGTGTGGCTCAAGACTGTGGGTTGAACCCAAAGAGCAAAACACCTAACACTTTGCTTCAGGGCTGATAATTGCGACATCTCCATTTTCTGATAGCTGCAGCCCTGAGTAACTTGTGGAACCATGAAATTAAACAGATATTGCCCACGTAAGCTCACTGTAACTACAAGTTTTAGGTTGCCAGTCAGTTAAAGGTGATTACATCATTCAGCAAGCAGTGCAAGACTGCACTGAATTTCTGTAGCTACAGTTTGACAGCAGAGCTCTGCAAAAGACAGTTCATCTGCCTTATGATGCTAAACCATATATTTAAACGTTTTGGTTTTGGGAAGAAATCAAGACAAGCAGGTCTTTCACCAACTACATTTTAAAATTACCCTTTGTGGGTTTTTTGAAGTATTCTATTTGTCTTACAAATGTATTTTTGCTAAACGAGAATCTTTCTTAAACTGACCAGAGAAATAAATATTAAAGCAGAGCCCAATGATATCAAAGGCTGAAAATCAATATCCATTTTTGGAGTCTATTAGCAACAGGAAAGAGTCAGGGGAGCAACATTGAGTATGGCCTTCAGATTACTACATCAAGTCAAGACACTCAGATTTCAATTACAAAATTGACATACTGATTGCAAATGTAACAAGATTTATAGTGGAAAGGTTGTTCTATTACTGTTTTGTGGTGGTGTGGTTCCTGAACACTGTGGCTGTACAACTAGAAATCTGTTTGATTTGGTTTTTTACTGGACGTCTTGCTTTGCCAGAATTAAGAGGGAAAGAGCTAAAATACAGAAAACAAAGCAATCTTTTGGTGGTGCAAATGTTAGCAGTTCAACAGAGTACTCAGATCTTTTCTTCTTTACAGCATGTTGTTGAGGCTTGGAAGATATACAGGTGCATTGCTCTTAAAAACTTGGCTACAGAGAGGGGCACTTCTACCCTGTTATTTTTCAAGGGATTAGTAGAAGTAAAGCTGAAAGTATCTATTTAATGACTAAAATTAGAAGAGAGTGAAAAATCATGCGTTCTCTAACTTCAGGAATCATTAGGTACTGCTTAAAAAGAATTAAGCTGGATATTCCCAGTTTGTAGCTATCACATTAATACCTCGGGCAGAATAGTTTATTTAAATAAATAAATAAATTAGTAAGAATACAATGCAGGTTGCACCCTTGAACACTTAAGTCCCAATGACTCAATGCTTGCAGAGGTGCAGGAGCATGTTGGTTATACACTCATGGTAGATATTACGTACATAAAAAGATTCCACATAAGATGAACGCTATTTGGCACACTTGTGTGATGAATCTGTCTTTAGTTACTCTAAATCACACAGATTTTCCTCATCCTAATCCTTTCTTAATGCACAGACTTCAGTCTGTTTAAAAAAAAAACCCGAAGAAATTGAGCTCTGAGCATCTGAAAATTGTCTCTTAAAGGACCTAGGCTGTGGCACCATTAGCTGTCAGATGTTTCCAGGTCCATTTGTAACTCTTCCACTAGGGTTTCTGTGGAAAGACTGAATCAAGTGATTTTCTAAATCTAATGAAATGAATGCCTAATGAAAATGCAGTCTTCAAAAAACCTTTTCTGCTGTTCCTAATTATTAACTTTCCCAGGCTTTGTAACTTTCTCAGTATTTGACATCTTAATGCCTGAGCACCTTCATTTCACACCTGCACATGCACAAATTATTATAGATCTTGAACAACTCGAAATCAGCCTTGCACATGAGCTGGCTGTGGATCCAAGAGAACGGGTGGTCTTTCCCTGAAGGCGGTGAACCATCAGGATTCCTCGTGTCCATCTCCCAGGGTGAGCTTTGCAGCAGTCACCGTGGCAGTCAAGCTGTCCTGTGAAACAGTATTCCTGCTGCCTTTTCCACTCTTCCACAGGATAGCTCAGTGGGAAAGCTCATGTCTGTACAACAGGGATTCGCAGCCATGCTTGCCTCCCTTTAGGGGAATGCCCTCACCCACGCCTGGGCTCTTTGCACCATACCCCTCCCTGTCCCTCATGCTCTCTCCCTCCTTTCCATCAGCAAGTTCTGCCCAGAAGAAATCAGATTTCATACTAGAAACAAGAATGAGACAAAGTTATAGTTAGTGCTTCCACTAAGTGAGGAGGAGAGCAGACCTCTGAGGTCTTACCAGAAGCAGCTGTCTCTGCAAGCACCGAATAACACAATAAGGTCTTGAAGCAGAGCAGGATTTAAGACACAACGTTGTGTTCAGCATTTCCCCCCTGGCTGACTGGAATTCTGCAGTGCCTGCCGACAAGGTTGCGCTGTCTGTTGTCTGGGCCTTGCCAGGCACAGGAGGAGCATAGGCAGCCTGCTTGGATGTTATGATGCCAGCGTTTGAATATGATACTGTAGCTAAAGACAGCAACAGCAAAAATGTCTTTTTGTTTATCTGAGCCTAGCTTTGACTATCAATAATACCAATAATGATAAAAATAAGAATAAGGTAGTATATTTTTTTTTTTGTTTTGGTGGGTTTTTGTTTTGTGTGGGGTTTTTTTTGGTTTTCTTTTGTATTTTTTTTTTTTCAGAACAGTGTTTTACTCATTATTTACCTCAGATCCATCCTTGAGTGACAGAACCATTCTCTAACAGATGGCAACACATAGTGTCAGAGAGAAATATGTGGAACAGGGATATTGGCATGAGTATTTTACATGAGAGGCGATTACATTGCAGTGTTAAAGTTCACGTTTCACAGCAGGACATTCTCAGAATGATGTTATCTTCTGCTACTAGAAGGAATAACATAACCTCCCTTGCAAAGGGGCATTTTGATGTAATCTAAGACATAACAGATGAAGCATAGGAATTCTTACTTACTACTTGGCTGTCCAAAAGTACAATATAAGGATCATAGAAATTAGCTATAGAAGGAGTACTGCTCACTGCCACATAACTCAAATGCTTGCTTTGTTCTTCCTATGATCTCTGTAGGTTCTTTATATCAATGACTTCCAATGCTGTAACACTAACATGCAGCTGTCCTAAAATTAATACATGTACTGATTCCAGTGTGCCTAAGGTACAGAAACTGTCCTTTATTTTATGACAGAGCATTTAAACTTTACACCCAGTCTCTGTGGCAAAACTAATTGTTTCTGCATGAGATTCCTCCTCAAAATTGGGTGCCATGCTGAAATATCAATAGAGCAATAAGTATGACCTTTGTAGCATATCAACATTTCTTTCATGAAGAAACCCACCCAGCAGCAGATGGCATTTGGATATAAACAGATTTTGAAGTAAAATGCTTTTGCTTACTCTGATATACTTAATATATGTAAAGCAATTTTCTTGAGGCAGCACAGTATGGTTCAGAACAACTTGATATTTCAGAAATTTCCAAGCGATAAGCCTCAAATAGCTCCCTCATGAATAAGAGGCAGGGACTTCACAGAAACCTTGCAGACATCCTGAGCACATGATGTAAGGAAGGAGGGACAGCTGGAGGCCTGAACGAGTGGTGGCTGGATACTCCCAAGATGGGGAAAGCTGGCGATTTGTGACTTCTGACAGCAGGAGCAATGATTCTTTTCTGCCCTCAAATTTGAAATTGTAGTATTAGTAAAGTGCCTTAATAGACAGTGGAGAGGATCAAGCTCCTTTAAGAGAAACTCGAGGAATCAGCTGGGCCTGAACCGAAAGTCAGCAGCAGGAGAAAATGCTTGGGGAGGATGGATGCAGGGAGACACCATCAGCTGAGTGGGCATGTTGTCACTGGAGGTTTGATGCTTCCTGGAGGACAAGATCCGCGATGTTGCAGAGACTGCCAAGGCTTGTCCAGCCCTTGATCTCATGTTGCTCAACAATGTAGGCAGCAATGACACTACCAAGAAGCATATGAAGCAAATCAAAAGTGCATACAGAGGGAAAAAGTGAGATGCAGGAACTCAGCTGATGTCCCCCTTGATACTTCAGGTCAAGTGGCTCAAGTGCTCAGGTGGGAGTGGATGTACCTTGCAAGTTAACAGCATTAGCATGGTTAGTGTTGCAGGCAGTGCCTTGGCTTTTATGACCACAGTGTCTCCTTTTTTTTTTATTTAGACAACTTGTAGATGGGATCCCATGGAGTGTAGCCCTGGAGTTCAAAGGAACTCAGGAAACCTGGCAGTTTCAAATGCATCCTTTGCCAAAGCACAAGAATGGTCCATCCTGATACTTCGGAAACTGAGTGGACATATAAGAGACCAGCCTGGCCAAAGAAAGAACTTGTGACAGTGCTCCAAGGTGAAAAGGGCAAGTGAAAAGGAAAAAGAAAAGAAAAAGAGAAAAAAAAAGTATGAAGGAGGTGAAAGTGAGGACAGGCTACAAAGGAAGACTATTGCCTAGGTATGCAAGGACGGTCTCTGGAAAACTGGCAAGGGCAACAACAGCTTCTAGAAGTGTGGCCAGCAGGTCGAGGAAGATCATTCTGACCCTCTACTCTGCTCTCGTTAGACCTCACCTGGAGTACAATACAGCTTTGAATCCTCAGCACAGGAAGGACATGGACCTGTTGGAATGGGTCCAGAGGAGGGCCACAGAGACGATCAGAGGGATGGAGCACCTGTCCTATAAGGACAGGCTGAGAGAGCTGGGATTGTTCAGCCTGGAGAAGAGAAGGCTCCGGGGACACCTTGTAGCATCATTTCAGTACTTAAAAGGGGACTACAGGAAAGATGGGGAGGTACCCTTTATCATGGAGTGGAGTGATAGGATGAGGGGTAATGTTTTTAAACTGGAAGAGGGGGGATTTAGATTAGATATGAGGAAGAAATTCTTTACTGTGAGGGTGGTGAGACACTGGAACAGGTTGCCCAGAGAAGTTACAGATGCCTCTTCTCTGGAAGTGTTCAAGGCCAGGCTGGATGGGGCTTTGAGCAGCCTGGTCTAGTGGGAGGTGTCCCTGCCCATGGCAGGGGGGTTGGAACTAGATGATCTTTAAAATTCCTTCCAACTCTAAGAATGTTATGATTCTATGATCTGTGGTGCTATGAATCTATGAAAATACCTTATTGCAAAAAAAAGAAATATGTTACACAATCTGTCTTGTCTTAAAAAAATTTAGTCTGAGATTATTGTATATACCAGCAGACAAACTTTCACAGGGCAGCGTGCTGAAATCTGAAGACAAACTGTGCTTTGTGTTGAATCTGGATCTATAAAGAGCAGATTTCTCTACTCATATTCAGCAGCCTCAGATCAGACAGAAGAGAAATGGCAAAATAGCTGTTAAAGGAAGAAGTGAAAATGAAGGAGAAGGAATTTAGCCATGGATGGTTAGAGAGTAACCAGGGCAATACAGTATGATGTAATGGTGGACAGCAGGTTAATGATGCCCACTAGTCCAAATCGCCCCTTTGTTGACTGTTGTGTTTGTCTGGACTAGCACCATAAAAATCAAACAAGCAATGGAATTACTCTGAAGTTACCCAAAAGAAAACTACCTAGCTGAAAAACTACATTTACGAACAGCATGCTCAAAGCAGCAACACTGCCCCCCAAATTGTCAAGAAAAGTCCTATGCTCCACTTTCAGTGCAAAGACACCCAATGTTTTGACACTACCCTCAATGGCCCAAGCTTTCATTAGAGAGAAATACGCCATGGTGTCAGGAAGGTGGTGTTTTGATTTTTTAAATCTAATTGGCTCATGATAGCTGAAACTGAAAGCTGCCATCAAATACTTTTTGAAGAGGAATTACTTTTAGGTACATTCTTTTATACACTTCACACATTTTGGATAATTTTCCCCAGAGCAAAAATGATCTTTTACGAGCACTTCAAGATTTTTGCTTGTCCTAGGCCATATGGGCTATTGGCAGTGAAATAACCAATGTTACTGAAAAAAAGAATGAGAAAAATACTTACTGATTTTGATCCAAGGCTGAATATGACATCACTCCCTGCAACAATATCTCCTTAAGAGGATTAGAGAAAGTTTTTTGTGTACTTGAGACTGCTGTCACTGAGGGAAAGAGTAACAAGGCAGAGCGGCTGGTGACGTTCTCCGATGAGGCGATAGTAAGTGTCAGCTTTGTACTATGGTAGAAATTACATTGTTTGTTAGAAACAATTGTAAGGAAAACAATGTCAAGTCACACTTAAGTTAATCAATTCTCCTTCATTAACCTCCCAAAGATGTCAGGAAAAGAAAAAGCTCTTCCCTAGTGTGAGTTGTTGTGCTCTTAAGATTAGTATGTGCAGCTCCATCTTTTGGTTCTTACACTCAAAGGTCGTTACATTTATGTCTGTAAGGGAAAAAGAGGAAAACTTGTAAATCATACATGTTCACGGACTCAGGATCTTTCTCTTTTCAGGAATGGCAAGTTTTACAAGCTATTTTAAAGGCATGTCAAGTAAATCAAATAACTATTGATTTTAATTAGCACTCCTGCAAGCTGTACTGCTGCTACCTGAAGCTGAGTGACATCAGACATATGAAATTCTTTCTTGCCTTTGATGTTTTTTCCACATAGAACACTTCTCATCCATGAAATATTTATGCCTGTTTCATAAAGCAATTGAAGGACACCAATGGGAACAAATACTTGGCAATGATGTACCTAAATAGTCATGAACTGAATTACTGTTAAGAAGAATATTTGAATATAATAAATAATAATATTCTCCATGGGACTTTGAGGTGGTTAATTCTCAGATGATCTGTCATGAGGAGAACACATTTTCACTGTACTTGCATTCAAAATGGTTTACAGTTAAATACAAGCAAGGACGCAAATATATACAATTTTTGCTGTACTTTTTGAGGACAAATCAAAAGATGTGTCTTTCATGCGTCTGAAGGGAGAATGAAGTGCAGATGCAGCCACACATCAGTGTAAAGCTATCATAAAAATCTCTGTAATGGAAATTTTCAATACTATGCGATTTTACAGGTGTTTGATACCTCAATACACATGTATTTGAAAAAAACAATATTTCTGACTATATTTTAGCTTTACTCATATATGGTATAACCAATAAAGAATTAAATGAAATGACTTCTTACCCATTTTAAAATAAAAATAGATAACACAGCCAGCTCATTGTAGAATGAGCTTCAGAAAAAAAAAAAAAAAAGAAAAAAAAAGAAAACCCAAGGACCTTACTTCTAAGTGCCACTTCTATGAAATTTATTTGGATTGTAAAGGAAAAAAATCAAAGGATTTAGAATGCAATATATAGGGCTGGCTTTTTTTCTATCTTATGACTGATGAGTATCTATCTTAAAAGAGGAGAAAAATAATTGAATGAATAGTTCTTCCAGTCCTGCCCTGTGCTGAAGGAGCTGGGTCTGTTTTGGAGAGCAGGATGTTAGAAACCGTGTCGATTAAGCTCATGTTTTGCCATATCTTCCTTGGTTTCTCCTGCTACCATTGTCTCAGTCTTGTCCAGATTAAGTCCAATGAGTGAATTGTCACCCCAGCACCCATCTGATCTATATTTCATAGCTCTGGTCAGCTACAGTCTGAGGGTCATGGCTTTCTTCCTTCTGGGGCTGTCACAGTGATTTGTAATGTTCCTGCCTCATCTGCCTCCTGTGTCTTGCTCATGGTGGCGTTGACCATCCTATAGAAAGGGTGGTCAACTTCTCCTCACAATTCAACAGCGCAATTTGAACACCTGAAAATTTATTTACTGTCTGTTCAAGATAATCAGTTAGATGATTGAAAGTTGGAGCAGTTGTAACTGGGCAAGTATCCTGTTTTGTTTTCTCTGTTACAAAGATGTGGTGCTTAGGGACATGGTTTAGTGGCGAACTTGGCAGTGCTAGGTTAACATTTGAACTCGATGATCTTAAAGGTCTTTTCCAACCTAAACAATTCTATGATTCTATAATAAACAAGCAACTTGTAGCAGATAAGTGTAGCTCTTGTCCACCACATCCTGCAACACTTGACCTATGGAGGCATTCAAAGATTCTTGTTTCACTGGTTTAAAATTATTTCAAATCAGTCAGAAAAATGCAAAGGAAAGAGTGCAAGTGTGTGGAGAGCAGCAGGGAAATGCCTCTCTGCTTCCTGCCTCCTCCCAGAGCAAGCCAACCTGTCCCCCTCCTCCTCCATGGGGCATTTACCAGGTGGGTGCTGCTGCCAAGGAGGAGGCTGTGGTGGATCTCTGGGGGGGCAGAGGGCCAGCAGAGACATGGGGGAGGTCGGGGGCTGGAGCCACTCCCCTTGTCACGGAGAGCTTGTGGGGGCGTAAACTTCGCATTCTTTAAGGAGTCTTTTAAGGAGCCGTTTTGTTTGTATCTTTCCCTTAAGTAAAGGTAGTTTCTCCTACTTAAGGTTCTTTTTTATAGTTTTTTATTACTACATTATCTTACTTGCTCTATGGTCTTATGAAGTTCTTCCTCGTCCATTCAGCACAAAATACTAATGAATTTCTGATTCTTGGATAAATGCAGGATTTTCTCAGAGAAGCCTAAAAAGACGTGTGGGGTTATTCTTTATCCAAAATTGATTGTTAGTTTGCTCTCTTTGCAAACAGGTATTGTAAAAATTTAGAGCACATATTTTACTTACGCAAAATTTCTGACACTTCTGAAAAACAATTACCTATTGCTTTAAGTTGTTCTAGAATTACTGGAATAAATTATCATTCAATCAAGTTCAGCTGGGTTAATTATTTAACAAGACACTTTTTTGCGAACAAGCTGCAATGCTTTGCTTCTTGAGTATTGCTTGCACTCAGATAATTTGAAGTATTAATTTCATGATAAATGAAAACATCTTAATGTCTAGTTATTCATCATCTCCTTTATTAGTTAATGGATACTTTACAGGAATTATCTTAAAACTCAATGGGCTTGACCTTGCCTTCATTGAAATCAATGGCAAATCTCTCACAGAGTTCAATGGGTTACGACTATCCTCACTATGTAATGAGTTATTATTAATGCCTGGTTTTGCTACTTTAATTATGCCCTGACACTAAGCACATAGTTGCCTACTTATAAAAAAAAGCTGAAAAAAAAAGCATCTAAACACTACAGTAAAATACAAAAACAAAATCAGAAATTTTACCTTGACCATAAACATTTTTCTTGGACTATTAATATTTATATGGTATATTTAATAAGATAGAACAAACACGTCCTAACAAACAGGTAACAGGATTAATTACTTTCCATGAATGAGCTATATTTATGCAAAACCTTTAATGAACTCCATGCATTATGGAAACTACACCACAAGGGACAAGAAGACTTAATAACTTGCCACAAGTTATTTAGGTATTTTCCCCATGAACAGAATTAATCCACAGTCTCACTGGAACGTACACATCTTATTGATATGATTTACATTTGGATTTAATTCGTTAATTCTTATTTTTACTGTCATCTGCAGAGGGTTGAGGAGGAGAATAATAAATAGTGGGTTTAAATGAAACTTTTAAAACAATTTAAAGGTGGGCCTACTTAGAGTTTATTTCTTTACATATGCAATTGGAAACTACAGAACAATATATAAAATGTTAACAGACTATATTCGCATATAAAAGACTACCTCAGAGCATAGGGAACTGATACAAGTTGGACACAACCTTTGCATTGACAGATCTGTTGTTCTTTGAAATCCTCAGGCGCTAATTTCCTTCTTATATTTGTTCTTTTTTTAAAAAGTGCTTTGGGACAATCTCATTAAGCTACAAGGATATTATTTTACAAGTGGTCCTTCGGGAATGTAGGCGACTCAGCCAGAATTTTGAGTATTCTTAAGAATATTCAAAGTGCCAAGGATGTCTACAGTGCAATATCAGGATGGCTACATCATATTTCCTCTCTGCTTTAATGAAGCTGGGCAATCTTTTAATTGCACCCTTGTTCCAAAACATAAATGTAAAGGGATGATGTATTTATTCAAAAATAAACAAACAAATAAATAAATAACTCACTCAAATCCTAGTTTATACAAATTCAATGTACCTTGACTTGAAACAGATTCTCACTGCAAACCTCAGGATCTTTATGGCTATGAAGTCCATGTCGACTAGCAGGATAAAGGGCTTGTAACTGATTTGTGTGCTCTGCTGTGGCTCAGAAGTACCACGTTGACTCCTCTCCCCTGCCGCCACCAACATGGATTACCCTCCCCTGATTACTTTCTTGCTTTGGCTGAAATCTTGTCCACCAGCTGCTTTTCAAGAGTCTGGTACCTGGACCATAAAAATTCAATGCAGGTTAGAAGCAGACTATTCTATTATTTGTGAAGAACAAAGACACTGTAGAATAATAATGACAAGTTACTTTATTTTTCAGGGCATGCTGAAGTAGGATTTTACATCCTTGGCCTACAGTGAAAGAAAGCTCTGAACTGCCAAATAATGCTTCCTTAGAACACCCAATATTGGATGCATAGTTGGATACAAAGACAGCAAACTACCTCTAGGAAAGCAAACATTTAATCAGTGACCTGTAGTAAGTCAGCTATATATTTCAAGGTGAGGCATATTTGACATACTCTTTTGTTCAAGTCAACAGAGTGTGAATATGCTTTATGTATGGAATTTACTAAATAAAGACATAACAAAGAAATAATGATAGTCTCCTAATAATTCTAAACTAAAAATCCAACCCAATGCAATACACACATCCTACATTGGAAAGCATGCTCATTTGAAAAATGAGTGTTTTGGAGATCCTTGTCTCTAAAGAACTCTGGCTAGGAACCTGCATTGTGTTTATTTTGATTGTTGCCTACTCTTTCCCTCTGGGTTGTGCAATACAAACACTTTTTTTCAATTCTTGACGCTTCTTTTCAGTTCTTGAAATACTGCTCTTTCAAGAAGTTTTGAGAATTTAGCTTTTATTTTCCTCAAGTTACTTGGAAAACATTCAGATGAAATTTTACATGCAGACAAGTCTGCCTGGGACTATGACGGCAGCCTGGTCTGCACTCTGGCTCTCAGGCCAGCTGACAGGGTCAGCCCATATCCATACCATTTAACTCAACCTCCAAAATGGGGTGTGTATATCCAAACTTCTTCTTGGGAATGGTTCCTTG
Organism: Rynchops niger; assembly: GCA_013400035.1. NCBI lineage: Eukaryota > Metazoa > Chordata > Aves > Charadriiformes > Laridae > Rynchops > Rynchops niger. The sequence continues at coordinate 20,809 of VXBH01004217.1, read as the reverse complement.
ATGATGACAAACCCTGTGGTTGGTCTGGAAATGGCTGGTGAGAGCGCCAATTGGTCCAGACTAAAATCATGGCAGGAACCTATTCTTAACTCTTTGTCCTGTTTAATGGGCTGGTTTTAATATGACTGTGCTGGGTTCTACACAAGTGCATAGTGAGAGAGGGTTCCTGGAAATCTTTGTACTTCAGTGATTTGGCACCAACAAAATGCATGAATTTGCAAAAGCAAGGGAAAAATGTTTTCTTATATTTTCAAGCCCTCCACTGTGATCATATTTCCCAAGACATATTATATAAATAATTTCCAATCCATTTTATGACATAAAATTCTCATTGGAGTCAATGGCTTCTTGCACCAAAGATCCATGGCTTTCACTATGACTCTTTATTGCTTAAATCCTTAAAAAACCAACCTTAAATACAAGAATGCTGAAGCCAAACATTAGATATAAAACTGGAGCGTTCCCTAGATGCTGTTGCCAGGTTGTTACATGAGTGAGTAATAGAATAGCAACTCCTTTATGATGTATTGCACTAATTCAACTCTCTGATGATGGATTGGAGCAATACATAATCCTAAACTAGGCATTTTAAAGATCAATTACTCAAGAGACGGAAGAGGCTGGGAGTAAAGGATCCAGGGGAGCCAATAAATAGTAATTATAAGACTTAATGGAATTTTTGAGTAGTTTTGCTGACCATTAGATGGAAGAAAGAGACTGTAAACAAATGAACTAGTAAATTGTTCATCAACCATTCTAATTCTTCAGTGAGATAATCTGTGAAGGTCTAAGCTTCAATCATTTTGTTCCTTGTTTCTTTGGAAATGTTCTTAAAAGAACAAAAGGTTCTTAAAAGAAGCGGTCACAAGACTAATTGAGTGGATGAGCACTGAAATTTCTTGCTTTGTACACTCCAACAAATTTCTCCTTTATGTCACCAAAGAAGGGAAACAACAACCTTCCATTAATTTGCTACGTTTCTTTTAACTTCTTTTCCTGACAATGTTTTTGTAGGCAATGCAGCCTGGGTTTTAGAGCCCTGGGTACTACTCCTTGCTTTGACAACAACTAGCCCCATGACTAAACTAATAATTTCCCCACACTTCAGTTTCCTTTTTTGCAAAATGGGGGATGGAAATACCTTTCTGTCCTTTGTCATGTCAGAGCTTGGAGAGTTGAAGTATATATTAAGAGACCTACAGAAACAGTAAATGTTTAGAATAATTTTTACAATAATGTAGCTCTCTTCAGCAAGGTCAATAGGCACTTGACTTTTTAAATGAGGGGCTGCGAAGAATGTCCTGCTTAACATCCTATGCAATAAGAACTGCAGAGAGAAGAGATTTTGTGCTGTTAAAAGAACATGAACAAATGACAAATGATGCTGAAATAATCCTAGCACCATCTTAGCATGCTGGTTTGTTAGCTAAAGGTTGTTCAATAAGTGGAATCATGAGCACAGTAGTCATTGCCAAAGAAATCGATCTCTTATTCAACATGCTGCACCACTCAATAATGTTCAGTCATCTACAGGCCTGCCGAGGCACGATCAAGGATGAAGATTATTGCAGAGCCAAATCCAGATAAAGATCATAAGGGAAGAGATCAGGGCATGATTATTTCTTAGAGCTAATGCACAAAACTGGAGAATTCAATTCAATGTTGGCCTACCCTTTATACTGCACCCTATACTTTCTCCCCACCTTGTGCTGCAGACAGGACATCTACTTGAAGGAGTGGATTTTGGAACGTGGTGAGGTTTATCCCATTGTAAGTCAGTGTATGTAGGTGAGTGGTAAGAGCTACTTTAGATGGACTTATGTTGCCAACTAAACAAACATAAAAAACACCATGTGAAAAACTGCTGAAAACCTCTGAGATACGAAGCAGCTCAGATGAATATTTCCTGTACTCCTTTCAGCTCGTAGTCGAAACAGTTTATTGTTTAGATAATAGATACATGTTCTGATCAATAGGACTATTGAAAAGAAGCTACACTGGTCTATCTGATGGAAAAGTCAGTCCATCTCAAAGTCTTGACAGAGTTTCTCACAGGAAAGAACAAATAGGATTTTTACCACTCTAACTCTTCAGGTGGAAAGAAAAAGGAGATCTTATTCCGTAGCCTTGCTTCTCATCTTTTGCCTTCTCTTGCAGTGACACACAGAGGCTGTCTCCCGAAGATTAGCAAATGCACAGGTGAAACCTCCTTTTGGGAGACAGTTCGGCTGCACCCAGGATTAAAAGCAACACATATGTGAAATAAATAAGGTTTCTAAACTGGAACTTAGGTAGAATGTAGAAGTCCAAAGTGACCCTGAATAAAGCTTAGACACAAGCCTGGCTCTGGAGATACCTAAACACTCTAGCAGTAAACCTGGAAATAGGGAGCAGTGCCCCCAAACATCCTGCTTTTTCCCAACGGCGCTAAGGTTATAGCTGCCACATCTTTCAGACAGTTTCTCCTTGCAAATCAGCACCATGTCAATATTGCTTTTACCGTGCTGGCATGTGGATTCAATAGGAAAAAACAAGTGATCCCCCGCAACCTACCCATAGTGGTGAGCGAGCACTTCTGGGAGATGTGGATTTGAACTTCTGCAGGTGGAAAAGAGCTAGGAGTGAACCACAGGCTGTAACTACCCCAGCCTGCACTACAAATGTACTATATTAAAGGTGATTAGTATTGTTTTAGACAAAAGAAAGCACAGTTTTCAGACGTTTGAAAAACAATGGCAAGTGGTCTAGTGGTCCTGACTCTGAATGGGGCACAATTGCCTGCTGTAAGCCTGCCTACATCTCTGAAGCTTTGGCAAGAGTGAGATACCAGACAAACTCTTCCGTCATAGTCTCCAGTCCTGGGCAAAAAACGTGTGTTGCCTGTATTTTTCCCTTCCCCCTGGAAAAGCGACAGTCCTTGCTTAACAGCTTTACCAGCTCCGTCCACCTCTCACTGGCATCTTGAAATGAGTGAGAGCTCTCCTCGGGTCCTGCAGGGTGTCATGATGATGTTTTCCCCCTTCCTCTGATATCTGCATGCTTCATTTCTCAGAGCAGTCCCACTCTAGACAGGGAGCGTGGAGTGAAGAAGTGGGGTGTAGCTGTAGAACCAGTGTGGTTGCAGCAGTTCGTCCCCAGCTCAGCCAAGATTGTAGCTGCTCTTGGACACAAAGTCATCACAGCCTTCAGGATCACAGAGCCCATTTCCACTTGTCCTCACTCATTTTGAGTTGATAGCTCACCATTACAAGAGAGGAAGGAAATTTTGGAGCTTGGGGACAGGGAGCAAAGGGAGACAGAAAAGGATTTGCACCCAAGATTGATAACTTGTAGGGAACAGGAGTGCAGACTGCCAGTTTGGGTCTCTACGTGCAAGACGAAAGGAAATAATCCAGGTTGACATGTCTAACTTGTAGACCTAGACTAGATTCATCACATCCTAAAACTTTTCAGCACGTTGCCTCTTCATGACTCTTTGAGATACACCAGGAGTATAGTTCATAGTTACTACACTAAATGAGTTGTACTTGATTGAGTGTGCATTCTTTCTTGTGGCTTTGACAATTAATGACATATTCAGAAAGCACAAGAGGCATGATCTGCTTCAGAGAAGGAAGGTAGAGGTGGTTATACTGTTAGTGACAGAAAATTATCTGAGTTGGAATTGTAACTCTGGCTTCATTTTTGAAAAAGGTACGTGATGTGTGTGCGTGCTTATGAAAATTCCTATTTACATTACAAAAGTATCTAAGAAGTATGGAAATGGCATTAATGAACCTTGCAAACACTTTGAACATCTTAATGAAGGGATAACAATATTTTAGCGCTTCCGTTTCTTTGGCAAATTTTGGGCAAGATGTAAACTGTTCATATAAATACCTCTGCTGTGAAAGAAGCCAGCATACTTCATAGGTTTCTACGTCAATGGTGGATAAACACAGATTTATCTCTTAAAGAGCAAAATAAACAACCTCTCTGAAGTAGCGGTGAATTTATAAGATGCTAACAGTGACCAAATAAGCGGGTGAAAATTTACTAGTTTGGGAATTCCTAAATATTACTCAATAATTCTGCTTTAAGGTACATGCACCTCATCAATAACATTATCTATAAAAAGTGACACGGTGTAAATTGCACGCCTCTCACAATGTTGATTGCTTAATTGCCCACATCCATTGTGACAGTGCTGCCCTGTCAGCATGCTAAGTAATTGAAAAATTGTTGTGTGATGGAAGATCAATACAACTCTAACAAGAAACAAATATGATACAGTACTGAAAGTGAGCAAATAACCAAATTTAGCAATTGTGATTATCTCGTGAAGACACACAGGCATTGATTTGTGTTTCATGGGTTCATTTCTTTGGTAGTAATGGCAATCAATGAGTTTTCAATTGTTCATATTTTGAAAATGCTATTTCTTCTGGCAGGACCAGTCTGGGGAGATAAGTGAAGTTGCTGAGTTTTTTACTTGAAAGCCATCTATTGTCTATTTTTAATTAAAACGGCTAATGGTCTTTATTGATTCCTTAAATGTGCTATAATAGATAAACCTTTTGTACTTATCCTTAGTTATTTATGTTTAAGCATTTTAGGGCTTCACTAAATGCTTTCACAGAGAATATTTGGTGGGGTGGGGAGATCAGCAGAGGAATAATAAGTTACTTAGCATCTCTGAATATTTTAAATGTACATTCAAATACAGAAAGAAGTAGGCTTAATACCAGTTGCAAAACAGTGGAAGGCACCATCATCCAGCTGACATCCTTCTTCTCAGAAGTCAGACCTGAGTAAGAAAACATAAATTCAAAAAAGCTTTTAAGGTCATTTTAAGCCATTATGTCCCCTAGGTTTTGAACTTTATCTCACGTTCACTGTTTAAAAGAACATTAAACAGCAATTTTTATTTTTCCATTTGCCAGGGATTTGCACTATTTTGTAATTTAGAAACATCATAACCTTGTGTGATGCATTCAGACAGTGGCCAACAGCCTCATTTCTCGGTGACTTAAGACTGAGGAGTTAAAAGGCATTCTGCCCTACTGGAATTAGAATATAGGCACAGACACCTATGCAGAGAAAGTACGATCACAAACCAGAGTTCATTTCTGAGAACACCACTTTTATGTTAAACGCAAACTTCTGTCGTATTTAATTCCAAGACAACCTAAATTGCATTATAGCGGATGTATTCAGAGAAAATATAAAAACAAGTCCTGGCAGAAATGTCTATAAATATTAACACTGTTCAGTTTGTTGTGTTTCCAAAAAAGGTTTGTTATATTAGTTTAATAGTCTTGTGGGTTTTTTTCTGTTTAGTTTTGTTTTCCTTTGAGAACAGTCATACTAGTGTATATATTATATGATAGTTTTCACAGAGGTAATTAATATAATCTGGTTTGGCAAAGAAAACACAATATATGAGAACAAATTAAATATGTGATTATTAAAAACAATCCATGGAAAAACGTGAGATATATAACTCAAATATTTTTTCTCCGCAGCAGTATACTGACTCCTTTAGTCATTAAATTGTATCTATTTCTTCTTAATCCAATAAGAAAGACTAGCCGCTTCATTTAAACTTCCCATTCTTTATAGTTATTGCTACTTACAAAATCCATTTTTCTCTTATGTCAAAACAAACCATCCATTTTTCCAATAGCAAAAAACGAATGAGGAGCAATGTAGTCACAAAGACCACTGGAAAGAATTATTCTGACACATCTTATTTTTAGACTCCTGTTCCTGAAGACACACTGGGAAATAGAATTAGCAATATCAGCATAAATAGACTGGCTAAATAACTGGTCTATGACCACTTATGCCTAACTCAGATTACATCAATAGAGTCAGAGCAGAGATAAATTGTCCACGTCTACCTGGGTCTGCGGCAGATATCACAGAATCTGATGCTGCTGTTGTCTGAGCCTAAAACATCTCTTAGACTATCTCTTATTTCCCAGTCTGAAAGAGAACTCCAGAAGCCCAAATGGCTGTAGAGAACTGTTTCATGTGGGCCACACTGAAGTATTACAGTCATTATTTAAAGCAACTGTAGAAGTGTGTCATTTTCTCTTATCTGTCAGGTAACCATGCTTCCACATTTCACAAAGGAAGACAAAGCCTGTTCTTATACATCTTCACTGAAATTGTACTGACATTTATTGTATTTGTTGTAGGGCCAGGGCAGATAGAGTCTTTTACCTGCAGCTGAAGAAGGTCTTGGGTGGGAGAGGCGGTCAACTCAGAGCAGCTCTTCTATCATGCAGCAAGGACTTTTTGGGGTGGATGGCTTACCATTTGTCCCATATGAAATTCCTGGCCACAATCTGCATTAACCAGCAAGTCATCATCCGTGTCGATCTGTCTTGGCTTTGGTCCAGGAGGCATTGTACCTGTGGCAGGTACAGGTTGTGGGTTTGGTGCCTGTGACATGACTGAATTTTCTGCTATCATTAATAGAGCAACCTAGCACAGGACTTTGTGAAGTTGGAGACCTTCAGATGGGACTATGGCTGCAGTGAAGAAAGAATTAGGAAGTACAATGTAAAGGGAGAGAAGAAGAAAGAAATTGGGCCTGAACCAGATATGCTTCCATCCATGAAGATGTAGTAGTACGACCAATATAAAGCAGTAGTGGTTGGCTTCTTGGGAGACAGTTAACTTGTCCTACCATGATGTATGAATCAATGAATCACAAGGCAAAGGTCATGCACCCAGACAAAATTCTGTTTTTCTCTCCTCTCCTCTCCTCTCCCCTCCCATCCAGAAGCCACAAAGACAGACAATAAAACATCCCACAGATGGAAGTTAAGACATGGAGGAAAAAAGGATTTAAAGGTAGATGAAGGAGTGCACTATCAAAAGTCTGGGGTAGTCTCAACATCCTACTTAGTGCAAAGTTTTTTCTGAGACCTGTCTTTCTTTTAGAAGTCACAAATTCTTCCCACTTTTCATAACAGAGATCATCACTCAGCTCCTTAGCAGTGGCAGAAACCTCAGGAAATATCCCAGGAAACCTGGACTACAGCAGGACATTTCCCAGGCAGGTACAAGATGAAAAAACTTTTGCTACACAAATGTGTCCTTTCTCTTCCAGAAGGCTGTGCTAAGGGTTAAAGAAGTGCCTAAAATTAAACTGTAGCAGTATTTCTTCATCCAGTCTAGGTATCCAACCACATGATTTGGCTCATATTTTTATACAGTCATATTTTTGTAATATGTTCTAGGGATTTATCCCATATCTTCAGAGTGTGTGTGTATGCGAATCTGTGAATTACTTCTGAGGAGTAAAAAAACCAAGAAAAACAAATCTGTTATCAGTAGTCTTATGTCCATTACGTGTTCATATTTCCTTGAGGAAGGTGTAAGGATCTGTAATGAAAAAGAGCTGCAAGGCTGTAGCACTGTTTAGCACTTCTGTAAAACCTGTAGTGCATCTCATTGTGTCTCCCTGTGCTTCAAATCTGTGCCCTAAGCCAACTGAGCCGCAGTGTGTACTCGCTATTCCACCAAGGTTTAGCAAAAGATTTGCAAAAGATTTCTGTGTCAAATCTGTGTCATGTGCCTAATTTTCAAGTAAGGAGAAAGGAGAACATACAAGTAACAATCTACAAAAATCATATGAGGTGAGCTACGTCTCATTTTACATCTACTTTTCTTGAACTAAATATTTGCCTAATACAACAAGGTCCTCCAAAGAACTGATAGAACTATCTGAAATGTGTTTTGCTTATTGTTCATTAAACCTAATCAATGTGAGCTCCTGATCTTCCAACTACAAAGAGGTTGTACTGATTAAAATAGAAATCTTGCAATGCGATTTTTTTATAAAAAAGGTGAAATATCATCCTTTTGATCAGGTTGATGACCTGTTGTCATATTTTGAACTGAAAACATGAACCAAAAACATATGCACTTTTACATTTGATGACCTCTGTAACTTAGCATGAATTTACTGTTTTTTTTCAACCCCCTATTTCTAAATTACTAAGAGAATACAATATTTTGGTCTAAGACTTACTTTGTCACACTTCAAAATATCTAGTCAAGCAGTCTGATAGAGTGTTTCAGGAGACAAATAATAGTATACATTTCTCCTATTGAAATGTTGTAGAAGTGATTAGTATTGCTATTTCTTATCCACTAAAAATTAGTCCTGACATTTCACTTTTCTGAGTACATAAGTTCTGGATAAACATCAGACAGTATTATTTCTCTATGCTTTCTTTACATTTTACAAGTTTTTACCTGAGCGTTTTTACCTTAGTTCAATCTGTTCGAATTGTGGTTCTTTTTCAATGCAGAAAGTGATTATACGTTGTATGAAGAGTTCTTAAAAAGTTAGATGACAGTAGATGGAAGTTTTCAATAAAGGTCTAAAAGGATTTTTAATACTGAATGATTGAAAAAGGATACATTGAGCTTTCTCTTGCAGAATAATTAATTATTTGGGAAGTATTTAATGAAATATTTTTTACCGGCTTTCACTGTAACATGAATTATAAAACTTTGAAACATGAATTTGATTTCCTGGACTGTATCTATGTGAAAAAAATAGCATATTTAAGAAGTTGTAGTAATAATAAATATGAATGTAATGCAAAAGGTATAAATCACTTTGACAGTCACCTTGACTAACTAACTCTATTACGCATGGGAATATGCACAAAGCAACCTACTCCTGAACTTCTCCAGTGCATAGCGCTGACTTTAAGCACTGCCATCAGAGGCTGAACATTGGCGCTTGATTTTGGTCATAACATTAAAGTACAATTTCTCTTGCAGCTTTGAAGGAGCTTTCCTAGCTAAAACAATCATTTATTCTTGCAACTCAACTATTGTCTTTCTTATCCTTAACACAATCTCTTCTTTGTGTTATCTCCCTTCCAGAGGTATTTCTGAGTTTACTAAGGATTGCGCTCTTTCCTGGCTGCTTATCTGGGACACATACATATGAAATGCCACACTGAGTAATACCCAGCAAGCCACATCATTCAAGTAAAAATGTGAGCAAGTATCCCATGACTGGATTTAAAAGCTACAGATATTACAGAATAGAACTGGGGCTTAAAGGAAGGGAAGAGCTTCTGCAAAGTGCTTCAAGCTTTTTTTTCAGCACACTGTTCACCAGAGACAAAACACAGTGTTTTAGGTAGCTGAGAAAACTGGTAAGAAGCACTGCGTGAGGTGTCTGAGTCCCTCACAGGGCCTTTCTTTCACTGCTTTTGTCTGAGACCAGTTCCAGGAAAGTCCATGATGGTTTACTGAGAAGTGTGTTGCCGTTTTCTCTCCTCTATAGCCAAAAAGCCTCTGTAATATACTCCACTAATTAGGGATTCAGGAACTTTCAGCAAGACCTATTGAATTTTCCCAAGCAAAGTATCCTGTATGTGCATTAAATCCATAAACATCACTGAGGTAATACTGTTTGGCAACACTTCAGAAGTTTGTCAATAATCCCTATCATTTGAGATTTTCAAGTTCTGTGTAACATTCTTTATGACCATTTTTATCTTTATATTTATCTACTCTTTTAAGAGCTGGTATGAAAATCTAGTTTCAAGACATGTAACGTTAATAACAACACCTTGACTACACAAAGAGATAGAAAAAGGAGTTAGGTGAACTAGCCTAGTTAGTAAATGAAAACAAAAGATCCTAATAATCTCACATTTGGTATTTATTAATGCATTAAAAAATTAAAAAGGCCTAGTTTAGGTGACATCTCATTCCACTGTTCTTCCATGTTCTTCTCATTTGCACATAAAAATTCTTTCCCCCTCATCTTTCAATATTTACAGTGGTCACTAAGATGATATTCAGTCCAGGTCTTACAGACATTCACAGTAGAAGCCCTTTCTTGCATATACTACCCTGACAATGGTAAGCAAAGTCTTTTTCTCTGGTTTCATAAACACAGATATCTATGTCACTGTTATAATAAAACAACAGGCAAAAGCGTTGCTCCTACAAATTAAGTACCCATTAATTTCCAGCCTTTTTCAGTGGTGGTGGGAAAGGTAATGAAATCTATAACTAAAGCTGTTTCCCTCCACAAATCTGAGCTTTGCACAACTTCCTTCAGATTCAGAAAAGCAGATTGTGGACCCAATAGACATTATTGCTGATGTAGGTATTGTTACTTCACTTCAGAAAACCACTTTTCAGCATAATATGGTTTCCGGCATTAGCACTCACGAGTCTCTTGCAAGTACATATTTTTAGACACCAGTTAAAGACGGTTCCTTCTGCAAAAAACATACGACTTAGAAGCCACTGGGCAGAGAGACAAGACACATTAGCAGTACAAACCAGATGTAATGAAAATAAATGAACTACAATAAATTAAATAAGAAGATTCAATTTAAATTCATTTTTTCTTCCTTGAAAGGGATGTTTGAGCAGAAAGACCTGTTGCCAAACATGTGTTCATGTTTGTGGACCTGCGCCAGACAAGTCTGGCAAACTCATTTTGAGAAACCTCAGCAGGCCTATCTAATGGTGTTAGATTTTTACCTTAGAGCCTGATCCAGCTCCCACAATCACAATGTGGCGACTACATTCAAGAGGAGATGAACTGATCCCCTAGACTGTACCGGGACTGAACATAATCTTAAAGTTGATAATGTTTTAAGGCAACTGTAGCATGCCCCAGAATAAGTCAATGCAGTGTGATATAATGGTTATTGAAAACCTCTTATGCTGTTAGGTCTGACTATGATTTACATCTTTGTAACTCAGTCAAACAAAAGCAAGCTTTTTAATCAGGATCAAAGAGACCATGCTTCTGTGCATAACCAATCATCTCTACAAATTTCAGGAAGCTAACCTAGCCTAACACACTGGGATTATTCGGAGGAAAACTAATGCAGTGGAGAATGCATTTTTCAGTCCGCCTCTTAAAAGCAGATCACCTACTTTTACTCCCATTTTCCTTAAAATTCACCAGATAAAGTCAGTCTGTGAATGTCAAACACAGTGAAAAATTTTCCACTCTTCACCTAACAGGCTTCTCTTTGAAAAAGAAATTTAGAGGTGTGCTAGATTTTGAGTGCAGGGAATCAAGAAACTGATATGAAGACATAAACCAGAATACCTTTCCAAAAGATCAAGCACATGTCATTGGGCTTGATGTGGGAAATACTGTATGAAGTTCTATAGCTTGTGTTCTGCCATAAGTCACACCAGATGATCATGAGGGTCCCTTTTATTCCCAAACAACTGTGGATTTATTGTCACTATAACAAGGCCTCTTCACACTGTTCAGGCAGTGTAAAGTGCCTTTTAAGTGTGCATAAATTACATTTACTCTCACTTAAAGAACATTTTATCCTGCCACAACTGTGTTAAAGACCTGTGATTTATGTTAAAACCAGCCCCTTAAATATTCTTGTTCTAAGTTCATAGATTTTAGGTCCAGGAGGGACAGATAACATTCTCCAGTCCCATGATCTACACAATAAAGACCATAGAATTTAATTCAAATGGTTCCTCCTTAAGCTTTGATTATGTAAATCATTTGTACTTCAAAGACACATCCCAAGTTGCAACTTATTGAGACTAAATGAGTTCATCATACTTGTCATGGAGTTGTTGCAGCAGCTACCTGCCTGCAAACCTGAACCTTAATTTCAACCTGACTTTACCCAGCATCCACTCATAAACAGAGAATTTTATTATACATTGCCTGCCAGATGAAAGCAGTCTTTACCATCAAAAACCTGTCTGTGCAGATAACTACTGACTCCTTTCTTAATTGTCTCTTCAGTAAGTTAAACAGATTGTGCTCCTTTAGGGTCTTGATACAATGCAAGCTTCCGAGGCTTTGAATCATTTTTTTAAACACTTCCCGCTTCTCCACCTCTGTTAATAAGGTGAGCACAACAGAAATAACTACACACAATAATATAAACTTAATATCTTCTACGTAATGTTACCTCCCACTTCCTGCACCTAATTCCCCCAACTGCCATGTTCCAGCACTGTTATAACCAGTATCTAACCAAAATCCAAGCTTTAATGGACAGAAATGTGAAAAAGAAAATGCGTTATTCTCAGTTCAAAGTACCCTGCTCTTTACTGAAATATCCATGCCAAGAACAGAAAAGATCATCCTGCAGAACATATTCCAAGTGCTTAATTCCACTTCTAGGAGACCCATCCAGTGCTCTTCAAAGAACAGATTAAGTAAATACTCTTCATTGTTCTTTATTTTTTTTATTTCTATTTTTGGTGATATAACTATTATCCAATACAATAGAATTACTGTCATAAAAGACATTAAAAGGAGACGTATTTTTAACATATTGAGCACAGACAAAATGCTTAGTAAGGAGGCATGATTCCATGTCCTGGGCAGGTGATTGGTTTTGACACCTCAGATCACGTTTCAGAATGTTGGAAATTTCTCCTGCCCTGTACCGTTGGGACTGTTAGAAACATCCTTGTAGGATTCATTTTTACTGAAACTAACTGAAAAAGACAGGGTGGCACCAGATAAGGCATTTGAGGCAGCCAAGGTGAAAGAAACAATTAAGCGAGTAAAATTTCATAAATTCCCAGGCAAGGCAGCAAAATTCTGCTGGCGCAGCTGTTTTTAAAAAGAAATTTGTGCTCTGTTTCCATATCCTGTATATATCTGTAAGAACAATACCAGTATCACTTATCTCCAGTCTATGCTGGAGATGTCAGCCACTCCAACACACATCACTGAAAGAAAGAATCCGATGAATTACATCTCACAAAGACTAACTGTACTCTTACAGCATAAATCTACATGTTTTTACTGGAGTGCTGGTGGCAAACGAGGCAGTAAAGATCCTCAATTATAAAATGTTTCTGGGAAACACTGATTTCACATTGTTCATCACCATCTGTCAGAGTTGCAATGGATATCAGCAAAAGCAGCTGCTGTCTTTTCCGTTTCAGGCTCAGAGTATATTAAGTCTAGAGATGTGCATTGTCTTGGCACTGAAAATGAAGAATTTAACTTGTGTGTTTGGTGCTTAAGTTCTTGAACAATTCCATACACAACATTAATGCAGAAATGCTGTCTACTCCAAGTTATACCACCAATGAAAATTTATGATTGCATACGGAGGAGCTCAGAAAAGAGGGAACATTTTCGAATGAAAACATATGCCTTTATTTCCTGACACATTCTAACGATTTGAAATAGTCTCAGTTGTGCTAATAACTTGCTCTCCTCTTCCTTACTGCCATTTAAAGCTATAAAGCACCATCTAGATGTGGCTATGCTCCTTCTGCCTCTTTGTCCTCCTTTAGGAAGCTTTGTATTCCTTTAGGAAAGAGGAATTGTATTTTATAGTTCTGATGGGAGAATCACAAGATGATTTACCAGTTTCTCTAGAGGGAAGCAAGAGGGAAAGAAGAGAGCCAGTGTTCATTGAGAACCGCTAAGTTTCAACTTTCCATCTGAGTTTAACACCATTTCCACACAGCGTTTGCAAACCAAGTAAGCTGGGACACTGCCCTAGACTGATCCAATTCAAGTTTTGACGTAACTTTGTACAAAAAATTGGCAAATGTTCTTCACATCTTTCGGGCGTGCTTTAGTTTAGATTCTGGGACTTTAACTGTGCCTTCCACTGAAACAACTTTGTGTGAGAAAACCTTCCTTAAATACCACTGTGATGGCGACAGCTTAAGATTTTTGAGCGATACAGAGAAAAATTGGCAAAAATAAGGGCAAGGCACAAGGAGACTGCCTGTATTTAGGCCAGAAAACAAATGCAAAGAGAAAAATAGAAGGAAAAATTACTGGAAAAAGTAAAAACTTCACACAGATTGTCAGAAAGCCAAAACTAATCAAGTTTTCTCTGTGTTATTTACACCTGGTTATTTTTTTACAGTAATATTTTAACTAAATGCTTTTTAACAGTATGCTAAGCCTCTCCAGAGTATAAACCCTGCTGAGACGTACAGCTCGTGGGTGGCTACAGATGAACTATTGCACATGGGGTGCAGCGGTAGCCCTACATGGTGAAGAACCTGCATGTGTTCCTTGCTGGAAGATTGTGCTTTGACCAGGTTAATTAAATGATGACTTTCTCCTAACACACATAAGCATTTTGAAAAGTCATAGGCAAAGTGGGGATTATAAAAAAGATTTTATTGTTTCTTTCTCCAGGGAAACTGAATTTGTAACAGGAAGACCATGAGGGAAACTTGTTACAGATCATTATTTTTAAATATTGTGGTTTCTCCCGTTTGTACAACCCAATGAATATGCACAGTGCAGTCTAATTGAAATTTACACTGAAGAAACAGGTAGGATCATTTTATTTTCTTTGCTAGTTTGTACTAATCACAGAGAACTCTACAATAACTCAGGTAAAACTGATTTAAAGCATCTAGAAGCTAGGAAAACAATCATCTGATCCACAGACATGGGTGACTGGTTTTTAATCTCAGCTTTACACTGAAGAAGAAAGTGTTCTCATGCACAGAAAAGGCAAATAATCCTCAATGACTCTAGTGAATTTGGCATTCATATTGCTGGATAAACCGAAGTGACCACTGGCCTGGGGCCAAAGGTAGAACAAAGATAAGAAAAAATGATGCAAACAAGTCTGCAGGTATTACCTTTCGCTCTGTAGGGCTATGTTCTCATATCCTTCCATGATTTGCAAATCTGATTAGATATGGATTTTAACTTACCTGTCTTTAAATCGTTGTAACAATTAACATGATTAACATGGTTCAGATTTTGTAAGCAAACTGGTAATGCTAATACAGCAATGGCTTGTTACAGACAGGGGTCTCTGACTTTGCAACGCTTACGATGACCATTTAGTCTGTGGGCCAGAACTGCATCCAGCTTTCTCTCACTGACTTCTCATGTTACACTAGAGAAGCACTTACAGCAGTCCACCTGCCATGTCTGAGCTGGTTTTAATGAGACAAGAGCACAGAAAAGCAACATATCACTCGAGGAATGCAAGTTCCACATATTAACTGTTAAAAGAAAATCACAGACATTTCTACCATCACACATTTGAAACATTCTGTTGAACTATGTTCTCTTCCTATTCATCTAGTTAAAGTGGATTTTGTCAGAGTTCTTGTGACAGAAATAGCTTCAAAAAGACTTTGTATTGCAGAGTAAGATAAATGGAGAAAAAAGTATAGGCAGCAGGCAACCGAGGGAGACTGCCATTACAACTGAATATGGGTAAGCTTCTTTGCTTTCTGCAGTATGTTCTTTGTCCAGCTTCATGATGGTATCAGCAATACACAGGATAAAGAGATTCAAATTATGCAGAGAAGAAAGGGGACTCAGTTGCAGAGTGTCTGCAGAGACAGCAGGAAACACAAGGCAAATTGCTTTAGCTTTTCACTCCCAAGTAGCTGAGCAGGCACATTATCAAGTCAGTTTTATATGAGTTTCAGATTATACAATAAGAGGTATGATTATTATGGATGGTGGTGATGATGATAGTAATAATAATAATAATAACAACAACAGCAACAGCAATAATAGTGACATAACTAGAGGAAAAAACCAAATGAAGAAAATACAAGGTAGATTTTCAGCTCAGCTCATCACTTGCCTGAAGGCCTTCACCTAGTTTACTGGCAAGCACAATGCTCTTTCAAGGATTGTGACGCTACCATTGCAATTGTACGCACCCATACACGATCATCTTATATTAATAGCACAGCAAGTGCATAAAAAGGTAGACAAACTTTAAAATTCCTAAGCATTTTGATAAGAAATATCTGAAGTGAAACAACAATGACAGTTCCGTTAGAATCTCGATGTTTCTCCTGTGAGTATAAACACGCGTTAAAATACCGAGACAACGGCACAGTATTTCTCATGACCACCTCCAAAGCACAAGGATTGGTTTCTGATTTGGCAGTTTTTCCCAAACCTTTTCAGCTATTCAAAGATCTCAAGAGTTATGTATTTTTTTCCAAAACCTGCCTTGTACATGCCTACCCCTATCAACACATGCCTGATTAACTCTGTAAAGTGATTTGTTGCAGTGAAAATACTTTGTATGTTGTATAAAACTAATTAGGCCCAACACGAAATAAAATGCCACCAACAGTTTGAATAAAGCTGAGTATTATGATGAAAATTATCATGCCAACCTGTTTATTTTATTAATAATTTTCTCTGCAAATGTTTTCTCATATCCCTTAAAAGCACTATCATATATTCCATGTTAGTGATGTCTCTGTCTGCTGTGAGGTGTGGCGCATTTTAGGAAGCTGCAAGACCTCAAGGTTAAGAAAAGAGATCTACAAAACAGGAAACCTTATCATAACAAGTTTTTTTTTTTGTTTTTTTTTTTTTTTTTTTTGAGTTCCAATCCATGCTACTGGTTTTAGCAAAACTAAATAGAGACTATCGTTCTGGGTGAGATCAATTGTCCTGGTAGCTCAGATGCCTGGTCTCTCCAGGTCACCATGCTGAGTTTCTTGAGTAACGGCAGAGAAACGGCAAAGAAAGTTTAGACTGATCCTGTCCTGGTCCATCCTCCTGGCATCCATCAGTCCCTGTCTTAGGCGCTGCCTGGTCTCTAGAGTACCCGGACACATCAACCGTATTTGGCAGCTATAGACAGATTGCTCCTTCATCAGCACACTTAATCCCTTTTTGAGTCCATTCATAGTTCAGTTTTGTGCCACATTGTGTTGGGTTTGCATGGCAAGGTTTTGGTAGCAGGGGAGCCACAGGAGTGGCTTCTGTGAAAAGTTGTTAGATGCTTCCCTTGTGTCTGATAGAGCCAATGCCAGATGGCTCCAAGATGGATCTGCCACTGGCCAAGGCCGAGCCCAGCAGTAATTCTGGTGATACTGGTAGAGCGCCTCTGTGATAACATATTTAAGTAGTTGGGTGTGGGGGCAAGGAGAAAACTGCAGATGGAGAGAGGAGTGAGAATATGTGAGAGCAATTGTATTGTAATTGGTTTTCACCAACTTATACCTCTATGTGCTGGGAATGAAACTGTTATGTATACACACATATTCACACACAAACAGTCTTTTGATTTTTTTTACCAAAATAAGAAGTAGAAAACAATATTGTAAGAATTATACAGGTGTGGAATTTAGCAGGAAAAGTTCTTATGTTTTTTTCAGATAAATTCAGCAGATCTGATCTTACAGAATTTTTATTTTTTACTACTTCTTTGTATCAAACTATTGTAAGAAAAACCCCAAAGGAAAACCTCACACTTTCCTCCAAGCAGTAAGGGATGATGATATAGTACCTACATTGCAGAGGACAAGGCAGTCTACTTTTCACTAGCTGATTAAAATGGCTTTACAAATGAGAATATGAACAAAACCTTTTCTTTTAAGGCTTTTATTCTTGAGAAGATATCAGTGAAGCTAAAGCCTCAGGTAGTTATGGGGCGGAGGCAGTACTACACAGATGACACTAATTGTTTTTAGCAGGGTTTGAGAGGGAGCCTCTTGCCCTTATTTAGTTATCAAGGAGAGGCAAACATATGAAGAAGTTCATCAACGCTTCCTGAGTGTTGGCATTTCAGTGAAAACTGCGCACATATTGAAAAGCAACAAAAAAAGTTCATTTTAATAAGCAAGACACCAGTTAATGGCATAAAGGACAATGGAGGCCGTGTTAGAGAGCTGACATCAGAGCAAGAATGTACCAACTGTACTGTTTTTAAATCAAAATGACAGTGTGAGCTTTTTTATTCCTCCTTTATACAAACATCTTCAGAATAAGGGAAACATGAGGACAGTGATTTTTTTCTGCTAGGCTGGAGAAGGTTTCTAGAAAGTACTTTTCAGTCTCATCTCTGCTGAATTTTTATAAAAAAATATTACCTATAAAAAGTTAACACAGATAATTTCTTAGAGGTCTGAAAGACCTGCAAGGAAAGCTGAGTGGAATCAAATTATATAGTTTCACCTTTCAGGTAAACCAGTATATGATCTATGCACTATGGATTTTCACAAAAAACATGCAATAATTTTAAAAGAGGTACTTCTGTCCTGTGTAGAATAGGCATTTACTTGATTATTACTTGGATGGTACAAAGATGACGAGATATGTTAAACACAAGATATGTTTTTAAGTTTGTGCAAAAACGTAACTTGAACTTAATTGCTCCCCATAGATGTATCCCATATGTGCCCAGCTATCCAAAACTGTTGTCAGTAGGGATCAATAGGGAGACCCTCATCCACATTTAGTCATCAAGGAGACACAAACACTGACTCCAGAGCAAAGACCTAGGTGAGTCAAAGTCTCATATCTGCGTGGTCCTAGCTGCTGGCTGGGGTTAAACCATAAAACCATGCTTGCCCTAAAATGATGGTGGATTTTATGTCACCCGAGCAAACACTGAAATCACAGAATCACAGAATGGTAGGGTTGGAAAGGACCTCTGGAGATCACCCAGTTCAACCCCCCTGCCAGAGCAGGGTCACCTAGAGCAGGTTGCTCAGGAATATGTCCAGGAGGGTTTTGAATGTCTCCAGAGTTGGAGACTCCACCACCTCCCTGGGCAGCCTGTTCCAGTGCTCTGCCACCCTCAAAGTAAAGAAGTTCCTCCTCATGTTTAGGTGGAACTTCCTATGGCAGGGATCAGCAATATATCATGTTTTATTAGTCCCTGGCACACACTGTGAAAAATGCTGATATGCGTTCCCTTCCCTCTCTGCCATTTTTGCATCGTCAGTGTTGTCATAGACCTTTGCAATGAGGATAACCACTGCGTACAGACGATCCCATGGGTCCCCTAGCTGTTTGCAGAAGGTGCTGAGGGGCGATCGTGTGTTTGAGGGGAGCTAAATAATAGCAGAGTCAGGACTGAGGTAGTTTGATCCTTTGCAGTTGAAACCCATCCCAACAAGATTTTTGCATCCCACTGCTGTGATACAGGAGTTGTGTTACCTCTGCTCAGGGGACAACCTTGCCTCCCCCAGCCAAGGAACCTCCATCTTTGTCACTGTTCCTGTGCTCCCTCGCTCTGCTCCCAAATCCAGCAGCGTGTTCTGCAAATAAAGCAATGTAAGGGAAAATAGTTTTTTTTTTTTTTTTTTTTTTTTCCCCCATAACAGAAGTTACCTGTGTATTTGTAGTGCTACCTGAGCTTCCTTCTGCTGGAGTTGGCATACTGCTGCTGATGAGAGGAAGTTTTATTTACCTCAGCTCACAAATCTTAGCGATGACCAATTTATTCCTTCACGCTCTTGGAGACCACTGGATCTCTGAACTACAGGTCAGTACAGAATTGATGTGCAGCTGTCAGGAAACCCTCAGGAGTTCCCAAATTATTGCATGGAGGATTATGCAGTTTCACTTCTGCACTCAGTGCAGCTGAGCTGGCAAAATCTTCTCCAAACCCCAAACTTTGAAGCAAGATTATAAGCATGGGTTTTGTGCCAGCTAATGCAAGCTTACTTTGCAAGTAAGAATCTAGCACGTGGAACAGTTCCTTAGGAAATTAGAAATCCACAATCCAGCAATTAGGTAGGCTCCGAGATTAATAAACAACAGTATCATACAAAGAAAGTGTGCATAGATAATAGACCCATTTTATGGGTCTATCATATGGGCGAGATGGCAGGGAATTAGAGATGCTAACAAATTCTATCTCCTCCATCCCAAACCAGGACTAACTACACCTCAGTTAATACTGGTGGGAGATGTTTATTCAACTTACTCTTTAAGAATTTCATTGGTGTATTCAAGTAAGGAACTGCCAACAACCGCAGTTATGGAGAAAAGTATGTATATGCACTGACACCTATTTCACACCTAGGCAAAAAGTAATCTACAGATATCCTTTCTCTGAACTGTGTAACGGACTGATTAAATTAACTGAAGGTATCAGCAAGGGAACTACAGTATTTTAAAGATCAGTGTGAGTACGCATTTTAGAGAGGGGACTATCCAGCACAAATCGCTGCTGTACCCCAGAAGACAGTGTCTCTGGGGAAAGAGGTGCAACGGGGAAATTTCTACCCCCAACTCCAACAAGACTGATAAGCGCTCCCAACGTACAACTGTGTCATGCTGGAAAGATTCTGCAAATATAAAAGCTGCCTTTATATTTTTAAGTAACCCATATTGCCATGCTTTGGCACTAAAGTTTTGAGAATTTGAGATTTGAGAATTTTCCTATCCCTCTACAGAGACTTTTTAGACACTTCTAACTTTTATGGATATTGTTATTTTTCTAATCGTTCCTTCATAAATGCTTAGAAGAGGAGAGAGTCTTCTCCTGAGAACGCTCTGACTAATAGTCTGAGATTCAATAAATTTTTAAATTAGGACTGTGGGCACTAGGGCAGCTTAAACAAACCCTAGAGTCAGAATAAAATCCAGAGGGCTTTGCTAAAATATCTTGTAAAATCTTAAACATTAAAAATAATCACCAGGTTTAAAAATTGTTCCACATGAAAATATCTCTGACAATAAATGATAGGAAAGACTGAATCTCAATTTCTGCGATAAGAAAGTAACATAGGAAAGAGCATACAGAAAGAACAAAGGCTTCGTTTATGCTAATTAGAACCTTTCTTACTTTGTTTACTGCGTTTTACAAAGATACTTACCTGATCAAGTACAGGTTAATGTCAGTGATTCTTAAAAACATAGGAGTTATCATATAAAACAAAACCTTATGCCTTCTGAATCCAGTACTTTGTAACACCTGAGATAGGTACCAGAAGCATATAACTGACAGGTATAGATCTAACTAGAAAGTTTGTGATTCTAAAAAGTGCATGAAGGTGTTTCATTTCTACAGATTACATTTAGAATCATAGAATAGATTCATAGATTGTGTTGGGT
>VXBH01004216.1:835106-845273 GCA_013400035.1 Rynchops niger | reverse complement strand
AAGAAAAAAAAAGAAAACCCAAACAAACCCACTTCGCTTGAGACGACGTGATGAATTTTGAAAGTTTGAAATACAAATGATAGTAAAAGCGGCGGGCAGAAGTGTAGCGAAAAGCAATCGGTTACACCTGAAGCATTTCTGTCGTTGCTAATTTGTTCCGTGTCCCTTATAATCATGCTAACGAGAACGCCCAGCCCAACCCTGAGATTATCGGAGGAAGTATTCCGCCGGAGTTGGGACCGGCTCTGAATACGTTAATTTGACGTTCTTTTAGTTTGTGGATTCTGCCATAGCGATTTGGTTGTCGTTCGTATATTAACAAAAAAAAATAAAGCATCGCCGATTTTTAAACCATTTGATTTCCATTATCGCTTCCATTATCCCACCCTTTGCCGACGCCTGGTCTTTTCCCCTGCACCGTCATGCCCTTGGATCCAGCAATAGCAGGCGTTGAATCCAACCCGAGGGCTCGCTGCTCTCAGAGAAATCACACCAACAGTAAAAAAAAAAAAAAAAAAAAAAAAAAAAAAAAAAAAAAAAGGGTAGAATGAAACACTAAATATTTAAAACCCTTAAGGAAGGAGAGACGTTTTTCCTATTGTTCTGCCTTTTTCTTTATGAACTTGAAATGTTTTCTGCTCTTCTTTGTTGGCTACGGTAGCTCAGTATTCAGCGTCACGATTGAGAAGTGCCCGAACTGAATGTGTATGAATCTTATCCTTGCACAGTTCTTTAAATTGAAAAGAAAAAAAAAAAAAAAAAAAGTTTTTACCTCACTATGGGAACATACATTCCAAGCTTTTCAACTTTAAAAAGAAACAAAAAAAAAATAATAATCATAAGTTTTCTTGTATTGTAAATTTTAGACTATTTCATATGCATTGTATTAAAACTGCCATATCAATTTTAATGTATAGATTTTGCAAATACTACACTATGTATGTAAGACTTAACTGTATCTGTAGTGTATATGTAATATATTTATGCCCAATAAATGTTTTAATTCTTTCTGCTATTACCAGGAGTTTTCTTAACTGAATACAGCCCTTTTCAGCCCGTGGGGCCCTTTGCAGCCGGTCAGTGGTGTTGCTGCAGCCTCAAGCGCGAGTGGGAGCCCCAGACTGAACTCGGGACCTTTCTGGTTTGTAATGGGAATGAGTTTGCGTTGTCCGTAAAAAAATCAATTAGTCATCACAAAAAAAAATCCGTATGCATACGTGTTTCTTCGCAAACACGTTAATGTTTGGTTTTTAAACAGCTTTTCTTCTTCACATCGCTGCGTCAATACAACATTTTGTGTGTTTGCTTTAATTACTGCAATTTGCAACATGAGTGGGTTTATCCGAAGGAAATAGAGTCTTTTTTTTTTTTTGACTTGGTTGGTCAGCTTCTTTTAATTTAAACAGCGCTTGCCAAAACAATCTCTCTTTAACAAAATCATTTAAATATGTCTATAGAATAGTAACTACTGGTTATTATCTGAAGAGATCTTTTATTCTCAGTAGTCTCTGGTTTACTGTATTGCCGTGAGCGTCCGCAGAGGTGATGAAGGGTGGTTAAAGCCCACAGAATTGAAGATTTTGGGGATTTTTGAGCTCTGGATGTTGTCTTGTTGTCATGTTGTAACCCACAGGTTTGGTGCAGAGGTTCTGGGTCTCCTTCCCGCACCCAGACTGGGCAGAAGTGGGGTAAGTAGCACTTAAGTTTCCAATGGATTTCTGTTTTACAAGGAAATAAGGAGCAAGTTGTTAACCAGGCTCGGGGAATGTTGTATTTTAACATCTCTTGCTGTTGGTATCTGAAGCATAAAAAAGTATCTGCTTTGAAAAGAGTATTTTTAGATGTTTTTCTGGCCTTACGAAGCACCTCACCTCTGGGCTGGTGCGGGAGCTGGATGTGTCCCATGGCACATCTCGCAATTTGAGCAATCTCCAGGTCTGCCCGCAGCAGCGCGTGGTCCCCGGGTCGGTGGCTGCTGTTTCTATAGCAGCAGCAATTCTCTCTCCGCTCGGTAATGAGCGAGCCTGCTCAACACCGAAATGGGGAGAATTTGTTTTGCTTTTGACTTTTCAGCCCCTTCAGTTGCAAGTTGGGAGATGTTTGGTTTGCTGGAGGAGAGTTGAGTCCTGTTTAAAGAGGGGGGTGTCTGTATGAGGAACCGGTGTATCGAAGCAAGAGGAGGTGGGATCTGAGCCACCGGCTCCCCGGGACAAATACAAAAGCAAACAGGATCCGGAGGCAGCGTCAGTCCATGTTGTTTGCCTCCTGCGGGGAACCTTTCCTCCCAGACTCATTCAAGTCTTTGAATTTTAGGAGATGCTCAAATTCAGGCTGCTATAAATAGCCCTGGCTTGAAGCGGGGTAGATCTTCCCTCCAGCCTTTGTGTCTGGGGACGGAGACTCTCCTGCCTGTCCCTCACAGAGCTATTTGAAAATACCCCTGAAAACTAAATACTCCTGGAGCTCCAAGAGTCCTCCGGGGCATGCTGTGTCAAATAGCATCTCCTGGGCTGCTCCTCCCTGGGGGCCAGGGGCTCGGCAGGGCCTGTGTCCTCAGCCAGGCCGTGGGCAGCTTGGCTGAGCCATCGGAGGTCTTGCAGCTGGAGGAGCATTCCCTGGGAATGCCGCTTTTCTGGTCTGAACAGCGGGACGGTGACACCTTGTAGACAGAGCCGGTGGTGGTGGGAGCTCGGCGTTTCATCCTCGCCGTCGGCTGAGGAACGCTGTTGTGCTGTGCGTGGCAGGGGAAGAGCGGGTCCTCGGCCCGCGGTGGGGAAGGTCCCTCAGGACTGTGCGTCGGGGGCGAATGGGAGGAAGCAGCTCCAGCCTGTGTCCATCTCTAGTGCATGGTTTAAGTCGCCATTTTTCAATGGCCCTGGTGTATTTTTGGCCTTTTGCTGAAGTTCAAGGTGGCGGTTCAGAGAATCACACAGAATTGGTGGGGGTTGGAAGGGACCTTCGGAGATCATCTAGTCCGACCCCCTGCCAAAGCAGGGTCACCCAGAGCAGGTGGCACAGGAACGCCTCCAGGCGGGTTTTGGATATCTCCAGAGGAGGAGACTCCAGTGACACTTGGGAGTCAGTCCTGGGACGAGTGTTGATGCTGCCAGCACACGCAAGTCCCCGCCTGAGGGAAGCACCGGCCGCTGGGAAGCTGAGGGAGCAGAACTGCTCAGCTCCAGCCAGACCCAGCCCAAAGCCTCTTTCTCTTCTGCTTGCCTGTTCAGGATGAAACAAGGGGTACGAAACCAGACCAGTTCATGTTTTTAAAGAAAACTCCAGCTGCAACCCAATCTTAACCCGTTCTTGCCAAACCGGAATGGATCCTTCAAGGTCTCAGCAACATTTGAGCAATTCACGGATAAGGGAGACGGCATGATTACCCCCAGCATCAAGGACACCTACATGAACCCGATGGTTTTGTTAGCCCTGCCTGCACCCAAAGGTATTACAGAAAAGTTATAAAGAAATTATTGTGGAAATGTGATGTATAAATTACATTTTTTCTGTGCAAATCTTATTCTAGAACTGCAGAATTATTGCAGAATGCATATGATGCGTTCTGATTTCTTGAAGTGGTGTAGAATTATATTCTCTGTCCTTAATGTTCACCTGCCTCGGAGTGAAGGTATAAATGTCATCCCTTATTTCTTCTCCAAAAGGAGAACCACAAGTGAGTGGAGAGGAGGATACGGACTTTTTGTTTCAGTATTTTTGCAGCTGAGCAGAAAGCCAGCTGAGATCCCCTGAAAAGGCTATTTCATCGGTATCACATCTAGTAAGTTCTAAACAGTTGCATCTGTTTCTGCTCTTGACAATCGCTCTCACAATGCGCAGATCCTTGGCTGGGCAAAATAAAAAAAAAAAAAACCAAGAGGTTTCACAAGATGCTTTCAAACACAGCGGATTAGCCTGCTATCTGCTGTTATTGAGGTGAATGCGCTGTTATTAGTTTGAGTAGTCACATTTATTGTACTAATTGCGGGCGTAGATGGCATTGCATGCAATCAAAGCTATTTTTAGCTCTGCTAGCACGGTTAATAAATAACTGCTTGGGTCAGCGTGCTCAGTGAATGTCATTTCTTGGTAATTTTATTAGCTCATCTCACTTTCTGTCAAATGAAAGTCATTATTCTCTACAAATAAAACGGAGCAAAGAGTAGGGATGTAGAAGTCTTGTGAGGATTGACATGTGAATAGAGTTGAGAAACTCACCCTAATCCAGTGCAAATACTGTATTTATTAATTTATATCTAAAATGCCCTTCCTTTCCCCAGAATGCTTGCGAACCGGTCGCAGTGTCCTCGGCTCGGAGGGCTCTGTGGCACTGGGCACGTTAACGTCCCCCGGCAGCACGGGGGGATGCTGCTGGGTGCCTGCCCAGCCCTCGCTGCAGCGCTGGGGCTTCGGCACATTCGGAAAAAGGGGGGTCCCTGCGCTCAGCAGGGCTGAGTATTGCGCGGGATGCTGCTGTATGGACTTCGTGTGGTGTCAGGTGTGGTTCTAAAATTGTGATTGCTCCGGATCGCGGTGCTAAAGCTGCTGCTGCTCCGGTCTTTGCCTTCTCTCCAGGATGGGCGTTAGGCATTTCTTCTGCACATTATCACAGAATCATAAAATGGTTAGAGTTGGAAGGGACCTTAAAGCCCACCCAGTGCCACCCCCCTGCCCTGGGCAGGGACACCTCCCACCAGCCCAGGTTGCTCCAAGCCCCGTCCAACCTGGCCTTGAACCCCTCCAGGGATGGGGCAGCCACAGCTTCTCTGGGCAACCTGGGCCAGGGGCTCACCGCCCTCACAGCAAAGAATTTCTTCCTAATATCTAACCTAAATCTCCCCTCTTTCAGTTTAAAACCATTCCCTTTGGTCCTGTGGCTCCCCTTCCTGATCCAGAGTCCCTCCCCATCTCTCCTGTAGCCCCTGTAGGGACTGGAAGGGGCTCTAAGGTCTCCCTGGAGCCTTCTCCAGGCTGAACACCCCCAACTCTCTCAGCCTGTCCTCACAGCAGAGGGGCTTCAGCCCTCTCATCATCTTCATGGCCTCCTCTACAACAGGTCCGCATCCTTCTTACATTGGGGACCCCAGAGCTGGAGGCAGCGCTGCAGAGGGGTGTCCCCAGAGCGGAGCAGAATCACCTCCCTCGACTCTGTCGCATGTCCTTCTTGTTTAGTGTGATGCGATTGACTTCAGTGTTTTGACATCAAAAGTGTCATAGCTGTACAAACCTCTGGTTGCTCTCTACGTCATCCCTGCCTGGGCCGTGACGGTGCCAAGCCCTTTCCTCCGGCTCGTGTCAGCCCGTCTTGCAGGAAGGGACGTTTGATGCAGGTCTCACCACAGCCTACGGCAATGGCACTCCTCTGGCTACGTGGCAGACTCCAAATTACACTGTGATGTGGGAAATCGGGCACAAGACTGAAGAGAAAGCAGGTAAATACAAACCTCTCGTGGTTTTTGACATTGCAGCAAGAGTAGCGGCTTTGTCCGAGGCTGGGGCAACCGGGGGCAGCGGCTCTTGCGAGTGGCGTCGGCTAGCTTTTTGTCAGAAAGAAACCGCTGCTGTCATCTGAGTATATCTGAAATGGGTTTGTTTCCTTCCATATCGGCGTTAGACCGGAGGTGCTGGGGCAGCACCCAAGGCAGGTGGGTGAGGGATGAGCCCCACTCCAGCACATCTCCACCAGAGCTGGAAACCCTTGGGCTGGCCACCCGCTTCCCTCTTCTACACGCTAACAATAGCTCAGCGGGTTCAAAACTACGTGTTCGAGCCAAAGTAGCTCAGAAGATCACACCTCGCGCAGCCCCACGCTGGTGCCCCTGGCACAGCACAGCCACTGTTACAAAAATCAATGGCGTTGTCACCGCTTGATAAAAATACCAAGGTGCTATCGACTGGGCAGAATCCACGCCCACGTGTGATCATGGATATTGGCTTAACTCTCAATGAGGATTTGCAGTAAGAGGTTTTGCTGTCTTTTGTAATAACGGCGTGCTAAAGTTATTTAAATCTCTGCACCTCGGAGCCCGTCCTGCTGCGGGGCTTATTAGAGAAGGGGCTGGTGGTGTTAGATTCCCTGCCTGCCTGCCCTAATGAAGGATGATTTGTAGCACTGGGTTGTGGAAGGAGGCCGGGCAGAGAAGAACAATGTGCATAAAGGCTTGGAAATCGCCATGCCTTTCCTGTCTCGTGGACAGCCCTGCAATCATGTGAAAAATCAATCAGAACATGAGAAAAAGAGAGAGTAATGCTCTTCTCTTCTGATCCAGCAGCATTCAAAATGGGGCCAAATGCTGGCAGAGCATCTCCTGTACCCTCAGAGCAGCCTCTGAAGTTGACCATGGGGTACTTTAGTTCTGAGAGCAATTTTGTCTCACAGACTCACGCACGTCACCAAACCTTCATTTCGCTCCCAGTGAGGGAAACGAAGCAAAGGCGGAGAGCAATAAAATGCCTTCATTGCCAAGTGTTTTACCTCCGAGTACAGCTGGAGGAGCAGCCTGCAGGCTTTCAAGCGGATGTCTTTGTGCACAGAACAAGAACACGGTAAATTGGCAACCATGCAGCGCTCACTTGAGATGCTATTTAGGACTTGGTACCCTTCTAGTGAGTGATGGTCCTGGGCTCCAGGCAGCAGTCTCACCACTGATGTCTTTTTGGAGCCTATCCCATGTGGGGAGGACATAGGTAATTGTCCATGGATGACAAAAACCACAGGGAAGACTAAAGAGACTTGGGCTGCCCAGAGAGGTGGTGGAGTCTCCGTCTCTGCAGACCTTCCAAACCCGCCTGGACGCGTTCCTGTGCCACCTGCTCCGGGTGACCCTGCTCTGGCAGGGGGTGGGACGGGATGGTCTCCAGAGGGCCCTTCCAACTCCTACCATTCTGCGATTCTGGGATGGCTCACGCCCCATCAGCTGGTTTGCTGGGACACTGTGCAACACTTGTAGTCCTCTGCTGACATTGAGTTTGCTCCTCAAGCCTACTCGTGGCCAGCAGTGTGTGAGTGCCTTTGTAACGTGGGAGTGATGGGATCCAGGTAACGCTGCAACAGCAGGTGTACCTGGGGAGTGGGTTTTTTGGGTTTTTTTTGGTTTGGTTCGGTTTTTTTAAGTATTGGGTTAATGAGGAGCTCTGAATTTTGCTCTCATTTGACAAGTCATGGCACGCGCCAGTCCGCAACTCAGATGAGAAAGGCAGTAGGATACAGGGGCTGGGCTTGGAAGGGAACTGAGACCCTTCTGCTGAGAAAAGCCCTGAGAAAGCCTGTGAAGAGCCCACCAAATGTATTAATGACGTTGGATAATACTGATGTACTCTATTGCGTGCTGGCATGACAACCGTCCTAAGGCTCAACAGCAAGCAGAAGTGACTACTGTGCAGCAACCTGTAACCCTTCATTAATACAAGATGAATTAAATTTGTCTTTTCTCCATCCACTTTCACTACACTTGCATAATCACAATTTAGAGGTAAAAGACAGACTGCAGTCTAACATTTGCTTTTCTTTGTTTTCCTAAACAGTAGCAGCCAGGGCTTCTGGAAACCCAAACTATGATTTCGCCACCTGATAGAGCTGGCAAAGCTGGACCCCGCCATCTAACAAACTGCTCTTGGCAAGATTTGGCCGAGGACATGGGACCTGAAGCCAAAACCCTGGAGTTTTTTAGCTGTTTCTCGCCAGAAAGCATGTTTCAGAGTGAAAAGCCATTGGCGAGTGTGTCTGCGTGAGGAAATTATTTTGCCCCTGAGAAGTTCCTGGTCTTTGTGTGGAGCTGGGATGGAGTCTGCTGCGGTACCTCGGGTGGGGATGGACGGGTGGGAGGAGATGGGGGGTGAGGTGTGTTTGTGTGTGTCTGTGTGTGTCCCCCACTGCCCTACGTGGCTGATGGACCTGCCGAAATGAACAGAAAGACTTCACGTTAACACCCTACGAGCTTCCCGCTCCTCCGGGCGTTTGTGTTGTGGCTGGGCAGTGTGTAGCTCCAGCTAAATGTGCCTGGCAGCAAATAGTGTAAAACAGTGCAAATCACGCCAGGGCTTCCCAAGGCATGCCAACTCCTGCAGCTGCTGGATATACACCCAGCTGGGTTATCCAGAGGGTCTTCCAGGAAGCTCCTGCATGTGTGCAGACACAGGGATGAGTGTAAGAGTTCAGGTGTAGGTATGAATCCCGCTGCGGGTGTAGATGTTGCCGCAGCCATTAGTACGTGTTCGCCGGTTGTTACTGACGGCGGGGAGGCAGAAGCAGGGCTTTGCCAGAGCAGCCGGTGTTTCCCCACTCAGGCTCCCGTTGGCCGAGCTCTCCGGAGGCTGTGGTGTCAGCCAGGGGTTACTTATTTCCCATATAACGCTTATCTCCAGCTATTGTGCTGAGCACTCCGGCTTAGGAACAGAAACGGTGCTCGGAGCTGCCTGCAGCAGCCCACAGCCCGAGGAATAACGCCCGGAGAGAGGTGGATGGGTCTGCATCCCATCGCTCTGAGACAGCACGGTTTGAGCAAGGGGTTGGAACGCCAAGTGCTTTAATTCCCTTTTTGTAAAACTGGGGCTAATAGTGTTCATCCAAAGTTGTGAGGCTTTCGGCTGGGGGGTGAGGAGGGCAGTTCAGGGTGCATGGAAGTAACAATACCGGCATCACTGGGATATGAGGAGTCAGGTAGATGTTTTTGTACCTAATTTTGAATTTACTTCTCAAGTCGGAATTTCACAGAATCACCAAATGGCAGGTTTGGAAGGGACCTCTGGAGATCACCCAGTCCAACCCCCTGCCAGAGCAGGGTCACCCAGAGCAGGTGGCACAGGAACGCGTCCAGGCGGGGTTGGGATGTCTCCGGAGACGGAGACTCCACCACCTCTCTGGGGCAGCCCATTCCAGTGCTGTCACCCACAAAGTAAAGAACTTCCTCCTCATGTTGAGATGGAACTTCCTATGGTCAAGTTTGTGCCCGTTACCTCTTCTCCTGAATTTACCTCCTCAAGGCCACAGGTCTTTTGCAAATGATGTATGGAAGCCCATCAGAAAACATTGACTGAGGGCTCGGAGGAACTACGAGTCCTGTAAGGAACGCGCTGATGAACGCGAGCAAGCGTGGGGGTGTCTCGGGCAGGGGTGAGGGACCAGCTGCCTTCAGACCTGCAAGGGGACCATCCGCACCAGCAGCCGCCCTCCCACCCATCCACAGACGAGGAGGGAGCACCCCAGCTACAGCAGATCCAGGGTGGAGAAGGAGGTTCTCCTGGGTATTTAGGTATCGAACGGCCGCTGCTTCAAAAAGGGCTTATGCAAATGTCACTTGACACAAGCGTACATAAGTGCTGACTATCTATCAACTCAAAATTTGACATGTAAGTGCTGTTTTTCCTTTTTTTTTTTTTTTTTGGCAAGAAATACAATAGGACATGATTTTCTGCCTGTGCATGCCTCCATCAAAGGTACTTTTCTAAAACGAATGAAGCTTTCTGGTAAAGTGCTTTTGACCTATTTCATCACCAATGTAACATGTTTCCAAGAAAGAAAATGCAGTCAAATTGCTCCTGTTTATTTGTGAAGCTGTGATGCAAAATGCAGAGTTAGAAAAGCTTTTAAAACTTGAGCTGCTTAATGAATGAACCTCCAGTTATTTCGTATATGGGCTGCTCACATACAGGCCAGTGAGAAGACAGCAAAATTTTGACTCATAAAGCCCTTATATGGTTTTTCTTTTCAGTTGGAATTGGCAAAGTCTGTTCCTACAGGGAAGAGTTTCCAGAAATGCAGCCTATGGCTGAAAGAAATCTTCCTGCGGAGCTGCCCTGCCTGCCACGCTTAATGGATAGCCCAGCTCCTGCCAGGGCTCTTGTCTTCCCTGCATGTAAAACAGACCTCAAAAGCCGCGTCCAGACCCAAAAGGGAGCCAGGCAGACACCCCTGCCCTTTCAGATAGGGAAGGTTTTGGGGAGAAGATGCCAGGAACATGAGGTGAGCCGGAGGGTTCCACCAGCGCCAGCTTTGCCGCCGCCTGCAGCATCTGCTCTGCCCGGGTGGAACCTGGCGGAGACAAGGCAGGAGGAGCCTTGCCCCACGTTACTACCCGAGATAAATTCCTGATACCGCTCTTGGACTGACTTTGCTGTTCTGAGGTAAAATATGCTGCCGAAATCTTGATTGTGCTTCCCCCCCACCCCCCC
>VXBH01004216.1:777448-833498 GCA_013400035.1 Rynchops niger | reverse complement strand
ATGTTACAGTTATTCTGGTTTTAAAATAAATAAATCAACCAAACAAACCAAAACAACAAAAAACCATAGCCTAATCAAGTTAGTTATATAGGTTTGGGGAAAAAAGAATTAAAACCCAACGATGCAGCTTCTCAGCCAGGTAAAAGCCTCTGCGGGACGGTTCTGGCCACGCAGAATTGCTTCCCATAACTGAGACACGGGTCTGACTCGCAGGGACCGGAGCGAGCCCGGGAAGTCTCGCACGCCGTGGGTGATGCTGGTACCCGTTCGGTACCCGTTTGGCGCCCCATCCCGATGCCGCGGGGCCAGGAGCGGTGCGTGGCGGCGCCGAGCCAGCCTGCCCGCATCCATCCCGCATCCTCCGCCACCACTCACCCCGCAGGGTTATAAAAGGGTCTCATCGCTTTATTTCTTTTTCTGTTCACGTTTAATACCACAGGCACAGCTGAGATTTGAAACACGTATGTGACACTAGGCGTGTGACCCGTTCACTTACACAGACACGTCAGGAGTGAGCTCCCATCTTCACGCTCTCCTCAAGATTCCCAAATTTGTTTCCCTGAGTTGCGCGACATCTGCCATCGGCTCTGTTTGTCGGTCCACAATGAGCGAGAGAACGAAGTAGGTAACGAGGCGGAGGGTGGTTAGAGACGGGACGATCCTCTAGCGCTGCCCCTCGTTAGTCCTGTAATTTATGGGTTGGCATACATCAAACCCGTGCTCGGTACGAGCGGGGACCGAGACAGGCTCAGGTGCCACAGCGAGGAGCAGCCACCAGCCCCCTGGCCCAAGCGAAGCATCGGGTGACAAAAAACCCACAGTATTTACAGAAGAGGCCAAATTCTCTATTTAGTTATACCTGAGCAGCGCTGTCAGCTAAAGGTGTAACCGGCGGAATATGGCCCATCGGCGGTAACAGGAGGTTGAAGGCAGCGGGAATTTCGCGAACAGACAATTCGTTATGGAGAACGGGTTGTGGACCAGCCTGGTAATAAATACTAAAACGAAATAAATAGGAAGCTGCCACTTCACATGCGCGCTCCGAAGCTCTATTAGCTGGGCCACAGAATCTGCGTGTCGGTGTGACAACAGAGGCAATATCAGACCTATTAGCATAAAGGACGGAAAGTTTTCTATTTTGCTTTTCAACGGCATACTCGAGTTACAAAGACCAATTGAATTTAAGATTTTTTTATGGATCAAGCATGAGAATGCGTCTGCCCGTGTGTTTTAATGCAGATTTTTCTATTACTTCGTCAAGTCACGTTGGTTAAAAAAAAAAAACGTTCTGGATGTGACAGTGCAGCAAACTGGTACAACGGCACAGCGGGCTTTACGGGGGGTACTGGGAACCAGTTGATATGCTTTAAACAGAAATAAGTGGTGTTCTACAGGCAGGAGACCTGTGCTTAGCAGCCTGCGGGGGGCACGGGGGTGCGCAGCAGAGGGACAGGCAGCCACAGACTCGTTACAAATATCGAAACAACTAAAAGCTTCCGAGTTCAAACACGTCGAGTCGTTCACAGTCGAGCTGAACAGAACGAGTACGGATGATCTAGCTAAAAAAAAAAAAATATATATATNTTCTAAGCCACTTCTGTGAAAGTATTATTTTCATTGCCTTTCTACTCGGACAGGACATGCAGGTCATATATTTTTAGAGTGTTTAAAAATTACCCATTTTATTTCTCTCTCTCTCTTTTTTTTTTTTCTTTTTTTTTTTTTTTAAGAAACCATTTTATTCATTTGGAGAAAAACATAAGTTTATTTAAAAATCAAGATTACGAAAACTGTATCAAATTCCATGGTTACCACTCCGAAAAGGCAATTCCATTTGCTCTTTCCAGGGTCTGGTTATGCGCTAGCAAGATTCTTAGCACAACTGAAGTTAACTCCGGAAAAAACTTGGCTGGAATTATCAGCTCCTGAAGTCACACCAACTCTCACGCGAACTGGGCTCCGTTTGCCTGTTAAGGCTGGTAAAGCCCAGCTCTCCTGCTACGGTCAGNGTGCTGGCAAGTTCTGCGGCCACGCGTCTCCTTTTATAGTCTCAAAGTTTCGTTTGTTTTTTGTTTTTATTTTTTTAAACCTTTAACTGCCTACGTTACGTCTTTCAGCAGCTCCAGATGGTGACACAAGTACGGCTTTAACCTTTTGGTTTGAGTTTCTCCCCCTCTTTCTCTTTCGCCATGGCTTTCTGGGAAATACTGGTGTGAGCGATGCTCCGGCGCTGGGAATGACGTGTCATGTGATAACGCTCGGTTCTGTCCAAACCCGCGAACTTTCTTGTTTCGTGCTGGAGAGTCTTTTCTTTGGAAGGGGTTTGAGTCCAAAGAGGCGGCAGGCGGCGACTCGGTACTTCTTGGACATGATGTTGTAGAGGATGGGGTTGATGGCCGCGCTAAGGTAGAAGAGGACAAAGGACACCAAGTTGCAGTACTGGCTGATCACTGCGATCTCCAGGGATCCAGCTTCAAAGGATTTGGAAAATAAATATCGTCCTACGTGAAAAGGCAACCAGCAGAGTATGAAAGCAAATACCACCACAACTGAAATAAAAACGGCAGAAGAAATCGTGTTAAGCATGAGTATTAGGACCTGGGTGATTAAAATTCTACTGCAAAGTTCTATTTCTATTACAAATTGGTCGTAAAGCGCGAAAACACATCCCGTAAATTTTCGGTTTTGTGTCTCTCAGTATATTATTCTCTGAGAGTACAAATTAGCGATGCTCAACACACATCGACCACATCTGAACAGGCTGCCTGTACGCTGCACACCTAACCCGCTCCAGCGTGCTGCTGACCTATGAAACTTATAAATGTTTTCATAAAGAGAGACTTAAAGATCAAAAGGGTGGCGAAATAAAAGTGGAACAATCTACCATCTGCGGTGTTTAACAAAAGCAAATTACATCTAACGTGACAGACTCAATGCTGCGGTTTATAATGAAGAATGTAATCACTGGGAAGCAAAATTATTTAAGGCAAAGGCCCAAAAATAAAACAAACCACCAGAATTTGGACTTGTGGAGCGCGTATGCCAAGGTAAGAAGAGACAGCGGGGCACCCTTCCAGTTTGTCCGTTCTTTGGGATATGAGTTACTCCAAGAAGAGTAAAATTAAATATATAACGGCATGATTACAGTTATATAGTATATCTGTAATATTACACTATCGCTGTGGTTGCATTTATACGTAAATATAATATAAGCAGAGTAAAAGGAATGTGTGTATCTTTGAACACGTTTGAATTTCCACCCTAGAGAAAGGGAAACTTTTCCTGTTCGTTTCCTGTCTGCTATTGACCTTTATTATTTGTCATATTGCTTTGAGAGTATCTATTAATATACCAGAAAGAGAAAA
Source organism: Rynchops niger (assembly GCA_013400035.1). Taxonomy (NCBI): domain Eukaryota; kingdom Metazoa; phylum Chordata; class Aves; order Charadriiformes; family Laridae; genus Rynchops; species Rynchops niger. Next base: position 830,133 of record VXBH01004216.1, on the reverse strand, counting down.
ACCAGAAAAGTCGAGCAAGGCGTTTTTTGACGTTCTTAAGCATTTTTTTACCAGTTAACCTGTTCTTTCTGTCAGCAATCCTGCTTCCTCCTGTCAAGTCACGGGAGATGGGTATAAAATTCAGAGAGCTGAGAGGGGGATGATTGTCGGCACCTTTCCTTAAAAACTTTCTGAACAAGCATTCCCGAGTTTAAATGGATACTTACGGTGGACTCTTAACGCACAGAGATGAAATTCAGAGTACCTGATTTCCAGCTCTGCATCTTCCTGAGCCAACCATTTCCTTTTTTTTCCTCGGTATCTTCACCTGAACAATTCAGATAATGTTTCCCTAGCTCATAAGTGTGCTCCGGAGTTTAATCCGGATAATGAATATTACCGTGATGGTCGTTACAAACAGGATTTTAGGCATGGTCCATATTTCCACATGTAGGCATGCACAGCCCTGGTCAGGCTTTTGAGACTTTGATCTTCACGCCTGCAGAATCCCATTGATTTCAATGGGAATGGGGTACGATAGCTCCTTTGCAAGTCCGGCTATACGTTTAGGGCTTTAATTAAGGACCTCTCTCTGCAATTTAAAAGAAGCAGTGATGCTAATCCCATTTACTCGGCGCTCCGTGACTTGGTAAAGCCTTAGAAAGCGCCTTCTAAATTTTAAGCAGAACATTCAGCCCAGCGAGAGCACCGAGCATCTGCTGGTACTGAGCCCTTACTAACTTCTTTCCTCGCCATCTTTCCATCAGACTGTTATCGCTTCGAGAATATTGGCTCTCTGTCAGAGGCCAGCCTTGCTGTTCTCAGCCTTTGTAAAAGAAAAAGGAAAAAAAGGTGTCTGAAATATTTTAATGCCTGCGGCTATACCTCAGGGCAGAAATAAACAGGTATTGCTTCAAATTTCTTTGTGGTTAAGCATACAGAAATATAAACACGGTAGTAATATAAGCTAGCAATTTACTTGTTGTAAGTGGAGATTCGAAATCCTGAAACTCTAGAAGTGTAAATGGTGAATTACTTCCAAGGTCACGCTTACCAGACTGAAGTAATTCTGTTGATCATAAAATGTAGCTGAAAGGGCACAAAGAATGCCGCGGGGTTTATTATTCTGCCTGCTGTTGCATAGTAATACAGCAGGACGCGAACAAAAAAATCAGCCAGGCTCCCATTTAGTAATTAAGGTAGTTAGGACACGCTGCCACCTCTTTGTCTAGCTCATTAGCCCATGGCTTTCACCCGGCTGAAGCACAGCAGAGCTGCTGCCGCCCGCGAAACCTTCTCGGTGCTGAGCATCCCATCCCCTCTCACGTCCCCGGAATGACTTGCACTGCGCAGGACGTTCTGCTTGAATAAAAGTCCGCGGCGGCAGCAGCGGCAGCAGCAGGAGGAGGATTCTGCCGTTTCCAGACACCAAACTGCAGAACAACTTTTTTGGTTCCGTGCATCAAACTCCCACTGCGCGCACTGACTTTGTACCTTGGCGTTTGTGTCTCCCTCTGCCAACAATAACTGTTGTTCAAACCATTCAGCAATGTAAATATACAATCAGCAATGTAAATATACAAAGTTAGGAACGACAGCGTCTGTCGTCTCGACCCTGTTTTCTTAAAGTCAGTGGGAATTTACAGGATCACAGACCTCAAGGGAGACACGATGGTCCCCGTTCAGCACGTGCCGGTGTTTTGCTAATATAAAAACGCAGATTAATTTTCATAAGCTTACACAGCCCCCCCAGTAAGTAACCCCAGTTTGCTAAAACCTTGATACTCTTCTCATATAAAACAAAGTGCACACCACCACCCTGCTTGCTTAGCCTGCAGCTCAACTTTGTGGCTTGAGAAGGGTTTCGTTTTGTTTAAAAATCACATAAACTATCCTTCTGTAAATAACATCGGTATCCACAACCAAAGAGCAAAAAACGTTCAAAAAAAAAAATCTCCGGGGCACTAGCTAATTGTAGCTGCAGCATTTGTCCTTGTCAGTGATTGTTATTAGACTGTTTGAGAGTCCCCAGCTCAAACCAGTTAGAAATAAATCTAAGGAGGGAGAGTTATTCTACAAATACCTTGAGGTGTAGCCCTTCGTATGAAGCATATTCAACAGTTGCTTCCAAAGGAAAGCATTTATAGTGAACTACCAGTGCTCCCCCAGCCTTTCTTTCTCTCTCTCACACACACAATCACACACATCCCTCGGAAAAACACAGCAAGAAGTGCCGTACCTAACATTTTCACAGTTTGCTTGTTGTTCTTATCCCTGATGACAGCGTTTGGACCGATGTTCTTTCTCTTTCTCCTCCAGAGCTTTCTCCCAATGAGGCTGTAGAGCACCGTCAAGCAAAACACGGGCAGGAAAAAGAAGATGCTGGAGGTCCAGACCATGATGGTGAGGAGCCCCGAGCGGATGGCGTACTCCGTGGCTCTGCACTCGTTGGTGCTCAGGGGGTTTGTGCCGTTCTCATGCTCGACCCCCACCAAGACGAAGATGGGTCCAGCGCTAATGAAGGAGACAGCCCAGAGGAAGAGGATGACCAGCTTGACCTTCCCCTTGGTGATGATCACTTTAGCTCGGAGGGGGAAGCAGATGGCAACGTACCGCTCCACGCTGAGGGCGGTGATGTTGAGGATGGTGGAGTAGGTGCAGCTCTCGCTGACGAACTGGAAGAGCTTGCAGAGGAGGTCCCCAAAGTTCCACGGTCGGTACTGCCAGAGGCGGAAGAGATCCAGGGGCATGCAGAGGAAGATGAGCAGGTCGGAGAAGGCCATGCTGGACAGGTAGAAGTTGGTGGTGGTCCTCATGTCCCGGAACCGCGACACCACCAGCATGGTCATGAGGTTGCCGATGATCCCAATGACGAAGAGGAGGACGCAGGCGACGGTGATGCCGGTGAGGACGGGCGCAGGGAAAAGGTGCAGGGGGGGCTCGGCACCCGTCCGGTTCTCCGCGCCGCGGCCGCCCGCGNCGCGCCCTCCGCCGCGCTGCCGGGGCAGGTGCGGAAGGCGGGGAGGGGAGAGCGGCCCCGCTCCGCCTCTCTCCGCGCCCCGGGGGGAGGGCTGGCACTCGCCGGCGCGTCAGAGGAGACGTGGGCGCGGTGGCTCCGCGGGCGCGGAGCGGCCCCGCGGGTCCGGCGCCGCGGGGCGAAGCCCGGGCGGCTGCAAAATCCCTACCGGCATCGTCTGTTAAACTTTCTTCCCAAGTCCCCCGGTGCCGGGAGGGTTTCACCGCCGGCGCTTCTCTCGCTCCCCGCCTTCCATCAGCGCCGCGTCCGGCTGCGCGGGTGCGCTTGGGGGGGGCGGGGGTGTCCCGCTTGTCGCCGCTGTGCTCTGGGAGCAGCGGGAAGTTCCTTCGGTCGGGAGTCGAGGGGTGGCTTCTCCCTGCGCGTCAAACCGCCGGTGGTCGGGGGTGCGCGGTCCTTCGGGGCAGGCGGAGACCCAGCGGTGGGTGTAGAAACACGGGGACGGCCGCAATCGCCGTCTCCTCCTCCTGCATCTTTGCTCTGCCCTTGGATCTTGGCAGGAGCCCCGTAAGGCTCCGGTTCGGTGAAGCCGCAGTAATCACCCTCTTCTGTATGACCCACCTACAATTAAATTTTGATTCAGCACGTTTCTGCCGTCCTACGCCCTGCCCTTTGCGGACACGTCCGTTATCACTGGGTTTCTCCAGCGGCGGGCTCCTCTGTGCTCCCAAAGGATAACGTTGTACCCAGGGAGAAATAAGATGGAAGCAGCACAAGGTGAGATCAGGGACAGTAAAGTCACTTCCAGGACACCTGTAAAGACGGTGTCTCGCCTCCTTTCCAACTTGTCCCTGCAAAGTGACAGAGAGAGTGTGCTACGGTACCACCTTTTCCCAGTCCTGTCTTTCTATTTAGACGGGCTGCATCCTTTCCCTTGTACCCCATCTCCCGGGGGGCAATGGATGCTCTGAATCCACATTGTCATCAAGGCCAATTCGGCTGAGAAGCCGGTTTATGCTGTTTTTTCAGGGTGCCCTCACGTACGTGCGTACAGCATCTGCTAGCACTATTTCATGGCTGCAGAGCTTTCTTTAAGGGCAGAGCACACGCGTGACGTGACACAACACTGGGTTACTCTGCCTGTGCCTCTGAATGAGCCTGTTTTCACCGGAGTACTTTCCGTTATAATGCAAGCATTAGCCTTAGTGCCTTGTCCGTACCCTAATTTGGATGATATATTTTTGCAGTTTCATTGGAATCGGTATTCATCATTCCCGCTCTTGAACCATGAGACAGTTTTGTAGGAAGTTATTCAACAGTTGCTAAATTTTATGGGGGATGGCTACACGTTAATTGCAGTTGAGAAGAAGAAAGAGCCTAACGTGCTTCTCGCTTTGTTTATCCAGCTGCCTATATAATTGTTTTATGTTTCTGAAGAAAAATCACGGGCTCCATGCAACAAATGTGCAGTTATTTCGTATTACATTTTTGTGTCCAATCTAATTTAAATTACATTGTGTTATATTACGGAGGAGCTGGTAACTGCCTCTGTATTTAGGCTGCCAAATACTTTGTGTTATTATAAAGAATTATTTAACTTTTTTTTTTCCCCACACCACCCCCCCCCACCGATAAATTCTCAGACCAGTGGCATTAACTGCAGGATGTTGATATTTGGCAGAGAAAATGGCCTGAAGCTATAAATGTGACTTTTCTGTGTAGGGAGCATCCTTCATTCTCACGAAATTCTTCCAGTTTTTCCTGAGCTGTATCTTGTCAAAAATGACCATTTCCCTTTCCCCAGGGAGAGAAAAGCTTTCTTTATTTTTTTTTTCCGAAAAAAATATTATTCCTTATTAAAATAATACTTGAACCGAGGTCTGTGTAGCAAAATCAAGTAGCCAAAAGCGAGGCAGAACCAGATTGATACACTCCAGACAGCTTGAGCTCGTCGCGCAATGAATTAACACTTAGTTCACTGGGAGTTTGATGTGCTGAGTGATGAGCCACTGGATCAGAAATGGCAGTTGTGCTTTGGATCCAGCAACATCAATCCCCTTCTTGTTTAAAGGGTATCATGAGTCAAGGGCTTCTCCGGCTGCTTTTCCTTCATGGGGTCAGGGCCAGAAATAAAGTCAGCTGAGAGAGGAGAAAAGCAGCTCCAGTTTTCTGCTTCTTTCTGGTTTCTTTGGCAATCGCAGGCCGAATTTCGATGGGATATAAAGAGTTGACATCCCGCAAACGCTGCACGATAATGAATTCCCGCCTCTGCTATGCATTTGATGAAGGCCCATAGGGATGATAGTGGTGACAGAAGGTACAAGAGCGGTGAGAGAAGATGGCTTTAGGCTCCAGAAAGTTACCTACTCGCCCTCAGCTGCAGGAACAGTACTTTTATGTTGCCCTAACAACTGCAGAAAAGATTGAAGTCGCTGGTGGAATGAGAAGATGGAGGGAAAGTGGCAGAAATTAAGTACTTTTTAGTCACAGTTTTGTCCACTAGCTCGATGCGTGAACAAAACAGATATTCAAAAAAATATTTGTTTTAAAAAGCATTATAATGGACATTAACCTTTCACGGAACTCTTAAAATATTGGTGCTTCTCTTTGGCAGCATTCAAGCTGTGTTGAGCACTGCAGATAAGGTAGAAAAGAGCTTCTATTTATGGAGTTTTAAAATCTCTCTCCTATGTTCCATTCTTTCCATTTTCTTCTCATCCAATAAAGTTTTAATTCTTGTTTATATCATTTTTTGTTGTCATGGAAATATCTGAAGGCTTGGAATATAGAATGATTATGGTTTTATCGTGGAGAGATGAAGAAAGTGGAAAACAGACTTCAAGGGAGAGCTCTCCCGTTTAAAAATGATGCGGCTACAACAATTCGCAGAAAAGCCAATGCTTTTTTTTTATTATATCGAGGGGCAGGAGATGTTTTGACTTTTGTTATAAATGTGTTTTAAGAACAGAAGGTAGCATCCGGTGTGTGCTTTCAAAGGTTACAGTTTAGCAACTACCATCAGCGAGTAGCACTGATGAAGTAGTGGTAGCCCAACTTAATAACGTCAAAAACCCAGAACGTGCTCAAATGACTTCGCAGTTGTTTATACGGCAGTAAATGTTTGCAAGCGGGCTTCAAAACCGAGCTAGTTTATCAATCCGCAGAGCTGTGCTCTAACGCCACTAATTCAGTGGCATCGGTTTCAGATGTAGCTTTTCGCCGTGCTTCAGCTCGTGCTGCGAGGTCCCACCATGGCCATTCGAGTCCCTCTTGGTTCGACTGGCTCACCGAGCTGGGGGAGAACGTGTTCATCCGACACAGGTATGTTCCCTCTGGGTTAAAAGTACAGAGCGTTTACGAAATAATTTCTAGCGTGACAGCAGTAGGAGATGTAGCCTGCATTTTTTTTTAATATCATTGATGGTCTTTCTAAAGACGACTTGCAGGTTTTGACTCAAAGCTGTCCTGGCTTTGGATGGAGATGGTCGCCTGCCTTACATGTTTATTAATAGCCGCTGTGGTTTGAGTTCTCTTAGTGCCAGACCATGCCGGGTGGGATTGCATAGCTAATTATTCCTGGTCTTACCTTCTTGTTGATACGTCTATCTCATGTTGAAATGGGGAGCGATGACGTGGCTCGATTCACCAGCAAATCTGCAGTTAATCCACTTTGTCTTCACCCAGTAGTTATACGGGCTAAATACACGTGATACGATACAAATTGAGAACAACGTGAGCTGAAAAAATCACACTCGGACAAAATCAAAAGTATCCTGAGGAGGAATTTGTGCATTGGATTTGATTTGGTTTAAATTGCTGTTTTCTGGAGGGCACTTTGAACAACTTTGGATTCTCTAAAATTTGCTGACGCTGTGAGTGTACATGATGTGTTCAGTGCAAAAGTATTACACAAATTACACACCCACAAAGAGTGTGATTTGTATTAACTCTGGTAGAACAGCCCATAAAAATGGGGAGCGGATAAACCGACAGGCTTCTGTCATAAGCTGCAGCCCCGTCTCACTGACCACAAGCGACTTGACAGCACTTCTGTCATGACCTGGTGTCCCAACTCGATGTCACCTCTAAAACTTTCAGAAGAAATGAATGGAAATGTCTATATAGGCTTGGATTACGGATGTCTCAGGTAAAGCCATGGTATTAAAAGCAGCGGTGATGTGCGGACAGGCAGTTAGGTGTAATCAGAGGAAAAGTCATGATTTTTAACCCGTGACATTGCGTGCAATTTCAGTCTGTTAATACAGAGAAAAGTTATGGAGAACCAAATTTTGGATGATTCTGATGAAAATGGCTACAAACTTCCATGTAACTCTACGTGGAGAAAAAAACCCAACCTGTGAAAACTGTATCAGACCCAACGACATCCTGATCCATCTTCCATTTCTGCTGCTGAACGGCACAAGGTGCCTTGGAGGGACGAAGGAGATCTTGTCTCTGTGTGTTTATTTATGTTAGATTGACCGTTACATTCAGTCTTTCCTTAGACCCTAGTACTTAGATGTCAGCGGAAAACTAAAATTACGAATCTCGACGTCTCAGTGTCTGAATCAGGCTTTTTGACCGTTTGCAGGGAGTACAACAAATGCATCCCTGCTCCTGCCTGGGCAGTGGATACTGCTGCAATTCAAACAATAATAGTTACATTTACTCAGGCGAAGAGAGGCAAAAAATAGAAGTCCGTTTCCATGAAGTAACGAAAGGTACAATAAAAGCCAGTTAGCTGGCACGTCCTCTTTCCCATGGAAACACCAGAAAAAAAGAGAGAACCCTCTGCTGAAATAAAAGCATCTTCTTGAAAAGGGATAATTTCTTTTTAAAACCTGTGGGCATCCCTGCAATCTGGGGCTGCGGGGGCTGCTCCTCCCCAGTACGATGGCATACTGGTTCCAGTGGGGTTCGGTTGGTGACGGGGAGAGCCGTGCACGCAGACCTGACTGGCGAGGCGTGAGGCATGCCCGTCTATCCCAAATAAAGCCTAAAACAAACACCAGGCTAAATGTGTTTAGACTATGAGTCCATTAGGGAGGCAAGCGACCTTTCGTTAATCAAGCAGACGTGCAGCGCATCAAATGGCGATGTGGGGGTCTGCCAGAGCCCGCGACAGTGAGAACGAGATGATATTGGGAACTGCTAGGAAGGGAAGGCAAAAGGAGACACCCAGAGGTGAAGCACCCCTTGGGCGGGGGGCAGTTTTCCAAGGGTTTTTACCCCCGGGAGCAAGCGGTTTCCCTGCTGCGGCAGGTCGCTGGTGCTCCGGCCATGGCCCTTCTCTGCGCACACAGGACCAACCACCCCCTCTCCCATCTCGGGGCTGGGCTCAGGGTAGATGGTGCCTTCGTGTCCTGTTGAGTTTCCAGGGTTTGCCTGGGTCTCGTAAGCTTTTTTGGTTGGGCAAATTCCGGAAGCAGAGCGGCTAGACCGGCCGCTAAACCCATGTTTGCTTTTGGGGCAAGGAGTGCATTTGTGTTCAGCACTGGGGGATCTCCAGTTTACTGCTGCTTTACAACATCCGTGTAAATGGTCCTTATCCCTCCAAACTCAGTATATCTTCTACTGTAGCTTGGTGATGGGCAAGAATTAGGCGTTTCCATCCTAACTAGATTTCCCAACGCTTAAGTAATTGCCAAAGCCCAGAAACATGAGCAGACCTCAAGGGAAGTGCTCAGGGTTTTGTAGTCCCTGGTCATGAGACCGTTTTCAGTGTTTTCTTCAGCGTACTGCTTCCAGATGCTGTTCACCCACGAGGGCCTGGAAGCCAATCACATCACGTTACACGATACGGCGTTGCTCGATGGCTTGTACTATGTCCTTTGCGTTGCAACCGTTTGTGGCATCCGATGGATTATAACTGATACCAACCAATGTCGGAGGAATGATTTCAGACTGGGCTGTTGTCATGGAAGGCACAGGATGAAACCAATAACCACTGCAAGACTAAATAACTATTTACTAAAAATGTTTTATACAAAATGCACGTAGAAAAATCACAATATTTACATTTTACCGCAACCTACATCCACAAATAAAAAAATCTGCTACATTCGCCGTTCAACATAAAGTGAGATGAAAAGTGTGATTCGGGGTGCAAACGTATAAATTCTTTCTATTCATTTTCAGATGTGTCCGTTCTGATATTGCTTGATAACCTCTCCCCAAAAGGATATCTGGCAAGCATGGCTTTGGATTATTCAGAAATAAGATAGGATTATTCGGTGTGATCCCTGTTGAGATAAACTCCGCGGTCAGAAACCAAGAATATGTCCGTTTAGATAAAAAAGGAAGATAACACCAGGGAGCACTCCTCAAGCGACAGCTGGCATGGTGTTATATATTGAGAGCTGAGGAGAGGACACGGAGCAAAAAAACCTGTGAGTAACAGACGGTTTGTCTTAGCATCAGCTGCAAGTTTGTGGAATCCCCATCCCCGCTTTCCTTCCAGCCCCTTCTCGCAGCCATCGCTCCTGCGTTACACAGATCAGTTCTTGGCCATAAAGGAGGGCTTCTGACTCGAAGCTGTTACCAGGAAATCTTGAAATACTTTTTCAATTTTTTTTCTTTTTCCCCCCCCAAATAAGTTCCTAAAATAACCTTTCTAAAAAGAAACCGCAAACTTTGTAATATAACAAACTGCTAAAAAAAGCCTCAAACCTGATAACACGGGTCAACCCCGGGCCGAGATCAGAAAGCCTGGTCCATTTGCAAGGAGAACTTACAAAAGTAATTTGTCCAATGTAGGAGACATCCAGATACACAGGGAATGGCTTTGTTCTCCCCAGCCTTTCCTGGCAGGCAGAAAATTTCTGAATTAAATACAGAAATCAGAAAGAAAACGGCAGAAATATTTTCTGTCCTCAGCTGAAACAGAGGATTTGCGAATGAGGCAAACCCAAGCGCTCCCGTAAACGATGAAGAATTTCACGTATTTGGTTACCACTGAAAACAGTGTATGTGCCGCTATGTTAAAACAGCAGAAAAAAGTTAAAACTCGCTATTTTAGGCTTACGACAGTGTGTGTCTTTGCCCCAACCTGTCAAAAAGATGGTATTTCCTGACATTCTTCCCTTGCCGCTCAAATACAGGTATTTAAGTGACCCAACGCACCTGCTCTTCCGAACGACAAAATAAATGCAGGTGCTTGTGTCCATTCATTCCCCCTCGTTGACAAAGCAGTAAGATCAATGATGCATGTTCACTCGCGAGGCCCCTACGCAAGGGCTGCACAGTGATTTAATTACCAGACCGCGGAGGTGAATGGGAGGGTTCCCATGGCAACCTTAGTGTATTAAAAACCCATTAAAAAAAAAAATATTTAAAAAAGCAGATTTTCTCCTGGCATCATTCTGTTGATGCAAAGTAAGATTTGCAGACCCAACTGCCTTCCTCTCCCCTCCTATTTTTTTTTTCCCGCTTTCACCTTCTTTTCCCCACCGTTTCCTCCGAACCTGGGCAAAATGCGCTCATGGTGCGAACGTCCACTGACGATGCTGCGGATGCGCTAATTAATTGATGCTACCTGATTTACGCCGAGGATCTAGCCCACGCAGCTTCCACTTGCCAATTTTTTTTTCTTTTTTTTTTTTTAAGCTATGAAACAGTCCCACTCATAAGAGTTAAAAAAAATAGTTGCCATTTAAAAAAAAAAAAAATTTACGGTTTAAACAAAAATTACGAAAATTTTCCACCCATTCCTAAACGTAAAATAAAAATCAAAACAGCGTTGCCCAAATTGCAGCTCTTGTTTAAGTACAGAGAGTTGCGTATGTTTTCCTTAAAATGTCAGTCATCGGGGTGTATTGTTCTGCATTACATCCTACCAAATACAGGCCAGTACAAACAAACATGGAAGAACCCTGTCACGCTTCATTTGTGGCAAATGTCTAACAGAATTCGGTATTTACAGAAAAACCACGTATTTTTCTGGATGAAGTACTTGCTGTCAACCAGTGTAACAGCAACTGCGTTACTGAACCTGTTGGAAACCTGGTGAAATCTTTACAGCACAGCAATTAAGTAAATAGGCACTATCACAACGCCCTGATCAAAATACTGATTGATTTCAAAACCTCTTCTGGGCCATTTCAGCAGCTGGTTTTATGTACAATATCCTGGTTCAGACAAACTAATGTGTTTACTCAAGCCATGATCCTGTAAAACGCTTAAGCACATATTTAATTTCAAGCATGTAAATACCCTGATTCAGTCAGACTGTTCGTGTGCTTAAAATTAATTAGGCGCTTAAGTGCTTTGTTAGATGAGATGAAGACGTGCAGTTGGAGTTTCTGATGGCCTTTCAACTTCGTATAACTCGGGTTCAAACAAAAATCTCCTCGAGTCATTCCACGGGTGCCTGGGAAGCAGTGCTCGCCAACGGCTCCTTACAGGACCTGATATTCAAGACGGGTCTTGATGGAGACCACGAATAACATTTGATGTCCCATCTCTACCTCAAGTAACCGGACCTGGAGCATCCTCCATCCCACCGGAGCCGGCGCGGAGCATCTCTGCGGAGGTGAGGGCAAGCTCTCACCTGCCGGGCCTGAAGTTATCATCCGTGGGGTGTGAAATCCTCGCACGCCCCCAGCCTGGCTGGGCAGCGGGACGTGGTACCCGCGCCCGTGCGAAGCATCGCCATCCGCAGCTGCTGCTGCCCCTTCCCAGCGCGGGGGAGAGTATTCGGCACGGCCGGACCGCGGCTGAGTGAGCTGAGAAAGGGGAGCCTGGTACTATCGGTATTGCTACGGTGTTTGCTTATTATCCCCTATTTTATAGAATTTTAAGCTGGTCCTGCCTAGGAAAACTGGCTCCTTCAGAGCACGATTTTCATCTTCTAACTGATCATAAAAGCTCCAAAAAAACTTGCTTCTTTGTCCATGTCAACTATGTCACCATTACTGACCGAGACAAAAATCCTGTCCTCTCTTTTCAGCTGAAACACACCACCTTGGTAGATGGAATAAAGTCCGTATTCTGCCTTTTTAGACCAGCAGCTCGTTCTTGCGCTTTTCATGAGCAAAATGGGCTCTGGGTAATTAGTCAGTTTGTAAACATATTGGACAAGCTGTTTGGGGTTCCTGATTTGTGCCAGCAAACCGGAATCCTCGTTCTCGTTCTCACGGAAACGAAAGTAAGTTTGTGAGTAGATGTAATAAAAGCCCGTTTGGGGTATCACCAACTCGCCATTTCTCAGCTCCACGTTGTAGAGGAAAGAGTGGCCTTTCCTTGACGATTCCCAGTTGCTTATTTTTTGCCCGTTCCCTCTCCTGGGCAAGGAATCTACTTGAGGAAAAAAAAGAGAAAAATATTAAATTACAAGCCAGGTAGTGAAGCCAGGTGTCTGCTAGTCGGGGAGTGAAAATTAACCTGCTCTTCCCAGTGGCTCGTTATGTCCATTCTCAAAATAATTCAAAGCTTCCGAAGCAAGCTGGTTAGCTGCGTGTGGGAATTCACATGAACTACCTTTGTTTTTAATTTTTTGTGCTCCCAAATAAGAGAAAAACCATCACGTTGTTACTTGGTGACAAAGTTAAAATACCCATTTGTGCCTGACACCCTCCAACGCTGCAGCCGCCCCACCAAGCCCTTCGTTAATACGGCCTGAATGTCAAGTCTCTCCTGCCTCCGTCTTGCACTTCTAATAGGTCTGTCGCCATAGCAGCTGGTCATACAACTAACAGAAGGAAATTAAGGGAAAGAAAAGAGGAAAACTTAACGTCAGAAAGGATACTTTTTTTTTTTTCTTCCCCTTAATGAAGGTTCCAGAAAGAAAGTTAGGGAAGTGGCCAGAGGCAATGGGCTTTATCCCTTTCTGCGAGAACTAGCTGAAAAACAACATTGTGAAGGCTTTTTTTAACGACTTGTTTCTTACTGTTAACCCAAGTATCGAAAAGCGTATGTAAGCGGGAGGCTAGCCATGAGAGAGTAACTTTGCCCATCTTTAACTGGTTGTAAAGGTTTTTCCCCTTACTGCGTGGGGAGAGGGAACTCCTCCTGTTGCTGTTGCCCGTCAGATGCGCTGCGATCCTGGTGGCGGGTGGCTGCCCATCGGTGTGCGACAGCGTCAGCGCGCGGTCACCTGAGGGAGACCACAGAAGGAACCTCACGTTAGAAGCCAGAATGTCAGAAAGCACGTCTGTCCCATTCGACCCGATTTTAAGCAATAGGTATGTCTTTTTTTTTTTTTAAATTGGCTAAATCATGCTATATATTGGCTAATAAGGCTCAAATTTCTCTGGATCTCCTTGAAATACGCCTCTTTGTTCTCCTTTTTCTCCACCCCCCTGCCCCAAAATGACCAATAGACAACCTAAGATAACCTATATTAACAATTTTAATATTCCTGCCGAGTAGATTTTCAGGTTTAGTATTTGTTGTCTTCACTCTGAATTTCCCCTTGGAGGTCGTAATGCTTTCACTCGACGTGTTTAGAGCCGTAGGAGCTTCGGCAGAGCTATTCCTTAACTGACCTATGCGTACGGCAGCCGGATCCCAGGAGAACAGACTGTTTAAACGTCCCCGTAACACCGTGGGACCAAGGTTTAGAAGCCAAGTCCTTTGCATCCATCTCGGTTACCTTCCTCTAATCGCCCGACCGGATTTTCTGTCTCCTGAAAATTTGCCTTCTAGGGACAAGCAATCGTTTGTCGATGACTCGCTGCCAGTACAAGATCTTAAGTCAGTGTTTTCTGCGCTTTTAAAAAATTGAGTCACTACACGTCAGGTGCCACTAGCAGCTCCTTTTTGCCACGGATAATGAAATTATTATCGTACCGTTGACTGCAGATATGTTTTCCTCGTAGCTTCTCGCCATCATCTGTCAACACAGAGAAAATGAATTAGTTTGTCAGCAGCAACTGATAGGTGGAGGAAAAAGAACACTCCTTCCTCAAACTCATGAATAATTTGGATTTGGATTTGATTTGATCAACAAGCAAATAAAAAAAGAAAAACTATTAATTTGTTGTATTACAGGACTCCTGTGTTTACGTCTTTTATGTAATGAAATATATGGGAAAACGTTTTCAGGAGAGCTCAACCATCTGGGCTTTAAGTCTATTGGAAAATTCGACCCTCACGCTTTTCTCAAATAAGAAAAGATATAGTGTAGAAGCATCAGCTTCCACGTGCAGAATACCTGGCAGTGTGCGCTTCTGTGGGCTCTTAGCTCGGAGAAATTAAACTTCATTTATTTTTATACCTCTACCATCTCTAGCTAGCTAAGCTCTTAAGCCAGCACATCTTACTTTGTGCGTTCCCCTTCTTTCTAACCGTTTGCTGACTGCCGCAACGCACTACTCTGGTTACCGACGGCGCTGCAGCGACACGCTGATGCTTTGAGATAATTTACCTGTTTTGCCACTAACTGACGGGTTCTGCCCCGCCGCATTTCTATTTATCTATCTATCCACCCATCTCTATTATTATTATTATCATCATTATCATTTACTATTTCTGGCACCCAGGCTATCTTTTTTTTTTTAAGCATTCAGGGAGCTAGGAGGTGTATTAGACGTGTGTATGTCCACCAAATAAAACAATGTTTTCCTTATTCGGGGAATCCACTGACAGAACTTCCACCAAAGGAGCCGAGATCTCTAAATACAAATAAAGGATCTATTCCGGGCTGCGAGATTTGCCAGGTAAGTTTCAGCCAGAAGTGACCTTTTTATGTATGAGCTTTTTTTATGTGCCGGAGATGGGCTTTTGAAAGCCATTCTGGGAAGATTTTAGCCTTTCCGATTCTTTTTTTAATTTTTGTTTTCCAGCCAGGCTCATTTTCTTCTCTGTAGCCAAAACTACAGGTATTTGTGTGTAAGTCCGGCAGGAGACGGTGTTCTCTGAACGCTGAGCTGGGAAGGCACTGTGCCCGACGCTGTGTGCTCGCCCGCCTCACTCTTTCCTCCCCTGATGCATTTTCCATAGCTCAGGACTAGACCTTCCCCCAGGCACCTTTTTACCCCTCCCCACGTTACATTTCATCTCATTTTCTCACGCCGCTCTCCCTGTATTCCCAAAGAGGGAGTGACACCTCTGCTACCGCTGTGGTCTGTACCGTCAGGCAGAAAACAACCTCCAGTCGAGCACTTCTACCCTGAGGTATTTCGGATAAGCCAACCTACCACTGAAACTGGCTCAGTCAAAACTGATTGTCTTTGCTTTATTATTTCCTAAATGGCAGGTTTTTTGCTTCAGTGCGAGCACTCTGCAGCTGAAGGTACGGCTCGACGATCGCTTTGCAACAAAACACCCCCTTTTTTTCTGCTGCTGTTAGGATTCTCTGAATAGTACCACCACCAAGCACACTGTTTCAGCGTGTTGGCTCCCAAATACCTTTTTAATTAACTTTCCCAGGTGCCACTTTACTTGCCAGCAGGGATCAGCCTCTCTGTCTTCACCTTCAGTTAGATCCAGGTTTTGGAGGAAATTTCCCATTTCTTCCCCGGTGAGACAAGCAACGCCGCTCTTGGAGTACGTGTCCCGGAGCTGCAGCAGAAAGGAAAGCCAGGATTTTTCACCCGTGAGGTGCTCGCCCGTGCTCAGCTGTAGTATGTCACTCAATTCACTGTGCTTAAGAACACACTTTCTTTTCTTTAAAGCATTTGCTAGCATGGAGTTATGACTATAGAGACAGCATGAGTAATTCATCCTCATTTTACATATTTATTTAATTACAACGGCATACTCAATAAGCAAAAATATACTTACATTATCTCCATGGACATAAATTTGGCATGCAGCACTCACCTCAATAAGCTTTGTGAAAATTCAATACCCAAATCATTAATGTGCATTCTTTCGTTTCCCTAGTTCTGCATTAAGAACATTTCTTTCGCACAAGGGATTTTTCTTCGCAAATTATTGAGGATGAAATCAAATACCAGACCTTAAAAAAGTCTTTTCCGTTCTGCCTTTTCAGCCAATGCCATTTATAGTCCAGGCTTTTACTGGTATGTATCCATACCGTATCCTCCCCTTATCCAGTCTGGGGTCTGGCCATAACTGTGTTTGTCCTAGTAGTCCAGAACAAAGTCCAGACAGCAGAAATGACATTTGGATGCAAATGAAACGATAATGCTGAATGCTTGTGACATGGGTCTACATCTATACCCTCTAGTCATCGAGAATTTTTTTTTTTTTTCCTGAAAAAGATAAATGAGTTTGAAGAGAGTGGCAAAACTCCGGTTGGCTCCAAGGGGAATGTGGCTGGGAGAGCTGATAGAACGGCAGCAGGCGCTTCCCAAGCCCCGCAGCATCCGCAGGGCGAGGGGAGAGACACAACTCCAGCTGGCGCTGTTGGTTCACGCAGGAGCAGAGAAACCTGCGCTGCCGCCCCGCAGAGCCCAGCTGAGATCGCTCCCACCCACCTCCCCAGCCAAAGACCCCTGAGGTTGTGCCGGCAAAGTCCTGCAGGGGCTTGGAAGAAAGAGCAATCAGGGAATGAACACGCAGATGGACTTCTTCTAACATTTAAATGTCACCCTTCTTATGTTAAAGAAGCGTAGTCTGGTTTGCTAAACAGATGTATTTATTCTACAAGTACCATTTTCTGCTTCTGCTGTCCTTGAAACCAGGGTGTTGAAAGCAACAACGGAGTCACCTCCTCCTTCGCGCTCCTCCGCGTGTTAGGAAACAAAGGTGTTTAGGAAGTGATTTCCCAGCTCCAGGAGGATGAGGGGCATTCACCCAGGTTACCCTGCAAGCCCTACCGGGTAGAAGAGCACCTTCACTTTGCAGCAGGACGCTCTCTTGAGCTTCATCTGACACTTGAAATGATTTCATACTTCGGAGGCATCAGAGTGAAATGGGGCCACCACTGCGAGTGTTTGTGCAGGTTTCTGTGTCTCTGCTGAGGAGCACAGTGATAGTCTTGAATCAGGTTTCTTGTTTCAAGAACTCAAAGTGATTACAATTACGTGCTTATTAAGGTAAAGCCACACTTAAAACTAAGGGCTCTGACAGATTTACCTATACTAGCTTCTATAACAAAGTAGTTTGATGAGTTTTTTAAAAAAAAAAAAGATACGTGAGCAGCTGAGATGTTAGCGTTTATTCTCTTACCAGATCTGCTACAGCTCACCTCTGAGCTTTGCCCTCTGATCTGGGAGCAAAAAGTCCTGTGCTTCTGCCTTCTCCTTATCTGCAGACCTTCCCCCCAAACAGCTTTACCCTCCTGGCACTGGAACAGCACTTTGCATGCCTTTTGAAATCCTCAGGGAATGCAAACTGGCATCAGCACAGCCAGGTACTGCAGGGTTGGTATTTCTGGTTTATGGGGAGAGAAAGCAAGGCATCCGGGTGCTGTAAGGCTCAAATGAGGTTTATCTGCAGCACTGCGTTTTTGGAGGACTGAAGTCCTGCAGGAACACTATCTTTCAAAGCTTCTCTCCTATTCTAGGAGGAATGCAGGGACTATGTTTTCAAAACAGAAGGAAGTCTGAGGACATTTTCCTTGCAGCCCCGTATCCTGAAGCACAATGAACTTTATTGTGCTTGTGTCTCAGCACTTCCTCCCATAGTAAAACTGAGACAAATGGTCATATTCGTAGTCCTACTCAGATTACTACAACTGCAGAATAAAAAAACCCCCACTGCTAGTTATACATTATTCTTTTTGTAAAGATAAAAGTATCTGCAGCCTGTGCAGCCACAGACAGCTAGTGAAGGTGCAGACGCACAGATATTGTGAACGACAAAAGGAAGAAAAACGGGCAGACAAAAATCGCAGTTTATCTTTTGAGATTTATTCCACGTGGACCGTATGGATGCAGGGTAGCAAACTGTGTTTCTAGATAAGCTTCTTCCTTGTTTATTGGGCACCAAATGGCACATGCACGAGTATGTGCTTAAGGTGCCCCCTCCACAGCCAGCAACCTTACGTCCTAGCCCAGCAGAACTTCACTAGGGGCAGGTTTAGCTTTTCACACCAAATGCAGGCTTGTAATTCTTCACAAACGGTATTTTGGGCAAGTACCACTAGCTGTGGTTGTGTCCCCAGTGTGCATATTTGAATAAAAGGAAGGGAAAGCTAAGTGTGGTTACTAGCTACTTAGGTTGGCAAGCTTGTTAGCAAAAGCCTGAACTGTATGCATGAAGAGGCAAGAATGCATTTATATGTTTCTCTTCATTAGCAGTATTATGTAACCTGATTTCATAAAATCAACCCATTTCCGTGACTCTCCCCTTCCACCAAATATGGGACAGCCACAGCTATGCATTTAGCAGGAAAATCTGTTTTCTGCGTTCCCAAAGTATGAACATTGTCTCATAATGCAGAATACTGTATGCCCTTCACCATCGGCTTCACAGGGGACTTTGACATCTCAGAAGACTTCACCTATCAAATTTGATGTGGAATGCACAGGTAACATAGTATTTTACATTTATTTATGCAATACTTTCTGAAGTTGTATAACTACAGCACACTTACCTGCAGTTAGGTTACCTCTGTGCCAGGGAGAGCAACGTAATGGTACAACTTAAGAGCAGAATAGTAAATTTTGGGCAAGACACTCAAGGAAACTTCAAGTACTAGGGTGTCAATGAAAAGCAGGACCACACACATAAAGGGCTCATGGGATTATCAACTAAATGCAATTTTCTTGGCATGCAAATGACCTTGTGCAGGAAGAGAAAAGAGTTAAGGAGCAGCCAGCAGGCTTGGTGGGGGGGGCTGCAAGGAAAGCAAAGCATCCAGACTACACAATGGGTATTTTACAAGTCATTCTGAGGAATTCGGTGGTGTTTGCCGTCTGGGTGAAATTCCTTTGGGATTAGTCACTGGCTTAAAACGATGTATTTTCCTAGAGGAGGCATTTTAAAAGCACTTCAGCTTTTTTTTTCCCAGCCTATTTCCCCCCGTGGTCTATAGGAACATGCATCTGGCAGAGGCGGCGGCTCCTGCAGCCCCTCCGGGCACCGCCATGGGAGGAGAGACAACGTTTGGGCGCTTTTAATGAAAAGCAAAAGTAGCATTTGCTACTTCTCTGCAAAATAAAAAGCGTCACTTTAAGGAAAAAAAAAAGGGGGGGGGGAGGACAAAACCTCCAAAACCCTTTGAATTGTTCTTGCCTTGAACTCCAGCCCCTGCCTGCGCACCCAGGGCCCCAGGAAAGCTCAGACAAAGGCGCAGCACACGCACAGGGACGCTCGTTGTCGGGGGATGGGGATGCCGGCGCTGTTCTGCTCAACGGACGCTTCCCGGCTCCGCTCGCCTCGCCGGCACCTTTCCTCGCCCAAAACAGCCAAGGCGAGCCAAAGGGCGAGCGGGGGGGTCTCCCCGATTGCCCGCCCCCGCCCCGCCACCAACCTGTTTGAGCTCGTTGGTGAAGTAGAGGAAGGTGACGGCCACGCAGACGGACTGCAGGAGCACGGCGGTCACCAGCACGGCCCCGCAGGTCTGCGCGGGGCTGGGGCCGGCGGCGGGCAGCATCATGGCCGGGCAGGGCTGCGCTCCTCGCTCCGGGAGCCTTTTCCCTCCGGGGGAGGAGCGGCCCGGGCTGTGCGGGGCTCTGTCCCACTGCGAAGTGCGGCCCGGGCAGCTCGCCCCGTCTGCCCGCCTCCCCGCTGGCCCCGCGGCGGCGAGCGGAGCGGGCGGGACCCGGCCCCGGCCCGCCCCCTCCGTCCCGTCCCGTCCCGTCCCGGTGCGGGTCCTGCCTTCCCCTCCCGAAGCCTGAGTGCGTGGTGGTGGTGGGGGTGTCGTTGTTTCTCAGCCGGTCTCGTTGCAAAGTGTTTCTGAGCAACTTTTCTGACCCACCTCTCCGAGCCATCTCGGTCCGGAATGGTGGAAATCGGTTTTTTTTTTTTTTTTTTAAGAGATTACGGCTGTGGTTAAGAGTAAGGGGAGGCCCAGAGTTTCTTGACTCCAGGCTGTGTTAGAGAATCATGGAGTGGTTTGGGTTGGAAGCGACCTTAAAGCCCACCCAGTGCCACCCCCTGCCCTGGGCAGGGACACCTCCCACCAGCCCAGGTTGCTCCAAGCCCCGTCCAACCTGGCCTTGAACCCCTCCAGGGATGGGGCAGCCACAGCTTCTCTGGGCAACCTGGGCCAGGGGCTCACCGCCCTCCTTCTCTATGGCTTCTCCCATAGAGCTGGTGCATCCCAGAAAGGTGCCAGTGGGGTGATAACTTCTACCTGTGCCATTAACTCCATCCCAGTGCTGCCACTGGGACCTCTCAGACAGCACAGCTTCTCCCCGCAGCCATAGAATCATAGAATCTTCGTGGTTGGAAAGGACCTTTGAGATCATCGAGTCCAACCATGACATGCTTCATGTCACGGGGCATGAACACCAGGCACATTTTGGACTTTCTTCATCTGAAGTCACTTTCGGGTTTGGTTGGGTTGGTTTTCAAACCTCTAAGACTCCCGCTTGCAAGCTTTTCTCCAAACTGTTGAGCCCAGATAGTGGTTTTCCAAAGGCGCCTGCCTGATTTAGGATGTGCCCATTGACTTTCACCGGGGCTTTGATACCTTCACCTCACACAGGCTGTGGGCTAGAAGCAATCTCATAATTATCTGCAGATGCTTTAAAATCGGCAGAGGTATGGTTGGTCTGCTGACAGCACAGCCATGGAAAACCGGGATTTCAAGGGCAGTATGAAATTTTGGCCCCTGCCCAACAGCCATACCCTGAGTGCAAGGATGCAGGTGAAAGTTCTCAGTACAATTACAGGGCAAAACTAAAACAAAGAGCTCTTCACCTCTCCAGCCTATCGAGAAGACCTTTAGAAGATGTAACTGCATTGTTTTCAACCATTTACAGGGAAATGAATTGTTTTTTCTTCTGTCATGCTGTAGCAAAATGATCCCCGAATCCCCGTTTAACGTGGCAGCAGGCAGTTTATTTGTCTGGCTCTTTGTAACGTTCAATTCGTTTGCTAAAACAGTTCCAATCTGTGTGATTCCAACACATATGTCAGATGGGGAGGATTAACATTTTCTTGAAAGTGAGCTCATGATCTCCTCCCCTGATTTCTCAGCAAAGTAAATGTGACATTTTGGGGCTCCTTCTGCTTTGCAGCGTCCCAACCCCTTTTGGAATGGGGCGAGCGGGACTCACTTGTACTTAATGCAAAGTAGCTCTTTGCATCAGCTTCAGAACAGGAGTTTCTTACAGATTTTAGCACATGCACTAGAGAGTCCTACAAAAAATCCTGCCTCCATCCTACTTCGTTTATCACGGTTCATAAAGTCCTAAGAAGGAAATTTCATCCCAGGGAGCCATGTGAAGAGTCAAGTGAAAGGTGGCAAACTAACTTGGAGGAAAATTCCTGCCTGATGAAAAGATTTTTGTGTGGTTTTTCGTTACAAGTGTTCAGGGAGGTTCTACCTCTTTGGAAGGAAACAAAACTTCCCGCGGTGTTTCCTTTCAAAGAGAATAGAAACAAAAGTGAAAGGAAGCCCAGGGCACTACAGAGCACTCTGGTTGTTGTTCACATTTAGGAGTTGGTCTTTCTTCTGTGTTTTTCCAGCCTCTTCACAGATTTCTCCCCAGCCTGTGATTCGTTACAGAACTATTTTTTGTGGGTAAACATCCCAATTCATGAAAGATTTTTCAAGACCCGTGTACTCAGCTTGTAGATGTCTACCAGGCACAGTCCGTGTCCCCCTGACCCGCCATCTGAAGTCCTCCATGGATATTCCTTATGTCTCTGATTTAATGCTTTTCCAGTTAGTGCCAGTGTTGTAAGGCAAAATTAATGAAGTTTTTTTTTTTTTTTTAAGAGAACAATTAGGAAAACAAGGGAAAAAACCCACTCGAACGCACCTCTTCCAAAAATGATCATGTCGCATCTCATTCTGAAGTTTTCAGCTCTTAAAATCTCATTGCACAGTGATAAAATGTTTATGGATTTCCACACAACGTAGGGTAACATGAGGGTGAAACTCCAACCATTTTCACCATCGACTGCTCTTGAAAGTCTTTGCTACTTTCAGAGCTTACTTTTCTGCAATCAATCCATTTTTGTCTCTAACAGGTGTAAACTTACGCTGAAAACAATTTGTTTCAAAGGTTCTGAGAGTGTAAAATTACTCTTTTGATGAAATTTTACCGCAGGGTAAGCGTGGAGTCATGACACCCGTGGGAAGGAATGTTGTTAGCGCCCGTTGAAACAAAGCAAAGATGTGTTTGTTTGTGTGGCGCTAGACAGGGGCAGCTCCTCAGAAATATCCCTCTGATTCTTCCTGGCTCCTTCATCCTACTAAAGCTTACTCGGTGAACCGTTTAATTGGAGATAAACCTTAATCTGTCCTGTGGACTCAGGACCTGCGACACTTGTCGTGTCAAGGAAACACCTGGCACTGGACCTGACAACGCTTCTCCCCCAGCGGTGTGACTAGTAGGAACCTGTAATGGCTCTGAAAGCATGTGAAAATGAAGGGAAGAGAAGAGCATCTTGAAAAAGTCCTTATTTCTCTTTCCTCACTGATTGCAGTGATGGCAGTGACGAAGATGTTTTCAGAGGAGGACAGAGGCTCACACGTGTTTGTGCGTATACTTCTCCCAGTGATGCAGACTGTTGTTATTGTCACCGCTGTCACTCCCTGCCACCCGGCATAGCTGGGCTGGGCTCGTTTTCCAAGTCAGAGAAAGCAGAGTTGACTTTCTGGTATGTCGCAGTTCTCCACATTGATTTCTCTGCCGAGCAGCGAAGGAGGTTGTGGTTTTTGTCACAGGTAAGTGCGTAATTGTAGTGCTGTAGTTGCGGAGAGGGAATTCAGCCACTCCAGAGGGGAGAGCAGCCCCATGGCCGTGCTTTCTGGCTGTAGATTTCCACCTCCTGGGAGCATGGCTCAGACTGACCTTTTTGTCACCAAAGATGCTGTGGCCACTTAATCATAGAATGGTTTGGGCTGGAAGGGACCTTAAAGCCCATCTAGTTCCACCCCCTGCCCTGGGCAGGGACACCTCCCACCAGCCCAGGTTGCTCCAAGCCCCGTCCAGCCTGGCCTTGAACCCCTCCAGGGATGGGCCAGCCACAGCTTCTCTGGGCAACCTGCGCCAGGGGCTCACCACCCTCACAGCAAAGAATTTCTTCCTATCATCTAATCTAAATCTCCCCTCTTTCAGTTTAAAATAGTTACCCCTCATCCTATGGCTCCCCTCCCTGATCCAGAGTCCCTCCCCATCTCTCCTGTACGTCCCCTTTAGGTACTGGAGGTACTTCCTTCACCAGCTAACTCCTAATTTAGCTACCCGATTCCCACCAGGAGACACCTGAATGCTGCTGTCGGTTTGGGCTTTGCTACTCCAGCCATTAGTTCCTGCCACGAAGCCGATGAATATTTGGCTGTAAGAGGTCAGTAAGAGATTGCGGTGTCTGCTCTCCTCCCCGTAGGGAAGGGGCAGTCCATGCCCACCTCCGCAGCCTCCCAGTACACGTGTGGGGCACTGCCACGCTCCGCTTCAGGGGCACGGGTCCCAAACAGCCTCATCCTTTCAAGCCTCCCCATTAAGCAGGCACAAAAATCATGGTTTGTGGCAGCCAGCGCAGGGTTAACCTCGCGCCGTGGTCCTCCTTTTTGCACGTGCGCCGGGACAGATCACATCTTGGCTCCTGCGGTTTCTTCATTCCTTCGTGGTCCGAGCGCCAGATTCAGAGCTCATGTTTTACTGTCAGTGGCAAAGCATCGCGCATTCAAATCGTGCTTCATACTGTCATGGGATCAGAGTGAGGATCTATTTATCAGCCCTTTTTGCCTATGGTGTTACACAAATAACAGCGATGGTCTAGCTGGCCCCTAATGCACCTATGAATTAATTTATTCAGGCCTGTCATCTCTCTCTCAATGCCTCGAGCAGGGGATTTGATAGAGCAGGGAATATGTGTGCATACGCATGCCACGCTCGTTTCCAATAATGCTGGAGCATTAGCACTCTACATCCAGCTTTGGATCTCTCATTTTCAGCTGACAAAATACTTAACCTTTTGCCTGTTAATGTACTGTAGATATTTTAAGCTTTTTCATTATGTCGATTACACAGGGGTACTTCCAACAGTATAATGTCCTTTCTGAGCACTCTTCATCTTTCAGGGAATTAGTCCTGCTTTAGTTTTTTACAAGATGTTTCTACTTGGAAAGCCAGTTCTTGAGTGCAACAGGAGCCGTGGCAGCAGCGTTCTCCAGATTCGTACACCTTCACGAGATCATTAACCATGGATGTGAGCTTTGTTGGCAGCATCTCTGGAAACTCAACTCTCGTGCTTTACGCTGTCCTGGGCAGCCAACCTGGTTTGTTAAGCTGCTGTGGCTTAACGAAGGAAAAGCACCTTCCCGATGCTAAATTCCCCTGTGAGTTTTGGTAAAACGGTTGGACGGGGCTCTGAACAACCTGGTCTAGTTGAAGATGTCCCTGCTCGTTGCAGGGGGGTTGGACTAGATGGCCTTTAAAGGTCCCTTCCAACCCAAACTGCTCAATGATTCTACTTTCCTATGAACTGCAATGGTATGTTAAGGGCCCCTTGCTAAGGGAGCTCAGGGGATGTTTACAGCCGCTTTTAAGTCTCTCTCTCTCTATTATTTTAACAAAGTGATAATGTTGAAACAGGCTCATTGTGGCCCCAGCTCTGGGGGAAGCTGGGAGAAAGTCCATAACACACCTAGCTGCCTCTGCAACATTGCAGAAAGAGGAAGAATTGTCCCTGGCACACCGAAAAGCCTTGCTAAGCAATCAGTTTAAGCCTCGAAGCATGGCATTTGATTATCATAGGGGAGTGCTTTTAACCACTGAAAATGGAAGACCAAGATTTCTCTTCAGGGTGCCAGATATGTATGCAAAGAAATTACTTTTTTTGGAGGCTTCTTCACGGTAAAGCGTCTGTCACATACCCGTCTGTCTTCATCTGGGCTACGGTTTCCTCCTGGGATGGATTAAAACCAATAATAAGGCTGTAGGCAGAGAACTGAACGAGATTTCGGCTTCCTTGCTGAGGAAACCTGCCATTTGCACCCCTCTGCTGGTGGCATCGTGGCCGGGGCTCCCACTCCGGCGTGTTCTCCTAGCCGGCAACAAATGCTGTGGGCGCGGAGGAAACTGGGAGAAGCAACTGGGGAGGATTTTTACTTACGTGGTACCCCTTCCCTGTTCCTGTAACTGGTTATCAAGGGCAGCATGGGCCACCGAGGCTAGTGAGGGCTAGAGAAGACTGTCGAGAGCTCGGTGAGCAGGAAGCACGGGGCAGTAAAGTCTGTGCAAGACTGGCAGAACTTGAATGACTTGTGCAGATTGCTGGGTTATCAGTTAGTTGAAGCAGAGCTAAAAGGAAACTTTGGCCGTGGTGAACATGCCAATTATATCACAGTGGTGATAAAAACTTTACGCTTTTGTGTTAGAGAAGCTATTCCATAAACGTCATGCAAACATTATAATGGCCTTACAGAACTACCTTTTTGTGTACCTGGGTCTTCGGTGGCCAGTTTGTCTTTTCAGGGACACGGAACAGTAAATGCATTTTCCTTCTGTCCCGAGGAATGGGTCATTATATAGTGGGGAGCAGAAGTTCCCCATACCTGCTGGCAAGGAGAGTATTAAAAGAGCTCTGTGCCCAGAGTGCCACAGGGACGGCGCCTGAATTGGCCCGGCGTTGTTTACAGATCCTAGGATTTGCCAGGTGCAAGGTCTTTTCTTGGGCTTGTGCGGCACTGAAACTCAGTAAACAGAAAAGGGCTTGAGGAAGAATAGAAAGCAAAGCTGTCTCCTGGGTCAATACGCGTTTTAGTTTCATCATTCCTACTCAAAAGTTGTGTAATATTTAACTGAAAAAACCCATTTATAACTATAGCAATATTTAACTAAAAGTAAACTGCAGTGTACTTCGCTGAGCTGCAGTGTATTTACTCTTGGGGCTAAGTTTTTCACTTTTCCTCGCTCGAATTTTCCAAGGTAAACTCAAGCTGACACCAATTTGCAACATAAGAACTTGAGGGTCTGGGAATAAAAACCATATAGCAAACACTTCCCCAGCCTCTTCAAAACAGGATTTCCTTATTTACTTGGGAAGGAAGTTGGAAAAGATTCCTGACAATAAATAGCTATTGTAAACAATCTTAAAGTGGACAACATAGCATTTTTTAAAAATAATCAGTGGTTTAGAGCTGTGACAGCGATTGCTATACGCCACCCGGTACCTCATCCTGAATAACCCAAAGCACTTGAGTTTTTTCCCCCATTAATTTTTAGCTAGCAGTGAGATGTGAGTTAATAGAGGAGTCGTCCACCAAGCCAGCCCTGGAGACTTTTTCATATGTCAGCAAGGGAAACGTTCCCAACTTCTGTATTCAACTTTGTTCAGTCATTACTCTTATTTGCCTGAACACCACAACAATATCAGTAGATTAACTACTACTCTGGTCACACAGAGTTGTTAAGTAACATATTAACTTCAAAGTTGATTCAGGTAATGTAAATAAAGTCCATTTGAAAACAAAACATAAGATGTCAAGATGTCAACACTTAGAAGGAAGGAGGCTTCACAGAGGTGCTTTGAGCCCTACCGAAGTCCCAGCCGCCTTTATCCCAGGTTTCTCCTCAGACCAGAATGCAGAGGATTCAGGAATCCCTATGATGCTTCCAAGATGGTGCTTCCAAGTGGATTTTTAGGGTTGTTGGGTCTTTCTGTAGCTGGCAATAGGAGCTCCTCAGGTGCTGTCCTCACCTTAGCGTAGGCACAATTTCTGAATGGGGGAAAAGGAGAGACGACCGGGTCGTTCTACGTGAGGGAGAGGCGATGAGAGGTAACACGTAGGGTGTGAGCAAGGGGCCTGCGGTGGGTAGGGTCTGGAGGCTTTGAAAATCCCTGCTGCCCCCATGTCTGCAGAGGAGCCAGGCAAGCCTTATAACCCCCCCAGACCCCCTGTCCACTTGCTTGATTTACCAAGGTTTCCTTTGCAGCCAGGGCAGCGGCAGTGCCCGGCCGGTCCTTCCCATGCTGTGCTGGAGCCGACCAGGACAACTGTCAGTGGGGCCACCATGCAAAGGCAGATCACAGAAGAAGGTAAAAAACCCCACTTTTTAAAAAGCTTGCGTTGTTTCTGGTTGCTGAGGGAGCTGTTTCACAACAGGGACACCAAACCGTTGCAGGGACACGGCTGAAAGCTCCGCAAACTGCATAAGGGCAGCAAAGGATGGGAGGAAACACTTAAAGCAGTTTTTCTGCCAAAGAAAATATCCATATGATGACATCATCTTGATATAGTTGATCTATTATAAGGCCCGGCTCCTAGAGTTTATAAAGGTTCTTAGATGTCATAAGGACAAGAAAATATAATTTTTCAGATTTTACAGTGAAGGAGGAAAGACTGGAAATACAGCGAAGGCATGTCCTGGAGGTTCAAATATAAACCCAGATATTAAAGGAATCCAGACTTGCCTGTAAAATGTTTCGCAACAGTAAAACCATTTCAAAACTTTTTACTGCTGAGTGTTGAAAACTGGCGTTGGCAGAATCAGCGCATGAGATTGCCGTGGAGAAGGCTGTGGAGGATGTTTGTGCCCTTATTAAAGATACACGGACATACGCAGCGAGATGTGGAGAAGCACAGCTTGAAGTCTACGGTGTATGTCCATACTATCCGACTGGTAAAACACTGCACTGCTTTCGTTTCTTCTTCTGGATAATTCTGGATTGTGAGAGTGTGTGTGTATATATATGTATATATAAAACCAGTATATATATATATATATTTATATAACCAGTTAAGATGGTTAAGGATTTGTGAGGGGTTTGGGATAAGGAAAAAATGGAAAATGTTGAAACAGATGTTACGTGGAAAAATTAAATACAAATTAGTTTCTTTATAACTAGGAAGAATTATCACCAAAAGGCACTTGAAAAATAATTGATGACTGCAATAAGCCAGTAAAATAGTTCTTCAGCACAGTTAGATTGTAAAACTACCTCCATGACTGACTTAATTAAAACAATTACCTAGGGCTTTGCCTTGGCTTATAATAATATGTTCCTTTCTATGACTTTTGGAGGCAGCTGAACTTGATTTCCTTGGCTTCCATAAGGCTACAGTCCAGCAATATATTTGGGACGATTAGGTCCTTAATCACCTAGAGAAGAAATATCACGACATAACACCTTACCTCTCAGCAGAGAGCCGTTCCCAGCATGGAGAGCGTGCTGGTGGCAGGCAGCGGCAGTGAAACAGAGCGCTCTCACGCAAAAGAGAGTGACTCAAGGGCTTAATTTTTAAAAAGTGCACCTTAATGTTGCAGACGCAATTTTGTGAAAGAAAAACACCAAGAGCCGATGATCCGGCATCACGGTAATAACTTCTCCCTCTTGGCCAGCTGCTGTTGGCGTCAGTGGTAGGGGCGGGATGTGATAATCAGGTAGGATATCGTACCCACATAGGCTGAAAAAGCAGAAATGGTGAATGGTGCTTGTGAGACACGCGGTGCGGTGTTAGATGTGTTCACCCCTTCTCAAAGGAAAAAAAAAAGCCCCACTTGGTGCTCGCTCCCTTCTTGCCATGCTCTTGCTGCTTCCCTTGGATCGGCTCTGGTGCTCGTCAGAGCCAGTACAGCTCATTAACCCAGCAAATACACCAAACAGTTGTCAGGACTAGTAACGAAGTGAAGAGCCCAGCAAGGCCAGGGCAGAGCAAGGAGCGGTGGGAGCCAGTGCCGGGCAAGGAGGACCCTTCCCTGGCTGTGGATGGACTCAGCTGCCCATCCAGCATCAGCCTTAGCTACTCCAGTGTCTTTTTATCAGTGCAGAGGTTGAATCTGGCTCATCTCCAGGCTCTGGTTTCTTTTAAGTTGATCCTTCTGAGAAAAAAAGGAAGACTCAGCGAATGGCTTTCTATTCACCCCTCTTATAAATTTCCAGGCTGCTGAAACTCACCTGTCAAACAGATCAGTGGGAAAGATCTGCCTAATGCTTATCTGTTATGAAATACTCATTTTGGAAAAGAACTACTATTTATGAGAACACAACACTCATTTCCTCCAGAAGGATTTTTTTTTTGGTTTTGCTTTTGTTTTCTTTGTTACCTGCAGTTTCATGTTTAGTGTTGCTTCTCCATGAAGGAAGCTGTAAATGAAACCTCAGTTGAACCCGCTTTCTGTTTCTGCAACCAGCTACATTTTGAGGTGTCCTCCAGGCACTAGGAGAGTATGTCCATGCCATAGTGCCCTTCTGGGAGGTCTCATCTAAGGCCAAGCGAGGGGTTGGTCAGAGACAGCTTGAGAGACATCATCAACAGCTTCTCCAAGATGGTGGTTTGACTGTCCCAATGGCAATGGGGCCTACAGGAAAGCTGGGGAGGGGCTGTTTGCAAGGACATGGAGGGATAGGGCGAGGGGCAATGGTTTGAATTAGAGCAGGGCAGGTTTAGATGAGCCATTAGGAAAAAGTTCTTCACACTGAGGGTGGTGAGACACTGGCCCAGGTTGCCCAGAGAGGTGGTGGAGGCCCCATCCCTGGAGACATTCGAGTCCGGGCTGGATGAGGCTCTGGGCAACCTGATCTAGTTGAAGATGTCCCTGCACACTGCAGGGGGGTTTGACTTTGGTCTTTAGAGGTCCCTTCCAACCCAACACATTCTATGATTCTATAATATCAGTTTACAGCTCCCAGCCCCTTTTCAACCAGGTTTGAAAGAAATCTTCAGTTCCCAAGTCTGGTTTATGGTGTGGTAACACAAAGAGTTTTGCTGATGTAATTAAGGACAAGGCGGTGCAGGACAGGACAAGAAGCCTTTATCCATGGCCGTGGCCTGAGTTCCACTTTAACGAAAGGGTGGGCTGGGGCCATCCACCCCTTCCACCGTGGCTTCCAAACCACCTTTAAACTATGCTGACATTACTCCCTGCCGGTGCCCAGCTGTGTAAAGGACATTTGCCTTATTTAGGGAAATACAGGTCCTTCTTCCCTGTAACGTATTTTAGAGAGAGAGAGAAAGGTGGGAAGTGGACCTGGGGAAGTATGCCTCGTGGCTTAGTTGTGAATATTGTGAGGTAGATGTGAGCTTTAAATAGAGACATCTCTTGAGGCTACATCTTAGCTCTTAAAACAGAAAACACGGGACCTTTGAACTCACTGTTATCGACTGAAATAGGAGAATGGGCTGTGAAACCGCAATCTTAATTTGAGCAGTGAGACGACTGTAGAGCCCACCATGGTTTGATGGTGCTACTGTTCTGCTGATTGCTGATGGATATACAGATGTCACTTAATTACAGGACAGCAGAAGACAATGAGTTGCTGTTACAGCTCGAGACAGAAGGGTGGTCAGGGCTGCCTCTGGCAGGATTGTCCAAGAGGAGAGAACACGCTGGAGACCCTTGTCAGGAGTGGACAACCAAAGAGTACTCAGCTCTGCACACAGCTATATTTCCTTTTGTTTAATGTGCCTTCGTAAGACACATTAACCACCTCTCTATCACAAGGAAAAGGTGCTGGTTCTAATTTTGTATCGGTTAAAACTAATTTCGGACAGTTTGTCCACAAGCAATGGATGCCTGTTTAGAGAAGCCTTTTTTGCAGCCGGCCTATGGAACTTGTTATTAAACAGCAATTTCCTTGTGTTGACAAGTCATTCAGAGGGTGGAAATTAGAAATATTTTATAAATATTCCATACATAGCCTGGGTTTTGTGGTCATATCCTCTTTCTTTGCTCAAAATGTTTTTCCAGGGTGACTTGAGGATGTACCTGAAGATGCACAGGAGCTCTCCCCGGCCTGCAGAAACCTCTGGTTTGCCTCCTATGTCCACATTCAGAACGAATCAAATTTTGGGGAAAGAATTGCACATGTTCCTTAAAATTGCTGTGTACAGGTGTGGCAAATCAGATAGATCCTGAAGGTGCCTGACTGTTTATGTGCCTATTGTGTAAGAATGTGCGTGTCGTACAAGTGCTTATATTTCTAGCCTGAAAATTATAAACAGAGAAACAGTATTTCTAGGAGTAATCTCTTTGTTTTCTTGTGCTTGTCTTGGGTTGTGACATGGCTACGTAGGCGTTTATTCCAAAGGGAGCACAATAGCTGGATGGGGATAGCAGAGATTGCAGATAATACACTTACAAATCGTTAGCAGAGAATGCAGTAGAGCCCTTTGAAGTTTCCCACAGAAAGTTCAACATCCCTGGGATAAGCAAGGTATGAAAATACGCAGGGGGAGCGGGGCAGGGGCTGGGGGCTGGGCCTGGAGGAGGGCTACGGCAGCAGGAGGTGGAAGCTGGCAGTCAGGGAAGTTTAGGTACGAAGGGAAGCAGATGTGAGCACGTTGTTTGTAAAAAAAACCCCCTTTTCAAGCCCAGCTTCCTGCCCGCAGCTGAGGCACCCCGTTGTTTTGAAAGAAGTGAGTCAAGCCCCAGTATTTACAGGGCCGCAGCTCCGGAGGTGGGTTTGGATGCTTCATCTGGTTAAGCACACGGAGGAATCTCCTTCTCTCCACCACACAAGCGCTTACTTTCCTGCCACCGCCATGTAGGAACAGGCCCCTACTCAAACAGGACCAATGGAGCTGCGAGCCCAGACTCAAGCCCCAGTGTAGATTAGTGATGCTCCATCTCCGCTAAACATGTCCCCGCTCTCTAATCCCCGTCATCACAAACAGCACTGCAGAAAGAACACGAGCAACAGGAGAGTGGCAGGAATCAGGTCAATTCTGTTGCCATTGGGAATTTTAACCCTGGATCTGCCAGGAGGAAAAAGAGCCGGGAGAATTCGGTGCAACCACCCAACAAGTTGCTTTGGGTTGTTAAATTGCCTTGTGTTCAAAGTGAATCAGTTTTCCTCACCGCTGGATCTTTTTGAAGGTTAGAGGCAGTGAATTCACAGAGGCACCATTGCCTTACTCGGAAATAACCTGTTGCACTTCAGAATAGGTTTAACAAAATCCTTCCTTCTTTTGAAAGCCTGTGCTTCCATCAGAGAGAGGTAATACTGCCAGCCAGCTGAGTGCCAGGGACTCCGGATTATGGTTCTTAAAATGCAATACAGGAAGTCTCCAGAATTTTATAAACGTTCCCGAGGCAAGATTTGCAGGAAAAAGCAATAGCTTCTGCTTCATTTGCACTTTGTAAATCAAAACAAGCCCCCGAAGGGTAAATTACATTCCTCGCTCGTTATCCCGCTCTGCTGTCTGTCTGACTTAGGCTGTGTCTGATCCTCGTGGCCACGTAACGGGTCGTGAATCCGGAGACTTGTACGTGAACAAAGCGGTTCGGTGATGCTCTGCGCGAAGGCATGGCTTGCAAGCATACGAGGAGTGGGAGCTGTGCCTTCAGCCTGACATTTCAGCCGCTGGTGCCCACCTGCATCCTGCTAGAAAGAGGTTTGTGAGTTATTGTTTCTGTCCATTCCCCTCCTTAGAGCCAGCCCAGGAGTAACGTGTTCTATGAGGTGAGGCTCCAGAGTCTGGCAGCTTTTGTCACTGCTCATGATGGAGTGCATGGAGAGAGAAAAAAATTCCTTCTGACCTGATTTCATGGCTAGATCTGGCTGAAGGCTGAATGGCTGCATCTTCCCCGGAGCGACAGGCGGCCAGTTCCCCAAAGGTCTGAAAGAGAAAACATCTGGTGTTTCCTTCCCTTGCTTTTGGGTTTTTCTCAGCTCTGAACTTCTTATTACAGTTTTTAGGGCTAGAAACTTGCTTTTGTTTTATAGTAGTAGAGTATACATTTATTAAGCAATGCTTGATTATTCCCCTCTTTCTATGAGGTGGTGTAAACTGCATGGAACTGATGGAGATGTGTGGTCCAGGGAGAGACCTGCCAGCCCAGAGCTCCTGAGAGCTACGCTGGGCTCTTTGTGGAATTTCTTCTCTGGCTTTAGCCAAATCATTTGGATTTTCTACCACGGTGTGTCCCTGTCTTCAAGGGGACCATCAGGTGGAAGAAATCTCAGCACCCAGCTCCCCCACAGGTGGATTATGAAGAATTCGTGCCTGAAGAGCACTTTGTGAGAACTGACTTTTAAGACTGAATTATTGATGCTTTGATAAACCTCTGCTTTTGCTTTTTTAATTTTTTTTTTTTTGCACAGGGAAGGAATGTCATGAGAAACAGATTACTTCAAAACTCTACTAATCAGATAATCCTTGCATGTGGTGCTGCTCCAGACTTAAAATCTCCGTGTCTGCATAGATATAGAGGTGTATGAATGAATGCACACCACTGTCTAAATATACATGTATTTGAATACCTACACACAGTCTGTCTAATTCCTACCAGCGCACAGTAATCCTGGGTTTTGTTGCATTTAGCAAAAATTTGTTTATTGTGCTTTCGGTACTCTGAATGATGTCCGTTCCCAGATGGAGTTCTACTGTAGTTGCACTGGTTATCTGTTTTGCATATAAGATAGTATGAAAGTTTCTTAACATAGACAATATATTTTTCAAGCAAATGTGGCTCACTATTTAGCTCTCCAAAATCGCCAACAGGTTACTTTGCTGTTTCTGACAGCCTGGAGCAGAGGATTGATGTATGTTCAATGTGTATTTACGCTGACCTGTAGACTTTGCCGTTCTTGCAAAACCTACCCGTATTCACCCCTTTCTTTTTCTCCGATTCTTGTAGGTAGAAGGCACAATGTCCAACCTGGCTTCCAGGGTTTTTCGTCTAATTTTGGCTCTTTGATGAACTCTCAGCAGCTATGGTGAATGCAAAAGTCTTGTAAAGGTAAGAGAAAGTGAGCAGGGTGTAAGTGTTGGGTGATCGGGGACAAAGCATGTATCTTCTGAACAGAAATGTCAGCTGTAGGAAGCGCTAGCTTAAGTAAATGTAAAGGTCTTAGGTTGTGTTCAGCTTAAGACATCGTTAATTAACCTAACAGTATCAATGCTGCTAAATCTGTATAGCAGAAGGATCTGTGCTTTATCCTGACCCGGGCAGCATCAGCAGAAAGGTCAGCCAGTGGTCAGCATCGTGCTTCACTCCTCCATCAGCACAGAGCCGATCGCTTCCAGAGACTGAGCCTCTGTGCCCCAGGGGGCATTTTTAAGGTATGCGCTATTTGTGAAATCCAGTTCTCAAAAGGCAAAATACATATTTCTGAAGCACTTCTTCCTAGTCACGGCGATTTAACGTTCCTTCAGTTCAGAGCTGTGAGTGCACCGAGTGGAGGGAACGCAGCTTGATGCTTGGGCCGTGCCCTTGGCAGCTGAAATAATCTAGTCGTGACTCGCAAGCGAAGTGTTACGAAATCACAGATCCTGGATAAACATGGACCATCTGGCTCTCATCCCTTAACAACACCACCTTTTTGACTGTAAAGGAGTGCTCACGTGACCCTGATCCGAACCGAAGATTGCAAACTGAGCGTACGAGCGTGTGGAGGTGCGCACCGACCTGCGCGCGCGAGACACGGGCGGGAATCGCACCCGGAGCCGGCAACGCGGGCGATGCCTGCGGAAATCACAGAACCCAGTGGTTTGTGCTGGGAGACTCACCCGGCTAATGGGATTAGCGTCAAGCCGGGGAGAAATGTCACGCCCTGCAGGAGCTGGTCTTCGGTAATACAACGAGGGATTTAGTGGAACAAGCTCTGCAATGTTTGGGTGCAGCCTTACTCTAAAGCAAAGTCCAACTAAGGGCTTATTGATGCTGAAAGGGGACTGTCCTGTCACTCGGATGCTGTTCCCCTTGAACTAGCACCCACCTGTCCTCGCCCACGGATCAAAACAGGAATTCAAAACAACTCCACATACACAGAGAATAAATTTTTTGGCAGTCTGTTGCCTGACTGGAGTTTCCCCAAATGTTTTGTTTTTACAGCTGATGATTTTTCGGGTTTGGAATATGCGCGAGCGGCTTTGGGACCAGGCGTTGGATGTGGTCCTGCCCTCATTCCAGTTCATAGCAAAAGCCACATGAGCTGCGGCAGGAACAGGCTTGTTTTATGGCTTACAGCCTGGAAATACTGTACTCAGCACAGCGTGGCTTTCCAAAACTGGATGTGATCGACAGCATCACTGTAGTGTTTTGTTAGGTTGGATGGCCCAATAATCTGCGGAGAAGCCAAATACAGACATATTTTCTTGATAGTTAGTAAAAATGCTTAAAAAAAAAAACAGTGAAGAGTTGCCAATTTTTGGAACTCTGGACGTAATGAACATGTAGTAGAGTCAACTGACTACTGGCATATAGGGGAAAATCTCTCTCAAAGTTAATAGAAATATTCCAGATAGCATTAGCAGGGAATTTGCCCAGCTGTGTTTCAGCTGCTGCCATGAAAAGCCCTCGAGAATCCGGCTTTCTGCAATGAAACCGTGCAAGCTCTGCAGTGCCGATTAGCAGGAATACCTTTTTATTCTATCTTCAAACAAAAAGTGTATAGGACTTAGACAGATGAGCAAATTACTACGGTTAATGAACGTTAGCAGTTTTGAACTTATTTACTCTGGCTGGACTTGTAGATCGAACAGGAGAAGACACACCTTGGCTTAAAACTCAAGGCAAAGTATTTGCCTTTTTACTTCTTTCACCTTGCAGCTCTCATGGACTTAAAAACAAAGCTCTGGTCATGTATTTGCATGTTTTTCTAGGCCTATAAAGATAATCTGAGCCCTGGAGGGCTTACAGGCCAAATTGTTACCTCGCAGCTCCCTGCGTACATACGAACTGCTGGGTAGCGCCAATGGAAACAGTGGTGATGGTTCTCTCCATGGACTTGCAAAAAAACCCAGCTGGGGATGGATAATAGAATGTAGCTGCTGTTGGGTTTGTAGGAAGGTTTTTCTGTTTCAAAAGCCTTTTACTAATTGCACCTATAATCACAGAAGAATCTTTTAGCAACGCATCTTCAGGCAAATGCAGGGACTGGGGGAGTGCACCCAAGCAAGGTGGCCCTGTCTGGTTCTGCTCCCCCCTGGTCAGTCCCCTTACAAGCGTTCTTACGCTGGTGTGAAATGTTAGTGTGGCTCCAGTCCCTCCTGACGTTTTCAATGCGTTACCCAGGCCTGGTTTTCCATCCTGCGGTGTAAAATTAATTTCGGCAAAATCTTGAGTGAATTAAACTGCAACACGGTGATCTCCTTGCTCAACTCATATTTGCTGTCCGCCTGATTTATGTTGAAGAGAGGCACTTGGGCATGCCAGTTATCCTGTCTTTTATTTGCCTTGTGCATTGAGCCTTTGGCTACTAGAATGAAACTGGAAAATGCAATTAAAAGCATTAGCTGGAGCAAAAATGCCACAAAATATCATTATATGCTTGACAATGTTCTCCTTCATATTGTTAATCCCTGCAGATCTACCTGTGCTATTAGATTTCATATATGGATTTTACTTTTCTGAAAAGACTACGTTAATTGGAATGAGCAACTTGCATGTTTAATTGCATAAGGAAGGAAAAGGAAGGTGTCACCATACTGGAAAACCTCACCTCACTTTTCTTGGTGAATATGGTTTGAACTTGAACTTGAATTAAGCAAACATTATTCAAGCTTCAAAATGTTTGTGGATACCTAGACAATGTTATTAGGTCATGGTTTGAGATAAACAAGCGTTTGGCTTGGCGCACCATGGAAATTATTGCCTATAAACAAAGTTGTCTTCAATTGTGATGAAAAGTACCGAGGGGAAGCTTAGGTGATGGAGATCTGGGCAGATCCTTCCTACCTGCACACCTCGGCACGGGCTCGTGAGCCACGCTGATGGCAGCCTCCCAGGAGCAAACTTAGGTAAAGGCAGAGCAAACGTCCTTCGCTCTCCACTCCCAAACTGAAATAAAGGATCAAAGAAAAGCAAGTTCTTGCAGAGAATGTAGTTACAGTAAGTTGGGAAGCCAGGGAATGCAGCGCTGTTGAAAACAGCACTCAAATTCCTGTGGTTATTTCCCTGTGAAAATATTTTTTGGGGGAAAACAAAAAAAAAAGATTAAAAAAAGCCTGAAATGGTATTAACTGTGCAAACTCAGGTTACTCGCCTTATCGGAGAGTCTGAGAATCCAAGAGTGCCTAATGCCAGCGCCTCTAAAACCACTGAGCTTTACAGCAATAGGATGAGGGGTAATGGCTTCAAAGTGGAAGAGGGGAGACTCGGATTAGATACCAGGAAGAAATTCTTTGCTGTGAGGGGGGTGAGCCCCTGGCCCAGGTTGCCCAGAGAAGCTGTGGCTGCCCCATCCCTGGAGGGGCTCAAGGCCAGGTTGGACGGGGCTTGGAGCAACCTGGGCTGGTGGGAGGTGTCCCTGCCCAGGGCGGGGGGTGGCACTGGGTGGGCTTTAAGGTCCTTCCAGTCCGAACCATTCCATGACTATATTAGAGTCATATATACAGTGATTCTATGTTAGAGTCTGGTAGAAACACACCATTGCAAGAGAGACTTGGTGCCTCTTTATTGCAAAGACCTCACAGAAATCCCTGTCACCCTTAGTTTAAACCTTCTCTCTACCTGTGGCTGCCACCAAGAGAGTATTTCCACAGATAACAAGTGTTGAAAGCATGAAGAGGTAGAGCCAGGAGAAATAAAAGGATGAGAAAGAAAGATGAAGCTGTGCTGCATGCAAACCTGTTAAATACCTGGCGCGTTACATCCCAACGATAATAAAAAGCTGAAATTACAGGCATAGAGTGGGAGAACAGTGCGTTTAAGCATGGTAG
The DNA here is from genome assembly GCA_013400035.1 of Rynchops niger. Lineage (NCBI taxonomy): Eukaryota > Metazoa > Chordata > Aves > Charadriiformes > Laridae > Rynchops > Rynchops niger. Next base: position 792,595 of record VXBH01004216.1, on the reverse strand, counting down.
TGTCAGGAGTGGTGATATCTCTGTCTGGGGGCTGTTTGATTGCAACATTTTACCCCCTCTTGTTAGTCCTGATAAGAGCTGTAAAAAGAGTGTATAAAACAGGCAACTTTGCCCAGCTGGACTCATTTCACTTAACGATGATTGCTCAAGATGGCTCAGAGAGAAAACATAACCAAAACTTTCTATGCTCAGGGAAAACGAAACCTCTGCTACACAGGATGCTTTAAAGCACGTAAAAATTTTCTTTTCCTTAATTGTAAGGGATTTGGTTTGGGCTGGTGAAATGTGGATACCTCTAGCAAGGTGTTGCTACAGAGCAAAACTATCCTGATTTGCACTGACTCCTAACATTTCCCAAGATTTAATGGCTTTGGAAGAGCGATGCCGACCTCTCGTTCACGGCGGCTGCAGAAGGGCATGACAGCTCAGGCTGAGTCAGAAAACAAGGCAGGGCTTTTTGGCCAGCCTCCTTCCTTATTAGTTACGAGCAGCAAACTCGTTGAATATTTGAAGCAGTCTTTACCGAAACCACACTGGCTCGTTTCTTGTCCGACATCTGAGGAAGGGGAAACAAGGCGAGCGGTGGGGCAGAGAGGAGAAGGGGCAGAAGTCCCGTTTCCTGCTTTCCTTGGCTGATTAATTTATTGGTCTTGTGGAAAGCATCAAGGCCGAAAGTTTTGACCTTACCTGCCTGTGTTCCACTTCGCCTATTCAAGAGGAGAGTAAGATCCCATTTCTGCCCTCTTTGTTTGTGCCAGTTACGCCTTTCCTTGCTCTGGTGTCAGAGGCTCCTTCACCGGCACATTGGCTAAAGCAACCATAAATACGTGGGCAAAAGTTTTATAATCTGAGTTAGTTGTACTTTATTCAAACCTCACTGTGACAAAGCTCAAGAGACGCTGGGTGCTCACAGACCCTTACGACTGGGGTCTCAGGGCTCCCTCTCCACCAGCCTTGGGCCCAGAGCTCCCTAGGACATCGGTCTCTCTGTTGGCTGCAGCAAACTGTAGTTAAGGTCCTAAAACGCCAATATGTCAGTCATCTAACTTCTTCCTTACTGAACAGCTAGGTCTCCTCAGCTGCTGTGTGGAGTATAGTATTTTCAGAGGACTCTCCACGCTCGCAGGCCTGCGGCAGCTGGGGTGCTGTAGGACACGGTCGAGGAAGGAACCATCCAACCTGCTCAGTTAGTGCAAGCGCCGGCTCCTGACGGGGCGTTTATGTACTAAAATCCTTCCCTGAACAAACACTGCTGACACTCGGGTGACCCGGTGGCTTGTGCGATGCCTCGGCACACGCGGGCCATAGAAATCACGCAGCTGAAGTGAAAGGCAGCCGGGCGCTGGGCCGGTCCCGAATCCCAGCCTTTGGCTGCTCCGGCTCCAATTGGGGAGCAGATGAAGGCCTCCCCGGGGCTGCAAACTAGCTTTTTTTGATTAAATTCACAATCTCTTCCTGCAAGCCTAAATGAGTCAACGCCCTCATTGTTCTGTCTGATGGTTTCTGAAGAGCTGGCGGGCTCCCAGGCGCTGCTCGGGAGCCGAGGCAGAAGTGACAGAAGCGGTGGAATTCCCCGCAGCCCTACCTGGGCATCGACAGCCGCCCCTGCCCATGGGAGAGCTCCTGCTGCCAGGGCTAGTGCCGGCAGGAACGTTCAGCCCTGTTCATCTCCAACCCTTGCTGCTTTTTGTTGGGTTTTTTTTTACATTTTCTTTTCCCTTCTTGGCATCTTCTGTGAAGATCCCCTGGCTCCTGAGACATTACTTAGGGAAAAGGATGAGGTATTGACAGGAAAAAGCACCTTCTGCTTCAACTTGGGTTTCAGCTGGAAAATTTCATGAGGGATCCTGGAATATAATTATTTCTGGGTCCTGATTGATTTGGAAGTTGGAAGAGGGTTGGTTTTACTCCCAACTCCAGCTCTGGTAACTGAGATTGGGTCAAGTTTTCTTTGGTGACTCCTGGGTTAACCCCGCTGCCATTAATTGATTACAGGCTCGTAAACAAGTCTGTTGAGGAAGCTTTAGGAGGAAGAGCAGCCAGCTGTGTTGGCTCTGCTGGGTTACTATGCAAACAGCAAACGACTTTTCACGGCTCAGGAGAGACAGTTCTGGGCAGGCACGGTAAGAGTAAATTCTACTCAGGGTAACGTTGCATTTCAGGGTGACACTGAAAAGTAAACTAAAATTGGGATTAACGTTTTGAAGTAGAGGCCCAAAGAGATGGGGTGGGTGGTTGATGTAAGAAAAGATGTGCATCTGCCTCAAGGTGGCGGGTTAACAGACCTTTTTAGATCTCGCTTGAACTCGGGCACACCCTTGGAAAGTCAGCCAGGTGAGAAGATCACCAGCCCAAGAAATCAAGATGATGGCACTCATCCAAATCGAAGGCCTGCCCCCAAATTCATGCCAATAGCAATAGAGTAAAAGGACCATTATAAACCTAGAGTCAGTCTATAATCCTTAATGAAGTGGTTCTAGGTTTGTACGATTGCAGCATCCATATGTGTGTGTGTATATATATATATGAATTTAATCTATAATATATACTTCCTTAGAGCGTGCTTGAAAACATACATTGGCTCAGGCTAAAAGCTTCTGTTTCACCAGCTTCACCGCATCGCCCAGGGTGAGCCATGCAGTTACATTGGCCATTTTCACCCTTGTAGCCCTGTCTTTGATTTTCATAATTCTACTGTGGAGTTGGGCAACACCCGGTGAAGTCTGCGTCTGCGTCCAGAGAGAGCCCTTATATACAAGACGCCCTGCCTGTGTGCTGACGGCTCTGGGCCTTAACATTAAATATCAATCCACGATGTGCTCTCTGATTAATTGCCTGGAACTGCAGGTCACACACGACCTGAACTAAGCTCTTTGTGCTCAAAACCAGGCTTGGACTTGTGCCTCCAATGCATTGCAGTGACTAAAATAACAAATAGCATCTTCCCTCCCTTGACCGTACACACAGATGATCAAAAGCAGCATTTGAGATGTAATGTGTGTATATTTTGAAAGTCTGCTCCGCTTCTGCAGATAAAATGGCAACGGCAACTGGGAATTCAAAAGGAAATATTGAAGATTTTGGAGTCTGGCGCTGGGTGCAGCCCCTGACCTCTCACACCCAGCTGCGGCAGGGAGGTGGGATGGCTTTTCTGCCCCTGGCCTCTGCATGCTTTCCAGCATGGGTTGGGGCAGGGAGGGAAAAAAAAATCCTCAGGATTAGATACAGTCATAGCAAATGTATGCTGCCGCCCTGGGGAGCCGCTCGTGCTTTGCAGCCTTTCATAACCCATGGCCTGTTTGCATCGCAGGGGTGAAAGCGCTGGAGCAGAGGATGCGGAGGGTGTCTCCATGCGGCCGGAATGTAGAAAACATCAAAGGTAACTCATCCAATCGCTAAAATAACCCAAAGCTCAACTGCTGACTGTGCCACGTAACACTGGTCCCATGGGCCCCAGAGCAGTGGCTCAGGGCTGCTTTGCCAGTGGAGCTCTTGGAAGGGCCTCCTCCTCTTCCTCTTCCTCTTCCTTTTCCTCCTCCTCCCAGCATCAGCAGCAGGGTGCACAAGGCCTGTAAAAATCCCCTTTTTTCTTACAATGAGCTGCTTTACACACCATCAAAAGAGCAGAAATACCTCCCTCCTCCAGGTCCTAGCCTTGGGGGTCGCAACGCAACTGTTTTCCAGGGCCACTCATGGCTGTCCATAGATTTTTTTGGGATGCTGCTATGCCTCCAGGCATCCCTCACTGGAAAAGCCAGAGGTATATAAAGGCCAGGAAGATAGTCCTGAAAATACAGCTCTTCCCAACCAGGTAGCCGTGTCCTTGGGCTTCCCCTGAGCGTGCTCCCTCACCCTTTTGCTCCTGCAGACTAAAACATGCCCAGACGCCTGCAGCGAGACCCAAATAACACCACCCCCGCCCCCCAGCCCCAACCAGTTTGCAAAATCTGAACTAAGAGCAGTTAGATCGCCTGGAAAAAATCCTTACTGCGTGCCAAGGACTCAAAGTGATTCATGCTGAGGAATGGTTCTGAGGTTTGTTCGGGGTTTTTTTGCAGGACAGCTGAGTAATTTCCCACTAGCGTGAGTTTTCTGCCTCGTCCACACGTGAATTCACAAGTCGGGGTTGGCACAAATATTTTGGTGCGGTTCCCGCAATAACGCTTTTGGTTTCGTAGTGTGTTTTTAGAAACGAGATGGACCTTCTCGAACGAGTCTTGGTTTTAAATGCTCCCTCTGCTGGCCCTAGTGCGAATTATTTTATTTTAGTTAAACGCCTCGGTCTAAAATTCAATTGCAATGAAATCACTAGGTTAACAGCAAAAATCCCCTTTCTTTGTTCCTCCACCATACTCTGAATCCCACATCTCGATGGCACTTGAACGGACTGCACCCGTCCCGACGCTGGCACAGTGTTTGTGGGAGGAGGAGTTTTCTATAACACCCGTTATTGCTGGTTTATTGCTCTTTTAAGTATCTTAATATAAAATATATTCTCTCCTTGTAGGAACTCTGTCTCTGCTCTATCCCTAGACTGTCTTATGACTGGAAGTGCAGTGGTTTGCAGAAATGCTGCTTCAGAAAAGAGCGAGTGGTTGCGATGGAAATATTTAGTGCTCTCTTGCTTATATAAAGCCAGACAGAGTTATTTAAAATGTAAGTTTCTGCAAAAACAAAGTTATTGCAGGGCTTTTTTTTCTGTTTTCTTTTGCCCTTCTTCATGTGGAGCAGCTGATAAACACTTTAAGATGCCATAGAAAATCATTGTGAAAAATTATTAGATTTACATTAGGGGTAAAACTTAGTCTGGTATTAATGATGCGCTGCCAACTATTAAGCAGTATTTATAATAGAAATAAATTGGATTAGTGCCAGCAAAGAATTGGAATTAAGAGCAAGGAGGGAATGCGTGCCTCGAAATAATATGTGGCCCTGCTCCAAAGAGTTTTGTAAGTGCGAGGCAAGGAGCGGTGCCTGGCCGGGAGGGATGCAGGTGGAGGCTGGGATTTCTGGATGCAGGAGGCTGCATGGGCTGGCCGGCCGAGGGATGGAGAGACACCTGGGTCACAGCCCCCCCCCTACCCCCCCCCCGCTGCTGCTCAGGTCCCGCAAGTGAGGGCAGGGGGTGGGAAATAGGGTGGGAAATAGGGTGCTGCAGCGGGAAGAGGGGAATACAGCCCCAGCAGAGATGCGCCGGGCAGCAGGCTCAGCATCCAAACTGGTCTGTTCGGCGAGCCCCACGTGGATGGCTCATACCCAACAAACGTGTGCTGTATCTATGGCGGATTAACGCTTGCATTCAGATGCCTCACATACTCATCTAACCCCGTTTGAAGGGGCTGCTGAGGATTTTGTGCCAGCCGCTTTGTCAGCCCTGAGGTGGCAGCTGGGTGCCCGTCTAAGTCCAGCACCGACGGCAGACGGTCCTTCAGCGGGTGCTTCCTCCGCACCCTCCTACGGCAGCACCCAGCCCTGGGAGGCACTGCCCTGGCCTTGGCAAGCCCCGCACAGGCAAGACTTTTAACTAAATCTAAGATAACATGACTGGAAAAAAAAATTCTGTGGGCCCCAGCCTGTTCTTACTGCATTCAATTTAATGCAAGCAGGAGCATGACTCCTGCTGACTTAAAAATAGGCTTGTAAGGCCTTTGAAGCTTTTTTTCCCCCCCTCCCCCCAGCACTTTTTTCAGTAGGGGGAAAGCTTTATATTCTGTGAAAGCCACAGGACCCTGCTGCCCAAAACAGCAACCCCCCACATTAGGATATTTCCGAAGTAATACTGCCATGACCATTAGTAAATGAGAGAGCAGGGGAAGAAAATGGGTAACAGTTCAGGAAACAAAAGGAAGACAAATAGGAATGAAAGCAGAACTAGGGCTTCCACTGGCTAAAACTGATTTCAAATGTATAAATAATCTATAAACATAAAAAATCTGTTTATGGACCAGAATGGAGAACACAAGCTGCATTGTCTATCTTGAAAGAGAGAGGAACAGCAGTAGAGCGGGTATTGTCCACCCTTTAACTCCAGCAAATGTGGTCACCATTAATTATTTGACTGAAACGAAGTAAGAGGAGGTCACCCTCGCAGCCCACGGACACACAGACAAGGTTTGGTTTCCTGCCTCGAAAACAACCCCCTTGGCTTTGGTTCAGCGTTTCTTCAGGAACTCTGAGGCCTCCCCTTTCGTTTCACCGACCTCTGCTAAGTGAAAACTCAGATTGGAAATGTACATCGGAAAATAAAATCGGTGGATCTGGGGAGAAGAAAAAAAACATCCAGCACAGATATATTTCACTTTATTTATTTGTTCTTCATTTTGCTAGCACATCTCGATCACACTCGCTCATTAGATCTTACAAGATCTTTCCCCTGCACTGGGAAAGATGCAAAAAAAAAAAAACCCCAACGGTCACGCGTAAGATATTGAACACATTCACATCAAATACGTTGTACTGTGGGGTTTTGAACATCATAAATAAGGGAACAGTTAAACCGCCTGGTTTTGGGGTTTTTTTTTTTACACAACATCATTATTACAGATCATAGCAGCTTCAAAGGTTTAACACAGGTTAACCTAGTTCTAGTAGTTTTGTTTGGAAAAGTTTCTGATAATGTTTGGTAAAAGATTAAAAAAAAAATAGAGGCCCAAACACTACAAAAGAACATTTTAAAGATAAACCATTCCTTTTTAGTTTATTTGTAGGGCATAAAACCCACAATGGCCTTTCTGCTTTGGCTGGCTAGGGATGCAATTTTGGAATTACTTAGGTGAAGGTTAGTTAATTTGACTTATTTGTGATTTTCATGCACCGTGAAACATCTTTAAATGGGTTTGGGTTTTCAGGAATGCCGAACAGCCAGCCTTTAAGAGGCCCTAAACTCTTCCTTTATTCCTGTGAATATTGGCCGAAATACCGGGGACCTGCTAATATAGTTCCCAGGTCTGTGAGAGTAAGATACAAACGACTATAGGTTCTGTTATGTGAGCTTTTTTTTTTTTAAAAGCTTACATTTGAACGCTTTGACAGCCATCAGGAACTAGATATTCTTGCGACGGAGAGATAAAGACTAATTAAAGGAGCGGGGCGGGGGGGGGAGCAATCTTTAAGAAGTAGTTAGCCATACTTGTTGATTTAATGAAAAGACAAGTCGACGAATTTATTGACTATCTTCTTTTAGAAGACCAACTTTTTACTACGCACAGGCGAAACAACCCTAAGCTTTCAACTTCCGGGCGCGGGAGCTGCAAAACAGGAGGAAAACTGAGTCTGGCCTAACACTTCAAGGTTTATACTGAATTTTCATCAAGTGTCTTCTGCGGCTATATACTAACAGGTCTTTTTATACCTGGGGACTTCTTTTTATATGTTACAGGATCCATCACATACCTTTGGAGCCATCACGTACTTAAACCATACAGCTGCGTCAGCAAAGCAGCCGAGGTATTTTGACAGAACTAGTTAATACTGCCACGTCTCATCCAAGTCGCAAACAACCCTAAACTTTCAACTTTTGGGCGCGGGAGCTGCAAAACAGGAGGAAAACTGAGTCTGGCCTAACACTTCAAGGTTTATACTGAATTTTCATCAAGTGTCTTCTGCGGCTATATACTAACAGGTCTTGTTGTAGCTGGAACTCAGGCCTCTTTTTATATGTTACAGGATCCATCACAGACCTTTGGAGCCATCGCGTACTTAAGCCATACAGCTGCGTGAGAAGAGTAGTCAAGGTATTTTGATAGAACTAGTTAATACTGTCACGTCTCATCCAAGCCGTGCTGCCATCTCGGATGTCGCGTCACGCTGGCGATGACTCGGTAAACACGTTCAGTCCAGTTATATACTTACTACCATTTCTTGTGCCAAAGACTTTAATGTGCTTCAGTGCGTGAAGGAAATTTACAACCGACTTCATGAATATATATATATATATATATATACACACACATATTTTCCAGCTCTCCATTTCATTTCAGTTAAAAAGCCAAACAGCAGCAATTATGTTGTAGCTTCATAGCAGATATTTATAACTTAGCTATAAACAAATGCTGATATAAAGCTTTGCAGACAGCTGTCAGGAAAACTTAATTGTTCTAGAATTTATAGGAATATTAACCACTTCTTTTCCAGTACTACAGTTGCTACTATCTTTTAATGAGGGCAGGTGGATATAAATTAACATCTTTGCTGACATGGGTTTACTCTTTAAGTGGGAAAGCCAGGAAGGAGCCTGTTGTTACAACTCAGTGTAACAGTAAATTATGATTTGAAGAGGTAAAAAAAAAAAATAAAGTCAGGTAAACGGAGCTGTGTCCATAGAGAAGAAAGGATTCTGCAGCAGGTTAGTAATTTGTCTTTTGAATGGATGTAACTTTGGCTGCTGTCTGTTTTAAGCGTAAATTGTGTTTATGGGTATGGGGGAAAGGAGGGAAGAAGGTTTAAATCCAGAAAAAAGGAGCCTGAATTCTTCTGCAGTGATAATTGGATATTTTGACCAAAGTTTATCCTGATTCAGATTGTCACTCACCTGCTCTAATTCCACCGAGTCTTTGTAATTATCTCAATGGAAGAATAATCTGGGCCACTGTTGAAAAAGCTTTGCCTTGTGCCCTCCGTGTGAACCTATGCCCAGAAATGAGTTTCAGCCTGCGTGACTGAGCCGACATCAAGGCCTCCGTCATTAACAGCTTTTCTTAATACATCCAACCGCATTAACAACCCGATGTTTCTAGAAAGCAATGATTCAGCAAAGCCATTCTTATCTAATTTAAATACCAGTGAAAGTGGACTGGTCTGTATATATTTGAAGTGACAGAAGGCAGTTTGATCTACCAGTGCCTTTTTTTTTTTTTTTTTAACAACTTTTCAGAGTCCTGCCACAAGAAACGCTGTAATGAAATTGCCTGTGTCATGGTGTCCCACCAGCCACGCAGCCTCACCTCGGGGTACTTTGAGAGGAGCCAGGACGGATGAGCTACCTGCCCAGGAGGACCGGCAGCCTCACGGCACCGCCCGTCACGGGGCAGGATGCTCGGAGCCAGCTACAAGAGAAGGATGGAAAGTCAGAAGCTACGGGAGCCGGTTCAGTGCCTGCCAGTCACTGTCACGTCCATGTGCTTCACCAAGGCCTGCGGATTCAGCTTCCCAGCTCCCTTGTGAGGTAGGAAATTCCTGCTCCCTCTCTTGCAGAAGAAGAAAGCGAGGCATGAGGAGATTAAGTTGTTCTCCTGGGATCCCACAGGGATTCTGTGGTAAAGCTGAGGGTGAATTTAATCCACTAGGTTAGTCATGGGGCAGCCACTCTCTCCCCTTTGCCTAGAAACATGGGGCTTTTGACACAACTTTCATTTCTGCAAGCAGTAAGCATCCTGGACAACATACACTGGTGTAAGCGGTTTCACTTCCCTGTCCTGCTTATCTGGAATTTACAGACTGGCTCAAACTGTGGGGATTTGTTGCACAAGAGCAAGACCCATCTTACCTAGAGTTTTGGGTCAGGCTACAAGACAAAGTTCAGCTGCAAAACTCAGATTGAAGTCTTCCGTATGGATTAGAGCCCACTTCTATGTGCTTGCTTCCCTCCTTGCAGGAAGCATGAAATATAATAAACACTACAAGCACAAAAGCAAACTCAATGAACAAAACCTACTATTAATTACAAACATTAGTGCAAACCACACAGTAGGTTTTTTTTGTTTTTTTTTTTTAAGTAAGCTCAGTATTTTCTGTAAGGAGGTCATGAAGCTGAGGCTTCAAACAGATGAAATCACATTCTTTAGCCAAATAAGTAGTCAGCTCTGAAGCTCACTCATATAAACAACTTTGATTCTGCTGCTACATGAAGTATTTTATCCTATGTGTTTGTATGTATGCTGTAACACTTTTTATTGAAAATATATTTAGTCCTGTGCTTTTATAAAATATAATTAACTAAAAGGCAATAAAGACCAAATTCCAAAGCTGAATTACATGTTTGGCTCGGAGACTTGTCTAGCATCATCTTAACTGCCTAGAGGAGCTTTTTCTTGGTTGTTGTGTTGTTGGTTGGGTTTGTTTTTTTTTAATTTAAGAAGGCCGTTTGTCTAGATGCCTAAAAGCCAACACCTAAATCCATGCCTGGCATGCAAACGCATGGCTCTGCTGTCAAAGGTGAGGGTGCTCACACTTACTTGCCATCAAGTGCTCACCACTGTTGAAAACTAGCTCCCGTTTTTACATATTCAGATGTAGATGTAGGCGGTTGGCTTTACCTCACTTCATTTGAAAATTGGGGCCTTTGTGCCTAATTAAGAGTCAAAGCTTGAGAAGTTCCAGCCAGTTAAGAATGCTACAGGAATGCTGATCTCCCAGCTCGACATTTGTTTATGTTTGGCAATTGTCAACTGAAAGAAGGTTGGGTGGGGGTGTGGGGGGGTGGGAATCTAAGTTAGAAGAAGTATTTCTCAAAATCCTTTGCTGGGCACAGCCAATGGAGCTAGTGAATGCTGCAGTTCGTGGTCCCAGCAGCTGCAGCTGAACAGATGAAGTCTGAATTTGGAAAAGTGCACTTTTGCGTTGTTCGCTCTTTTGCAAGAGCAGACACCAGAGTTGCACACCCCGTGTCTTCTAGAGAGACCCTCTCTTCAGAGGTTTTCATCCAGCCATTTTATATAGCTGCTCCTGGTCTGAATGCCCGCCGAGAAATCAGTAGGCCAAATGGTGAATATCATACAGCCATGAAAGCAGTCATCGAAGTGATCGAGCGTGACTTCCACACCGGCGTTCTCCAAGCGCTTGGCGTACATCACCCCGTCATCGCGCAGGACATCGTTCTCACAGGTCAGGATGTACGTCTTTGGCTGCAGCCGCAGAGTTTCGTTTTCTGCAAGGAGCGGGACTGCTCGTACATCAAGCAGCGCCGGTATCTGCTGGATGATTTCAGCCTTGCCTGTGGTTTGTATTACAGGCTTGTAGTTCTTTTTGAAGGATGAAGGCAGTAGAGACGTCCAGTTCAGACGTCCTCTGAAAGACAGAGCTTGGCCAACATCAAGAGCAGTGTGGTTGTTAATCAGCAGCGAGTGAGCCAAGTCATAATTACCATTGAAATAATCTATCCAATAGTTGATCATGACATAACGAGGAAGAACGGGCATATTCATGTTCTGCTGATAAGAAGGTGTATTGAAGTCAAATGCCTGAAGGACTGGATAAATTAGGGCCTGCAGTTTCGGTCTGATCGTCAAATGCTCATCTTTGCTAAGCTGCAGGGAAAAATATAGGATAGAACTGGGATTACAAAGAAAATAAACATTACAATATCAACTCAGAACTTCATACAAGCAACCATTCATTTGATGATTTTTAGGCTGAATTTTGGTCTTACACAGATAATATTGCTCTTTTTCTGAAATATATGCAGCCTGATCTTTTTCTTCTCTTGTAAGGATGGCCATTCAGGCAGACCCAGTATCCTGTCTCCAACAGAAATCAGTGGCAGAAGTTTATTGAAGGGTGTAAGAAGATAAAAGACTGCATTTCACTAATGCAGTTTAACAATTTGCAACTGAAGTAAAAGGAGCTATTCTTGCTTTTAACAGTTTTTCCATGGATTTTTTTCTTCCATGAATTTATGTAATTGGGGTTTTTTGGCTTAAGAAAACTGTTGGCATCCAGCTTTCCCTAGCAAAGACTCACCATGTACAGAAGCACCTCTCTGTGTTTGACTTGAACCTGCCGTCTGCATTTGATTTGAGCCTACCAATTACAAAGATTTGGGGGCACCAAATTTTTCTGGAAGAATCAGCAACACTTGTTTTGCTTCACCTTGTGCACAAGATACGCAGTTGTCTATCGTATCTCATCTTGTCTGTCTCTTTTTCAGGCTGAAGAACCTTTATGTGTTTAACCTCTCCCTGAAACAGTCCTACATCCCTGATTTTAAAAGGTATTATGCATCAGGGAAACGAATTAGGAATGCTGCCTCCAAAACATGGTACTATCATGTTTATCAGACCTCGAGATCGAAACTTTTAGTGTAATTGTCTCCTATTAATATTTTCATCCTAATTCAATCTTGCAAGGTTGTCATGATAATTAGTTGCCTGGACATGGTATCCGCTTTCTTATCACCACTGGTGATGACAATACGAAAAAGCTAATAATAATAATAATATTTCACTGAACCATGAAAAATATTATTACATGCCTCAGGCTGCCCTTAAAATCTTTACGAGATTAAATTCAGATTACTTTTAAACTGCAGATATACAAAAGAAATTTCCTTAAAATTGCAAAATGCTACAGGAGGACAATTTCACAGAAGAATTAAGCTTCGTTTATTGTATTTTTTGTCCTTCGTTTGTATTTGAAAGAAATAAAAACATTTTCAGAGACAAGCAACTAAAAATAGGAAGCTAAATTGATAAATCATGCATGTACCTAGTTATCTACTTAGAAAAATAAAGAATTCACCAGCAAAAGGGGTAAAAAAAGTCATTTAGCTACTTGCTTTTAAATTCTGGCCCATAACAACTCTTAACGGTAGCAAAACATGGCAAGCGATGTGATTCATATTGCGATTGACTCATTTTTCTTCTGTAAAGTCACTAGATGCTGGCTTTGTACCATTCCGTCTTTAGGGTTGGCACATCACCTTGTGACGATGCAGCACAAAGAATCCGCCAGCCTACATGCATCGCTAGATTAGGGACTGTGGTAGTGTAATACATAACAGACGCGGGATGTTACCTGCTGACACACAGCAGCTGCCAAATTTCCTCCTGCACTATCGCCAGAAATTGCAATTCGACTTGGGTCAACTGAATACTGCGCTAAGACATCAGGCTGCAAAAAATGCTTGGTAGCACGAAGAGCGTCATGGAATTGCTCGGGGAAGCACACCTCTGGTACCAGCCTGTATCTACAAAAGAAAAAGAGACGAGAGACAATTACTACCGTCAATGTTCCTCTCTTGCAGGATTAATAGGTGATATCAGGTATTCCTTAATGGCAAACACCTATTTCATTAGGATAAATATGAAGGGAAAAACATGAGGAGTGTGATAATTATGTAAGACTTAATCTTATAATTAATGCTCTAATTCTGAAAGATGAATATGAACCTACTAGATATGAATAATACCAAGATCGTATAAAATTGCGCAGCACTTCCCTAGGATTTCCCAATAGGGGATTTCATCATGCATTATAAAAATGAATAAATATTTAAAACACCCTTCGCAAGGGAGTCATTACAGTCAGGCTGTGTTTGATCCAAATCCCCACCTTAACTAGTACGAGGGAGAATGTGTCACATATGGCCAACAGATTCCGCTGAGCCAAACACCTAAGCAGTTCTGTTTCCCAAATTTTCACTTATGCTCAGGAGAGAATGAACCTTGCTCCACCTCTGTGCCATGAAACAAACGATAGCCAAGAACTGAAGTAATATGAGTTTGTTCCAATGCAACTGATTCAATAATTGCTCTCCATTATCGAGGAGAGGAAAAGGAATATACCCATTGCGCAGGTGGAGAGACTGAGGCACAGAGAGTAGAAACAGTCTGCCCAGGAAGAGCCAGCAGCTAAATCCTCTTCACGAGATTTTCTCAGTTTCAAAATAACAGTGCAGGAGAAGTCTGTTCATATTTACTGAATAATATGTGATGTAAGAGTTGTTAGTAGGCCTTATGGTACAAAGTATGTCTTCTGTTTGTAGCTTTGCAAACAACAGATTTTACATATTCTCAGCAGAGCCGAGCAAAACAAAATCCAGTTTTCTGATTCAAAATATTTTCTTTAGAAGCTAAGCTAAAAACAAGTTTCAGATGCAGAATAAATTTTAAACTTAGGTTACGCAAAAAAGCGTTTCAAACTCCAAATCTGACCTGCTTTCAGAAAGCAATCTATATATTGCATCAGCTACAAAGGAATATGAGAGAATCCTTTGGGAACTTCTTACAAAACTGGATAACAGACTATGCATATATTATGAAAGTGAGACATGCAATTAAACCAATGAGAAATCTAATTAGACTTCACTAATTGAGTACAAACGCCTTGACTGAAATATATAATGGCTAAGGAGAAGAGGTAAACAGTAGCTCAGAGAAACAGGCAGAATTATACCACCATAAATCAGAAACGGCCACTTTTCAATAGCATGATTGCTGCTTGTCTGGAATAATGCAAGCTGCTCTTTTACCTTTCATTGTTTCTACTAATAAACAACAAAGAAGTAAAAAAAGCGATCCTTTAAAGTACGCTGTAAGTACTGAATGAGTAACATCAACTCCATATAATTAAGTTGCAATTAGATCACAGAGCTTGCTATGTAATCAACTGCATGTGGGAAACTTGAGTCGTTATATTAAGTGATTGGGTTTGCAGCAGCAAATATTGAAGTTGACAATAAGGATGGGACAAGTACCAATCAAGCTGGAGTCATCTAGGTAATGTAGTTAGCTAGTTGAGAGGTTTGTTTACCTTGGGATTGTTCAGCGAGTTAGAAAAAGCAGCCCGGCTTCTCTGTTGTCTGGCACCCTGGCAGTCCCCTGCTCTCGAGTGGAGTGCAGGGCTTAAATGAGACGACTGGAACAGTGGGAGATCGAGAGAGCGGCAGGAAACTGCCCGACTCCACGGTGGATTCTGGTTAATGAGCAGGGGTAAAATGATTTGACAATTTCTATGTTGCAGACCCTTGCTCAATATGACTTAGAAACTGTGGTTTATAGACAGACTTCAGGGGGGATTAATATGAATATATTAATATTTTATATATAGATATATAAAAACATAGCTTGCAGCACTGGGAGTGGCCACTGAGGATGGAAAACGTCCCTCTTGCTACATGAGGAGGCAGAGGTGTGTGGCTCAGCCTTCCTTCAGGTACGTATCATGTCCAAATGTGTTTGCGTTTTTTGTTTGATTGTTTTTAAAGTTCACAAGTATTTACAGAATCATAACGTGGCACTCGAGTGATCTCAGGCTTTAGCTGCACTCCGTACACGTGGATACAGTTGCAAGATGCACTAAAATTTGCATTTTAGTATTTGTCCAACTGAATTAAGGGCTACTCTCTTTTCCCACATTTCTGTCTTCTAAAACAACCTCTAAAATGAGTAGAAACCCATGTGAATTTTTGATACTGTTCCAATTTATTCTAAT
>VXBH01004216.1:729035-776535 GCA_013400035.1 Rynchops niger | reverse complement strand
TTTTTTGTTTGATTGTTTTTAAAGTTCACAAGTATTTACAGAATCATAACGTGGCACTCGAGTGATCTCAGGCTTTAGCTGCACTCCGTACACGTGGATACAGTTGCAAGATGCACTAAAATTTGCATTTTAGTATTTGTCCAACTGAATTAAGGGCTACTCTCTTTTCCCACATTTCTGTCTTCTAAAACAACCTCTAAAATGAGTAGAAACCCATGTGAATTTTTGATACTGTTCCAATTTATTCTAATTTTAAAAGGGTAAAAATATGAGACCGGTAGAGAGAATTACTGTCCAAGTTAAAGCCTTATACACAAGCCAGTAACAAGGGAAAAGCTAAAAGAACGAAGTTACATATTTTTAGTATCTTAAAATTACTTGATCAGTTTTAGATTACTCACTCAACTGAGACGACGACAGCGTTGAGAGATTCAGCCATGATTCTGCAGAGATTGTTATAAAGGCTTGTTCCTGGAATGAAAGGACATAGCGTTAGGGACATGAATACATTTATGTCAATAGTCTCAAAGCTGTACAAAAGCCTTCTCAGAAAAATATAAAGACCTCATACAAATATAAACAAAGTAAATGAGATCAGTTTGCAAAAGATAAAGTGCCAAATACACATTGTATATAACATAATTTATGCCTTGAAGTCCTGCAGTTCAATGCTTTCTCATCTGTTTCTTGGTGACTTGGGCCATGTGATTTCACCCACCCATCGCAATTCTCTTGGTTCGGCAAAATTTAAGGTACCCAGTGGCTTGGGGACATCAGGAGCCAGAGCCAGTTATCACTGTATGAGTCACTGCTGCTGCTTCATTTTATTATAGTGTGCATTGCTTTGACTCAAATAAGTTGCCCTATTAACGTCAACTGAACTACTCATTTAAGGGAGGATTAATCACAGCTATCCTATTTATCAGTGGACTGATTTTCTTTAATTTTATTCCTTTCCAGTTACTTAATTGTCGGTTCCCGGTATTATAAAATAATAGTAAGACACTAAACGTTTTCTAAAGTATCTAGTCTTAGAATTTAATATTTAGCTGCAATATTTGTGCCATTAACTTCTGCACCTTGGACTCGAGGACAGCAACTGACATAGCTGTGTTACAGTCATCCAGACAAAGGACGGTAATTTAATATACACTTTTTGCACAACACGAGTCATATATGCAAACTGTTACAGAACAAACGAGGTGGGCAGGACGCTAACAACCATCCCTTAGGCAGGCCTAAGAAAACTCATCTGAAAGCACAGTTGCTCTGTAGGAAGAGGAGCAAAATTTTTCACTGCTGTAAGACTGTAGGACACAGAGACTGGGACTTCCATAGGCATGTGAAGGCCAGATTTTAAAAATTATTTGGGAATGTAAATCTCACTTAAATCACGGTCTAAGTGACTTATATATGCATAGTCCAAAAGCAATCAATACAGTCTTGGTTTTGGAGCATTTCAGAAAACTCCATGGATGTTCTTTTTCTATAGATGAAGCCACAGAATGCATCGAGGCTGTATGGATTTCACAATGTCATGGGAGCAATGGGAAGGAAAAGGGGGAAAGACTCCTATGGGATCTGGATATCGGAGCAGACATGGGAACCGTGAGCCCCTCCTCCTCCCAAGGCTTTTTTCCTCCTGGACGATGTGGCAGGATGACAGAATGGCTGGGGTTGGAAGGGAGCTCTGGAGATCATCTAGTCCAACCCCCTGCCAGAGCAGGGTCACCCAGAGCAGGGGGCACAGGAACGCGCCCAGGCGGGTTTGGAATGTCTCCAGAGACTGAGACTCCACCACCTCTCTGGGCAGCCTGTGCCAGGGCTCTGCCACCCTCACAGGAAAGAAGTTCCTCCTCATGTTTAGGTGGAACTTCCTATGCTCAAGTTTGTGCCCGTTCCCTCTTGTCCTGTCCCCAGGCACCACTGAGAAGAGCCTGGCCCCATCCTCCTGACACCCACCCTTTAAGTATTTATAAGTGTTGATAAGGTCCCCCCTCAGCCGTCTTTTTTCCAGACTGAAGAGACCCAAATCCCTCAGTCTTTCCTCATCAGAGAGGTGTTCCAGTCCCCTCATCATCTTGGTAGCTCTCTGCTGCACCCTCTCCAGCAGTTCCCTGTCCTGATCAGCGGATCAGCAGTTAGCTAATTGCTGTCTATAGCTATACCTTACTTTCTCTGACCATGCTTGTGGCTTCTAAGTTAATTTGAGGAAATAGCATTAATTTTCCAGGTAACTTCTGATAGTGGTGGCAGTGGTCCCCTAAGGGAGGTGGCCAGACCAGAAGATGGGAACCCACCTCATCACGCTGACCACTGTCTGCGATCAGCTGCATGTATTCCAAGTAAGTGTTATTTAAGAGCCAAACATTAGCAATATTGTTACATGCAGTGTTGTTCAGCCCACTTATCTACTAGTTCTTGTGTGAAAATGGGGCAAAACCCTCACACATAGTCAACGGATCCTCATCACCAAGGATCGACTTTTGCACGTGACCACAGAAAATGGGGGACTGGCCCCAAACAGCCCATCCAGGCATCCCAGCAATTTAAATAAGCAGCTATTTTGTCCTCTCAGGATGTAACAAAATTAACCTTTTAGTCCTTTTACAGCTCGTGTGCAGATAAGATATGCATTTTTGCTGTGTGTTCACAACATTTTTTTTCCCCCCTCCCTCCTTAAAGCTGACCTACCAGAGTGGAGACCATTACTACTGAATTCAGGTCCGTCTTAGCAAAACTGTCATCTCTGGCAGGAAAAACAGCTTTTGGCTTCTCCTGCTTGGAGAAAACCAGAGCAGAATCCTATTTAATTACTGGCAGACACGTACTTGCACTTGCCAAGGCCCAGCCCCCTCCGTGGATGTAAACAACGCTGCGCTTGAGCTCCTCATCTCCCTTCGCAGGAGGTTCAAACACTCTGACTTCCACACCGTCAAAAACAGCATCCGTGATGTTAATGTCTTCAGAGGAGACAGACTTCAGCTTGTCAAAGGTACAAATCAAATAATTCAGAACTATCAAGTGATGGCTGAGTCTCAGATAGTGAATCAGGTGACACTAGGGGAAAAAAAAAAAGGAAGAAAAAAAAAAAGGAGATTTCTGTTACTTCAGAGCATATCATACGATACTGCATTGATGTTTAATGCCACTGTCTTCAAAGGGCAGATCTTATATGTAAATGAACAACACTGATTCTTAGAATATTCACTGGAAAATGAATGATTATCAAAGACCTCTAATGCTTTTAAAGCTGTATTAAAACAAAACCCTGTCTATAAAAGATTCTCTGTTGTCAAAATAAATCAAACCACGAGCACTACATGGATCAAGACAACTGTGAATGAGCACTCAGATCCTTGCCTTTGAAAGGCACCTCCGAAAGGAGATGAACCTCACCAGTGTGTTCCACTATGGGACCTGTGAAGCTCCTCAGACCAGTGCCAGGAGAGGGCAATATCACACAGGCAAAGCTTCTGTGGCAGTATCAAAAATGCACAGTATTTTTCTTGTTCCACCTCAAAGCATTAAGTCTTTCCACTTTCAAATTAAGAATGTTCGCAAGGATTGCAAAGAAATTTGGAAACAGGAATGGTCTTAAAGGAATACAGCGCTTGTTTATTGGCTTGTCCTGTATTTACCCGCTGAACTGGGAAGGATCTGAAATGCTTTCCAAGAACCATGGCAGGTTAGTGATTTCCCCCCCACCCACTCCCCCCAATGCCTGAGACTGAAGTGCCTTGCTTTTTTTGCAGGGGTGTGTAGAACACTACAAAAATGAATAATGATCTGATCTTTCTGTGCCCTTATGGTAGAAGGAAAGCGATTTTATCCCCTTTGGCTATCTAGGTTTGGGTTTTTTTCTCATGTTTATTTTTTAGATCTCGCCCTGTATAGATTCAAAACCTCTCAGCAAACAGTACTGGGATCCAAGGCACTCCTCCAGCCTAAACGGTCATGACCTGCTGCCCACGCGTGCCCTGCACACTATTTGTAGTGCATACTTGTTCCCATTCCCCAGCTGGTGCAAAAGGGGTGGCAAAGGGTGAGCCAAAGGACTGCAGGGACTACAGCGCCCAGACTGGCCGTTGAAAAGTAGTGGGGGATCTTTCCCCTTTTGCAAAATTAATTCTCCTAGTGAGGAAGGCTAGAAATTGGATAATCGGCTTTTGTACAACTTCCTCAATCAAGGCAATGAAGTTGAGAGGTAAAATTAATACATAGGCCTAATGTATATCTTTAGGACCAGTACCATAAGGAGAACTGTCAGCTGCGACCTTTTATTTTACATACAGGTAACCGATACTTGCAAGAAAAAGTGTACTCTTAGGAGCCACGCAGCTTGCCTACGCACAACTGTTTCCCTGTTTTAATTCCACTAGTACCAGCGGTACAGCACAAACCCACTGGTATGAACTAAAGATGCTGACACTTGAGCGAGCGGGGTGACTCGGGTACCAGTCTGACCGCATTCACCTTGTGAAGAACGGAGAGCTGCCGTAGTTTAACCTGTCCAAGAACTAAGTGGAAGCCAATGTCTGCTTCCTCGTGACAGACATCATTTTGCAAATAAGAGTTTGACAGTCTCTGGTTTCTTTTTTCTGTTCGCAAAGACAGCTATTTCATTTTCTTGACTTGGGTTTCTTTGCTATACTTCTGCAGTACTGTTTTCACAGCCACTTTCAGCGCCAAGTTCCAACTTCTCTGCTCACGGTGAAGGAAGGACTAACGGAGGCAAACACACACCTCTGGAGGAAAAGCAAATTTTGAAGCATTCAGCAGCACCCATACCAAAGAATATCTGTCTCCTTCATTAAATCTACAGCCCCAGCTCCTTACATGTAACTTTTTAATCTGTCATCATTAGTTTAAATGTAGGAAAAACACAATACTGGATTTCAGTCAGTTGCCGTATAGAAGAGGCCCTGCACAGCCCCACTTCCACTGCAGTTTGCTGTAGAAAAAGACAAGCTTTGATAATTTTCCCCAAAAAGTCTATGCCAAATACAATAGGCTGCTATGCGAGCAGGGAGAGGAATCCACTTCCAAAACAAGAATTTACAAAACCGGTTTTCTTTTCTTGCTTTAGCTTGTGGTAATGTCACCCTGCTGAGATAGTTTGGTGGGAATCCAAATTTTAAAGTGGTTGCTGCTTTTTGGATGGAATATCATTTCTTTATACTGCAAGAGTTTTCTCTGGGAGAAGACACACAAAATATCCACCCGGCGGGAAGACATGCTGAATTCAAAAGACTGTTTGTATCTCTGAATTTCAGATCGTGCTTTTCTCCCACCCTTACATAAAAATTCCCCCCAGGAAAACCCAGTTCGAGTCTGAAATCTGAAGAGCAATACATCTATTAATAATTTGGCAGACAATTTGTTGGGCTGCAACTGATGTAACCAGCGAAAGATCTGATCCTCTGTGCGCCCCATGGAGGCTGCCGGGCAAGGTAACCGCTGGGAATCAGTTTTAGAAATACTGCCAGGGAAAACAATGTTTTTGTAGATTTTTTTCGCCTGACTGTGCTGCAGTAGACATCCCATTGTAGTTTTCTCCCAATTTACTTCACATTCTTTGGAGACGAGATTACCACATGTTCCCGGGAATCAGAAATGTTTTATTTTCAAGGCTGGTTAGTGTTGTTTACCGAGAAGTGTTTTGCCCTGTTCTTTAAACCAGCGCAGCGTGGCCATGTGCAGGTTATCACACCCTTGCATGCCTTTTTTTTCCCCCCCCTAAATAGAACACTCTTTCCAAGAATCCAGAAACCCGGAAGAGATGCTGTGTACACCAGGGCACAAAAGCAAGACTCCTAATTTTTTTGTTAGGCATAGGCAGGTTTTTTGCCAAACGCTTATCAGACAGATTCTTTGAAAGTCTCTCTGTCTAATCAGCCTATTTGGTTGTCATTCATAAGGCACAGGATTGCAATTTCGCTGGCAAAGAGCTAGTCTTGTCCAGAGTTCTTATAAATAAAACCCTTATTTGTTTCCTCTATAAATAAATATTTATAATAGACGCATAATACCTTATCACTCTTTCATAGAGCTACTGGCAGAAGATGTGTTTAATGGTTAGCTAACGCTCTTCTAGGTCTATGTTGCAACCCATCCTATTGACTGATGCTTCCCTGGCATCTTTCTTGCGTTGGCACTAATGAGCGCGAAGCCTCAGAGCGTGATCTTGCTACACCAGCTCAATACGAACCCAGCAAAAACAGAGAAACATTAAACTTCAGCTAGGTCACCATCTTACCAATAATCCAAGGAAGGAAAGGAGGAGTGGGGGAAAGGACAGGACCAGCCCTTTTGGCCACAGTCAACAGCTGGAGTGGCTTAAATCCATTAAAACACCCTGTATCCAGGTATCTCGTGTGAGCAATAATTGGTTTGATCTTTGCTGGTATTCGTGATTTTACCACCCTTCGACAACTTGCAGGACTGTTGCAGGCGAACAAATATAGCACTTAAATATATGGGAATTACCCGTGTGTGTATACACATGTGGGAGAGAAGAGAGAAACAGGGATACTCTCTTGATGAAGAGAGAGAGAAGACAGTGCTGTAATACTAAAAGCTAGTGAAAAGGAAGAGAAAGCAAAAGGACAAGGGGGAAATTAAGAGACTACACAAGAAAGTAAAGACAAAGTTGCAGAAAAGAGGAGATGGTACAAAGATGAAAGCCCTGTGGGCAATTAGCCCAGAATTGCTGTGCCAGCCACAGGCACGGCACATCGCTCAGTCTGGGTCACAGCTGCAGGTACTGTGTGGCAGTACCCCTACTGCCAATCTATTGGTCATTTCTGATCAAAGATTTTCATTTTGGGGCCATCTTTTATCAGGACATCCCCATAACAGGGGTTTTCAGGTAGGGACAACCCAGGGGCACCCTAGAGACTAAACTGTTACCACCTTCCTCCCGGTAAATTCTTTGGTGAGGGGTACCAGGTATTGGAAGATTTAATTTATGTAGGAGAAAGTTTTCAATGAATGAAGAAAGGAGTCAGGGTTGTGATAAAAAGCAGACAGAATGAACAAAGAACTGCTCTAGAGAGGCACCGTTACTTCGTCTTTAATCACCAATGTCTATCCCTAAACTATTAGGATTCTTCTGTTGGCTTCTCAGCTGGTAAATTCATGAAGAATCCCAAATACTCACTGCTCCTGTGCTTACCTCCTCCCTCATGGACTTGTACTCCATATTAGTCATCTGGTCTGCATTACAAAAAAAAAAAACAAAAAAACAAAAAAATCCAAAAAAGTTTTTCTGTTGCTAACTTCTATTAGCCTCTAACAGTGCTCAGCACGTTGGAATTCTTTGTCCTCATATGACTTCCATAGCTGACACCATCTGGCTTCACATCTCTGACCTTTAGCCACGAAATTATTGCGACAGGTCGCACTCAGCCAGCACGCAAAGGCAGCCTGCCTCCAAAGCTCAGCCCAACGCATCAGCTGCTTCCTCGACCAGCTTCGCAGCTGGTCAGACCCAAGGTCCTGCGCTGACCTTTCAGGCTTCGGCGAGATCAGGAATTAAGCAAACAAACAGCTAAAGCTCTTTTTTCATACGCTACTACTTGGGACTAAGCCAAATCTCACTCATGACTCAAATGAGTAATGATGCTGGAACAGGGTGACTGAACTAAGGCTAAACTTCCTACCTTAAAAGATGCGGGTACTATCCTTAATTCTGGCATCACTTTGCGAAACACAGTTCTATAACATTAGAGTCCAAGATGCCAACTACTATATCTCCAGTCAATAATAGAGATTAGTCAAAAATAAACAGGATCATTTCCCCTCTTAATCTGTGCTGAACATACTGTTTTGTCCGCATTTCAGGTGGTTTATCCTGTCTAAAGGTGACTATCTATATTCTCTTATTTTACAGAACCATTTCTTAATGTAGATGTGTTATTGCCCTGTAAAGAATATGCATTTTTAATACCGTTACATAAAGACAGTGGTCTTAGCTTTATGAATTTCCTTTAGAACTGAAAAGAAACCAAGATTGTTTTACAGTTTATCAATTAGAAGCAGAAACTACGTTACATTTTAACGTAAGGTCTTGTGCATACACCTATTCACTCATGGTGATCTGCTTTTATACTAGAGACAGAAGTTACCCCTTACTGCAAACAGGACTTCCAGTGGGTTCAGTCTCTGCTCGGGTGTCACTGCTGAGAGACCTACCTGCCACGGCTGACAACTTGGATTACTGTAAACCAATTCCAAGACCGTGTTCTTGCATGCAAAAACATCAACAACTTACTTGGCTGGCTACGACTATGATTTACATCTGTCCAGAAGTCACGTACTCTGAAACATGTGGGTAGAGAGATATTAAAATGTTAGAAAGAATGAATTACTGTTTTCTCTAATCCTGAATGTTGACATTCCACGCCTTAAATTTTATTCTCAAAGCAAGAAAGCGGCAGAGAAGCATGAAGGCATCGCTTGGCTGATGAGGACAAACATGAGGATAGTTGTCTCCCCTGTACAGCTGCCTACCTTCTTCCATATATGTCTGTCTGATGGCCTCTATGCCAACTCGTTTGTCCTTCCAAACCTCTGCTAACAGCTGTCCCAGTTCCAAAAAATCCCTTCTTCTTTGCCATGCACCAGAATAGCAAGTACCTTGACAGGGGTTTTCAGAAATAACTTACTTCAGAGAGCTTATTAAATAAACATATGCTGCTCTCTTTACTCCCATAAGGGCGAATGGTTAGAGGAAGAAGTGAAAAACCCCTGTATCAATCCTACTGTTAGCGGCAGAATTAAGAAATGTTGCTTTAGACACTTCTTGACAGACACCAAGTAAAACAATGACTACGGTTTAATCTATGGCTCAATCCCATAATTAATTTCATGTGGTTGTCCAAATTTCAGTGAAACCGAGTTCTGACGTACCTGTATACATATGTATCTACATAATTTTTCATTTCTGACCTAAAATTGTGTTACATCACATTTTTCTGTAAAAATGTTACCATGTCCCATTTTCAGACAGGTTGAGAGGGGTAAATTACTCTCATTCTCAGGTAAGCACCTTCACGTCGATTCGTTAATATTACGTCTGAATTTCTCTGTTTTCATTCTGGGGCAGCACAGGACATTAAAGAGGGCAGAGGAACAAGGCTCAGAAAACCCATCTCAGTTTCCAGCTCCACCACTGGAATTTTTGTGACTTCAGATAAGGAACTCCATCTCTTCCTATCTCCATTCCCCCTAAATTAAGATTAGGATAACAGTATCGGTCGCCTTCTGCACTAGGTTTTGAAACCTACTTACATACACTGCCCTAAAAGCATTATGTATTTTTTTAATTGTGTGATTGTTGAAGCATCTCATGCTAAGCCAGGACACTGAGTCAGTCCCACGCTTGTAAAAAAAAAAAAATAATTGTAGCGGACCGGGACAAAACTCTATGTGGAATGCAAAACCTTACCATTAGTACACTGAAAGGCAGTGACAGTTTTATTATGTTTTATTGGTAGTGGTTATTAATGCACTGAGAAAAGAAACACATTATCCCTAACAAGAATTTGTCATGCTTCATTGTTAGAGTCATCACAAATCTATTTCAAAATAAGCAAAAGACAATTAGTTGTATTTGAAGCATATGCAGTTTGTTTCACACTCTTGGAAAACAGGATTACGGTACATTTCAGAGATTTTTAAAATCAGAAATGTACTTCTGTTTGCTACCAAACTTACAAAGGAAAGAAATAAATAGCAAGCTGAAAATACATTCAGAAGTGGGTGAAAGTTCAGTGGTCACATTTAGAGACGTGTTAAACCATTTCGTCTTGCAATAGCCAGTAGAAGAAGAAAGGAGAAGCTGAGCTCTACAAAAGGACCTATACCCACAGAAGCTGTCTAACAAAGTAAATACTCAAGCTTAACTTTTACCATCCTAGCTTCAGTTCACAGAGTTCCTTCTTAATGGCCATCGTTTATTCCTGACTTTGTGCTGTGTCTCAGTGTTGGAAAGACTTCTGAACGCTTGGAAAGCATCTCCTCTTTCTCTTGGAAAAGTAACGCCCCAAAGCTTACCTGTACTGTGATTTTGGGCACCTCCAATGCCTCACTTCTGTATGTGCAAGACTCACTTGTTCCTTCCTTTGGTTTGTAAGCTACCTTACAGGAGCTGTTACTTATTTAGTAATGTTTCCTCACTCTGTAAGTTTGTATTTCTAAGGCCAGAGATGTAAACAGCTAAGAAATTACCACTTCCCCCTAATAGAGACTTCCCCACCCCAGGAAGCGGCACAGATGTGGGCACCCCAGCCCTGCCTACTGCTGTGCTGCAGCCGAGCTGCCACGGGGCAGGCTCTGTCCCGACAGCTCCTTGGGGATTACAACTCCAGAATATCCCAAGAAACACCCTTCAGCCTCCAAGCCAGAGGCACCAGCATTCAGCTGACTGTGCCCAACACCCTGCATAAACAAACGGAATGTGTACGTAAGCCAATAGCGATATACATATATATAGTCACAGTCGTATGATTGTCTAAAGATAGGTCTCCTTCAGCTGGAGGTTGTGGCCTTGATTCAGGTGTTACCGGCTGAACCGTTGGGATGTGTTTTGCAGGCAGCATGCTGCGGGGGGCATCGTGGCATCCATGAATTTGGTCAAGCTGAGTGCTTGCTGATCAGTTACTTGAGTTAACACAGAGCATCCGAGCGTCAAGCTATAGATTTTACTGAAGAATGAAGCTATGGTAAGCCACATCTGCATAATTTTCATAGCAGGCATATGGGAGGGTATGCAAGCAAACAGGTTTTATCCTATACAAGCAACCAGGCTTTATCCTTTCATCCTGGAGATATGCTTTGATTCAGCAATATATTTGGGCTATGAGAAGATGCTTACGAGAGTGGTCTCTCTACTCCTAAGCTCCTTCTCCAACGGTGGCAACCAGAGAAGGTTGCCAGGCAGAAAATACAAGTCTGGACATTGTGTATAGTCCGCTCTCCACACGCTTCCCAGCATCTGCAATTATCGTATTAGGAACATAGAAGGTACATTCCCATCTAGTCCTTTTGGTATCCATTTATGACCCCTCTGTCCATTAATTCATTTAATCCCTTTTTGAATATACTGATGCTCTCATCCACTCAAGCTGCAACTTTTTGAACATTTCAGAACCAACTTAGTAAGCCGCAATGCTGAAAGGAAATTTAAAAGAAAATTAATACTTTCACATCCATAGCACCTTACATCACTCCTGACCATGACTGATCAATCCTTGTGAAAGATCAGCCTATCCTAGAAGAAAATAAAGTTCACAGCTGAAGCCGCTATCAGAAAGTTTGAGGTTCCTTATCTGTTTCATGTCAGCATAAAGACACTGGCAGAAAATGAGGGAGACATCAATGAAGTGACAGAACTGTCATGCGTGTCTCGCAACAAAATCAAACATTCAGATTTTTGTTTAGCAATGCGATTCCAATCAGTGTAATATCTGAAACCAGCTTCCCCTGAATCATAGCTAATAAAGAATTTTTTTTTTTTCTTTTGACCAAAAGCCTGCAAGTTTAGCCTGGAGAAAAGAAGACTGAGAGGGGATCTCATCAATGCTTATCAATATCTACAGGGCAGGTGTCAAGAGGACTGTGACAGACTCTTCTCAGTGGCACCCACTGACAGGACAAGGGGCAACAGGCACAAACTGGAACACGGGAAATTCCATCTCAACATGAAGAAAAGCTTCTTTACTTCGAGGGTGACAGCGCTGGCACAGGCTGCCCACAGAGCTTGCGAGGTCTTCTTCTCTGGAGATGCTCAAAACCCGCCTGGATGCGTTCCTGTGCAACCTGCTCTGGGTGACCCTGCTTTGGCGGGGAGGGGGTTGGACTGGATGATCCCCAGAGGTGCCTTCCAACCCCTGCCACTGTGTGAAGCTGGAAACCAGACCAAACCACCCCTAATGAGACCCTCATGAGGCCGCGGAACCCGGCGGAGCAGACGGGATGCCGGCTTCACCAAAACGCGCTCGCTCCATTTACGGATGAGGAGGAAACCGCTCGCCGCGCCGGCAGAGGATGGCACCCGCTCCCCTTCCTCCTCCGGGGCGCGACAACCCGCTGCGGCGCAGACCGGCCCCACCACACGCAGATGTCTCGGATGCCGCCGCCTCCCTTCGCCCCGGGCACCCCCGGGCCGTGCCGGGCTCCTCCGCCCGCACCGAGCCCACCGGGGGAGGTTCTGTCCGCCCCTCCGGAACTGGTACCGGGGTGATCGCCGCCACCTTACCGCCTGCTGCACCGCCCGGAAGGTGGCATCCAGCAGCATCAGCTTCCAGGGGTCGGACACGGTGCCGGGTAGCGGCAGGTACACGTAGTAGGCGGACAGGGCGGCCAGCGCCGTCAGCAGCACCCAAGCGGCCCGCATCGCGACCACCGCCGCCCCCGCCCCGGGACCGGCCTCCTCCAGAGGAAACGCCGGCCTTTCCCGTCCCCGCCGGCCGTCTGCCAGCACCGGCGGGCGACGGCCTTATCTGCGCCTNCGGCCTGGTCTCGCCCGCGGGGTGACGGAGCTCCTCCATTGTGCGCTAGGCCACCAAGGGCCACCACAGGCCACCAAAGGCCACCCAAACCTGCAGCGGCTCCTCCCGACTCCCGCAGCCAGGCCGCGTCCCTGTCCCCGCCTGTGCCTTTCTGTGAGGCCAGAGCGGGCGGCGGCCAGCCCCACCCGAGCGTGGACCCCATTTCCAGCGGGTTTAAACCCAAAAGATGTGGGCGGGGGCAGCCTTTGGCCGGCAGAGAAGGGGACCGTCTCCGCTGAGGCCGGAGGCCGTGAAGGAGCGAGGAAGGCTGCAACGGGATGGATCCCAGTCCATCCCGGAGGATCCCACATCCAGCGTGCTTCCAGGAGGAAAGCGGGGACGCCATTATTTTACCTGAAGAAACTGTACCGTTTCCCATTTAACGCATCACAAACCAATTCCAGAAAGAATTTTTTTTTTTTACTATTTAAAAAAACAAAAAAACCACCAACTTTATCCTGTAGTTTTATTTTGGACTGGGACTTAATTATTTTTTTTTTACCCTCAGTAACAAATTTTGGTTTAACGCGGGAACATTTCCTGCACCTGAGACAGCAACATTTTCTAAACAGGGCTTTTTCACCCCCATAAGTGCTTTCTTGTCAGATAAAAACCCTCTTTGCAACGTGCAGGAAATATAAATACTATAGAGTTAGCCTCAATGCAAATTACTACTTAATCACAGAGCTACCTTCAGCAAATTAAAATATTTATTTAAATAGACAGATTCACACGCATTATGAATCTAATGCAGAAAAAAGAACAAGCACTAATTTTAGCAATAACATTGCTTTTAAGAATGAATTCATAATACTAAAAAGTCACATAGAATTAGTAAATTGAGTCCTAGAAAGGACAATTTTCCTTTAAAAATGGACATGAACAGGTAATAAAAGAAAAATACGTTTCTAAGAAGTAAAAGGTCAGCTTTTAAGCCAGCTTTACTGGAACTGAAGTAAAACCTCGCTGATGCTAAAGGTTGCAGAAGAAAGTTTCTGGAATTTGTGAGGAAATGAGACTCTCAAGCATCTTTAACCTTTTTTATTTTTTTGTAACAACAGCAAAGGGAGTTTCTGTAATTTTCACAGTCAGTTTTGAGTAGACTATGAATGTTGAAGGGCTGTTGGGAAACAAGCAGCTTTGCCCAGAAAGCAGCAGCAGGTGACATTCCTGAGGTCTCAAGCTTTTTCTACTGAGTCCTCCCTTTCTGTATAATTTTGTGCTCACACCTTTTTACCTTGTGCCTCCTTTGCTTCGCACACTCCCATTCCCAAGCATCTGTCCCTGAAGTCCACACCCAGCATCCTCGAGGCTAATTATTTGTACCTGACTGTTTGAACTAAAATAATTGTTCCCAAACCTCGGGCAAAACTGGGTCTAGTCCTGCTCCTCTCTCATCTACTTACCTCTTCGAAAAGGCAATAAAAAGGCTGGATGGATTTTTTCTGAGGTTTCACATGCTCCCACTGAGCCCCATGTACATCTTGTGCTCGATCTCCCCCCTTCCCCACATTTTGAAAGCTCCTGCTCTGGCTAAACTGAATCAATAGCTCTTTGAGGCATCTCTTTTATTTTCCAGGCGCTTACAAAGCAGTCAGTTCGTTGAAAAAAAGCCAAGCCGCTGTAGTCCGAGAAAGATTCCTTTATTTAAAAAGAATAATAAATAAATAAATTAAACCCCCAAAGCTTGCAAGGTATCTAGGGGACAAGCAGTCTACCTACGGAAACTCACACCCTGACGCCAAGAGACGGTTTCCCGATGGCCAACTTCCAATGCAGGGCACCAAGGTCTCCTTCAGGTCTCTTGGGGTCCCATCACCTCTTCTGATGTGGCCTCATTGTCTTTTACCCCAAGATATGAGATCCTTGCTCCCACGGAGCTGATGTGACGGGATTCCTTTGATGATTTAATCTCCTGGAACTCTCTCCCTGTCGGTGTTACTGGGAGAGGAAACTATTTAACCATTAAATAAAGCTTACGTTCCTGGGTTACTGATGCAGAGAAAACTGGAAGGAACAGCAAGTTTCGACTCCATGTTACATTTCACACAACAACAACAAAAAATTAGGTGTTTCTATTTCAGAGCCTTTTATAAGAAAAGCAATTACGACTTTTAAATGTCAGATGTATAAAGAATAGTAATTATTTTTGTCATCAGTCCTCATCAAAAGTTTATAGTCAGAATAAATGCACTTGATTAAAAAAAATCTTAGCCACTTTTCTTAAGTGCTTACGACCTAACGTTTGGCTATGTTCTGTCAGTCCCAGGAAGGAAAGCTTAAGACAGTTCATCAGAATACCGTAGTTGCTTTATGAGATTGTAATTCTACATTTTCAAGTATATTTTAAACATGGCCAATGTCCAAGCCATTCTTCATATGCAGAGTGAGCCTGTATTTATGTACTGAACGTTTAGGTATAACTTCTGTTCTTTTTAAACCTTTAACTGAGAAGTGATGCATATTTCACCTGTTAATCCTCAGTCCCAGTAAAAATACTTCTCCTCTCTTTGTAGGCACAACATTTTATATAGCTTTTTTTTGAGGATCTAGAGGTTAAGTTGAAATTAACGTACAATCATCAGTGTCTTTTCCAGAAAGTACTTGTTCCAAACCTAGGAGAAACCCTGGTTCAGGCCATGAGGGATCTGAAGACCTGGCTGCAAAGAACTTTGTAAGAGCGCAAAGAAAGGCGAGAAGGTGAAAAGCTGGTGAAGTGCGGCTTGGAACTGCAAAACAATGGCCCAAACTGTTACTTCAGGGTGACGAAAGGACCTCAGGTGAGGCCGTATTTTGACCGTAAGTCATTGTTGCAATTACTCTACATGAAATAATTGTATCACTGCATAGTAACGGGCTGACTGAAGTGTCAAAACTGAAACGACCTCCTTGATTTCCAAGCTGTTATTCTGAAATCTTTTCCTCAAGAAAGTTAATCCTAACTTGGTGTCCCTCACCATCATGATGGTGTCCCTCAGCATCAAATCTTTATATTCATGTAAGCAACACCTGCTATCATCTTCTGCTGCTTTTTCCTATCGCGATTTTCTTCCAAATCATAGTCAATGGACTCTTACTGGCGCTAATGGCTGCTGGATTGGTCATGAAAATGCCTGAATTAATAGAAATCTGTGATACAAAAAAAAGACTAGTAAGATCTAAGAGCTCAGTTTGGCATGTAAGAATTTAGCATATAACGGAAGATTCTAGAAATAGAAAATACATCTCTCGTTCTTTTTACGTGGAGCCAGTGAGACGTTGCGCTGAATCCATTTTCAGAGATGCTGAGACCGTATGACAGAATTCCTTCCCAGATCAGAAAGTTTTAGAGAAAATGGTCAAGGACAGGACGGTAAAGCATTTGGTGTAATCAGTCTGTGCTGGGGTTGGGGCTGCCAAGTCGGCTGACTGACTTTCATCTTGACCAGTCACATTTTGTCCTCTCACCTCTTTTCCCTCTTCCTATAAACTGAATTATTCTGCACACTAATGTCCTCGGCAAGGCAGACGCTCTGGATGGGGAGGCGGCGCGGGGAGCGGCGGCAGGCGGGCCCGGCGGGCTGAGGGGAGCCGAGCCACGGGAGGAGCCCTCCCGCACAGGCCGCGGGCCGTCACCCGCCGCCTCCCTGCGGCCCCCGGGCAGCTGTGAGAGCGGCTCCTCGCCGCGGGGCGTGCCCTGGCCGGAGCCGGGACGCGCCTCAGCCCGGCGGGCGGCTCCGGTGACCCCCGCCGCTCCACCCGAGCCCCTCCGCCGCAGCCGTTGGCAGCGTTCGAAACCCGCCCGCAGCCAATCAGCGCAGGGCGCCCCCCAACCTGCGCTCAGGCCTGTGCGCCTGCCCAGGAAACGCCCCACCGCCAATGGGAGAGAGTCTAGCTCTGAGCGGCCGGTGCAACACCCAATCAGAGAGGGAAGGAGGCAAAACGCAGTCCAGAAAGGACGGGAAGGAGGCGGGACATCTTGGAACGATACCGAATGAGGTGGCGGCTTATAGAGGAGCGGCGGGGCCGGCAGCCAATGGGCAGCGCGCTTAGTGCGGCGGCTCGCTTTTTGAATCGGTGGCGGCGGCCGCTGATGGTGAAGGTTGTTGTTGCGGTTAGTGGCAGGTGGCATCGGTGGTGAGTGGGGAACCGGCCGGCCTTGGGCGCCGGGAGCGGGCGGGTGTGGCGCGGAGCGGTGCGGACGGGCTTGGGGAGGCCGAAGTAGAGAGCAGTGGGTGCGGGCGGCCTGGAGCGGGGCCGGCTGATGTGGGCCCGGGGGCTCCCGGGGAGGCCCGGGGGCTCCCGGGGAGGCCCCGCCGCCCTCTTTGGGTCTTCAGCGGTCTCCTCCGGGCAGTGCGGGGGCCCGGCCCCGCTGGCACCTGCTGGCTCGTAAGGTGGGAGCAGCTGGCCGTAGCTCATCTTGCCTCCGGCCACCTCCCAGCTTTTGGTCACACTGCTGGGTGTGGCCTCCGGGGGAATCAGGCAATATGGGAAGTTTTCTTTTAATGTTATATCCTTACTTTACACGCATATTTTAGCCTATGGGTGTTTTATGACCTTCAGGCTTTCTGCAAGCTTTTGGGAGGTCGTTTTTAAGTGTAACGCTCTAAGGGCGTTCAGGTTTGCCTGGACCCTGTAGTGATGGTGTTCTGCCTTTTGGGTTGTTTTTAATGTGGGGGTGTTTGTTTGCTTCTGTATCTTGGCGCTTTTGGTGTGTAAGTCTAGCGACCAGTTTTGTGTTATCAATTAACATGTGAGCATTAAAACAGGGAATATTTCAATACTCCCAGAATGGAGCCCCCTGAATAAATAGAATGGAAAAGCCATAAAGAAAATCAGTGCCCAACCCAAAGTATGGGCATCTCCCAAATATACTATGAAGTTCTCTGTAAGTGCGCTTTAATGTGTGTTATTATGTATAAGAACAGCAGCATGACAGGAATCTTATTGATGTATCAAAAAAAAAAATTCTGTAGGATTTAAATTTAACAGCAGCCTTAACTGGAGGGGTTTTTTGATCTGATTTTACATATAACTGTCTGTGTGGTAATCATTATTAATTATATGGCTTGAATCTTCCAAGGTTATGCTTCCCTCCACCCTCACTGCCAAAGAAGAGGTAACAGTATAACAGTTCCAGATGGTATCTCTATAACTTTCTGGGCAGGTGATCCCTAAAGACTCTTTTGGGTTAAAGTTACTTTCGCTACCTGCTGGGTCTCGTGCTATTCTGAGATAAGCTAGCTGGGTGATCGGGAGTTATTGCTAGGAGACCTAATTCTGTGGACCCCACACAACTGTGTGTGATGTTAAAATTGCGACAAATTTTGATAACTGAATATGCCTAGAATTATGACAAATTTTTAGTGTTGACTTATTGCTCATCACTATATGAGGAACTTGCCTGATGTACTCTGAAGATAAGAATCCTGTCCAAGAGTCTCAAATGTGATCTCCTAAACTCTAGAAGATAAACTCTCTTCTATACTACTGTTATGCCAAACCCCCCACTGATTTCTACTTTGCTATGTAGTTGGACAGGTTTTAAAGGGACGTTTATAGTCATGAGGAGAAAAACAGAAAAACTTCAGTTAAAGTGATACAGAGGGTTATTATACTACAGTTCAGATACAGTGGCTAGTCTGGGTAACTTCTGATATCATTCTGCAAATATTTAAATTTGCGTGAATGATGAATCATATGAAATGCATGCATCTTGCCTCATGTGCAAAAAAAAAGTGCTACCTGTTTGGCAGGTGTCTTAGAATAAATTTTTGGTGCAGAGTTAGTGTTCCCCTGCTGCTCAGAGTTGAAGTACCCTCTCTGCAGCTTTCTGTGCAAATGAATTATTTCAGTAATAAGCAGCCTGCTTGGAACCATTTCTGTAATAGCTTTGTTGTCAGTCCTTTCTACCAATTCTGTGATTCCTAACACTCTTTCAGAACTACCCTATCTGTGTGAGTGGGATTTCAACAAGAGTCCAAATGTTTTGTCTTCAGAAGTCTGAAGTTACTTCTGACTGCCTTAGTCATAGAACTCTTATTAATTAGCTTTTTGCAACTGTAACTTAGTTTAGCACATGTGTCTTCTAGCTGTTGAAGAAAGAAACAGGACATAATCATGGCTGACAACAGTATGCTGGTGTCTGAAACCGGGAAGAGCCTCTTGGCTGATTCTTCTGTTCTTGATTCAAAAATTATAGAAACCTCCAAAGAGAATGTACTTCCTGGATCTGTTTTAGATGTTGAAGGTAATGGGAGAAGTTTATTTTAAGTGTACTATGTTTTCGTAATGACTGATTATTTTATAGGTATTTAGTACTTTTGAAAAACCAAAAGTACTTTGCCTAACTACAGAATTGTATGAGGGGTAGCCAAAAGCGTGTTGATTTGGTATCCTTTCTCCAACAAAGGGACTGTCTCAATTTTTATCTTGCCTTGTTATAAAACATTTGGGGTTACAGCCATGAAATCAAGTTTTCTGGATGATGTATATACAGCTGTTAGTTTCATTTGATGCCTTTTCTGTGGATAAATTATTCCACGTGATATTTTGACACCAGTATTTGGAAACTACCGCTGCTCTGATGTATAGAATTACAGGTAGTCCCTACATGAATGGTCTTGAGCTTGAAATTAATTCAAGAACAAATCTTGAAATTAAAAAAAAAAAAAAAACCAAACCACCAACAAAAAAGGTATTTTTGTTTTCCTGCAATGCGGTAGCCAAAATCAAATGGCAGCCTTTTTGGTGCAAATGAAGGAACAAATGTTGCCTCCATGTCCTCCTAAGATTTTGAAAGCTTATTTATACTTGAAGAAAAAGAACAAGATATCGAACTTCAGTTCTGGTATTCTTTGGCGAAACTGAGCAGTTACTGGGAAGCAATGAACCTTGACAGCCAGGAACACAGAAACTAGAGAAGATACCAGAATCTGTTTTCCCGTAAGTCTTGGTATCTAATTCTGCTAGAAGGATTACGTCCATAAGTTTGTTGTTTTTCTTTCTTACCTTGCTGACTCTTCTTGCTTTGACTGTAAGGTCATGAATTGCAGGATCTTGTTTTACCATGTACTAGAAAGATTAGGCTCTATGGTCAATTAGGTATGCTTAATTAAAGGACAGGCTTCTTTAGGCAACATTTATTTTCAGACTTGTTCCTGATAAACAAGATGTCTTGAAAGGATGCGGTCTGCTTGTATTCTTCTATACATTATTGCTTGATTTAGACCCAACATGTATTTTTCAATTAAAATATGAATATTATCCTTATTTCTCTATAAACAGAAGAAATGCCTCAAATAGAAACAAGAGTGGTTTTGGTTCAGGAAGCGGGGAAACATGAGGAGCTTCTGAAAGCCTTGGAGGTATGTGGGCCTCAGATAAAACAGTCACTGGAATGAGACGGTACGCTTTTAGGCTTCTAGTAACCAGTTTGGTTCTGTACTAAAGTTTTCCTCTTCCACAGACCATTAAGATAATGGAAGTACCAGTTATAAAGATAAAGGAAACTAGTCCTGGTAAATCAGAAGAAAAACTAATAAAAAGTATTATTGATATGGTATGTCATGCAATTAAGCACATGTGATTGCATGCAGCATGTTGTACTTCACTGGGATGGAAATGTGCACACGCTTTAATTTATATTAATTGGGCATAATGGTCACAATGTATGCCAATATTTCTGATTAAAGCTTGTCAAAATTGGCACTTTTTTACAACACTTGTTTCTCAAACATGGAAATAATACCTGCAGCTCTTAATTAGCGTTGTTTTCTAACAGAGGGGTAGAAATATCAGTGGAGACATTCAACTGCATGCTTATATTCAGTCAACACATAAGTCTTTGCTATGAACTGACTTCAAAATTGGTTATTTGGCTTCTCTTCCGATTGAAAGCTACATGTAAACTTCAGTGTAAGAAGTGGTCCTCCATTTCTTGACATTAAAAACCTAGGAAATAAAGTTTGGAACTACTGATTGAAATTGAAACAGATAAAACTTTTAGACCCCTTAAAAATATCAGCAATGAACTAAATTAACTTATGTTCTTTAGACCTTATGCAGCGTGGAGCTTGCTGTTTCAAGCTGGATGCTACTTTTTAGTAGCATCCAGAAGTACCTTAAGCTGTTCTGACAGTCTGAAATTTCATTTATCTTCTGTGCTTAGTTGTTTTTTTCCTATCTGTAGATATTTCCAATACTATATTATCAGCGTGAACTGATATGTAAACTACTAAAGTAACTAGAATCCTTATTCTTCAGAAGCAAGAATTGCTTAATATATTTCTTTTTTAGGTTCAGTTCATAGCTATTCTTATGCTAGAGAACAGTGCATCTCCTTCAGCTTTCACTAATCCTTCTAAGAGTCTGTCCCTGAAGCTGAATCATACATTTTTCTAATGGTCCAAGGTAAAAATCAGTTGAATTTTGACACTGTTGCCTGAATAATGCTTTCCCCCTTTATCCCCATAAATCAAGGAAATTAAAGTGCCCTACATAAAGACAGAGACGATAGAAGAGCTTGGAGATTCTGATTCCCCAGAATTTGAGACTGTCTTCGTTGTATCAGACTTCCAGGATTCTATCTTTAACAACCTCTGCAAAGCAGATTGCCGTGTCATTGGACCTCCAGTAGTACTGCACTGTGCACAAAAAGGAGAGGTACGTGCTTTCTCTTGAAATCAACTAAGTAGTTCTCTGGGGCAGCGGGTTCTAAATATTAAGTGTTTAAAATAAAATCTGTTTTGCTTTGTTAATCATAAATATTCTTAGCATCGAATTTAAGAAAAACAAGTTTCTAGTACCATGTTAGAGTATTGCATGTAGCGAGAAAGCACAGGCAGACAGTAGTAAGGCTACAACTACTGCAGAAGCTGTGGGAGTTGTTGACACGCTAGTTGGGATTGTACCATTATGAGAGGTAGCATACAAATGAAGCTTCAGCAGACGCTTTTGTATTTCCAAAGGTTATCGTGTAGAGGGGATGGTTTGGGGAGGAGAAAAAAAGGTGGAGTGCTACCTTAGGGATGCTCTAGTTACTTTATCCGAACACTGGCAGGTCTGGGGCTGAGATATGACTGAATACACAGACTTGGACTAGTATCTGAAGCATTTTAATACTAGTAACAATATTACTGTATTGAAGATAATGTTAAAACTTTAATGGGAGCAGTATGCTTTTGACTAATAAGCTTATTCTTACTTTCAGCCTTTACCTTTCTCCTGTCGTCCACTGTACTGTGCAAGTATGTTGAACTTGGTACTGTGCTTTACAGGATTCAGAAAGAAAGATGAATTAGTAAGACATTTTTTCCTTTGGATGGGTAAAGCTATGTTAAGTTTATTTTCAAAATGCTATTCTGTTCTGTCACCTGGGGATTTAACTATGACTAGAGCTTGTATGGGGGGAATGAATTGCTTTGTTTTGTTCTTTTGTTTTGCTGCATCTCCAGAGGCAGTGATATTTGAGGATGGGAACAAAACCGTTTCCTTATGCAAGTCCTGTGACACCATTTTTGGTCACTTTTTTGCTGAGTGACATTAAACAGCGCAAATTCAGTAGGTCTTAAAGATTTGTGGACTTAAGCTTCAGGCAAGACTATGTTTACCCAATAGTGTCCTCTTATTTGTATGTAGTGGTGTGTTCAAATAAAGCTCTGTAGTCCTGTTCAGAGCTTTTGCAGCACTTTATCTTGCTGCCATGCTATCTTGCTATCAGGACTTTTAGTCTTGGCATATCTAGGTATGAAGTGGTTTGGTACTCTAGCACTTTGCTTTTCCATTTCAGTGGTGCAGTTGGCACGTAATTTCCCTATTGGACACCTGGGAACTGGCAGTGTGGCTTCCCATCTTCATATGGGGGAAAAGAAAGCAAACTCCAACCAAGAGCCCTTGCCTAGTGTTAGGGATAGTTAGGTTTGGACAAGCTGCAATCTTATATAAATTCTGGCAATTGCACCTTCAGGTAGAATTGACTAAATCAACGAGTTTAACGTGGTTCAAATCTATTGTGCGTGAAAAGGTGAAGGCATTATGTTGATGATCACGAGAGAACTGGTGGCTTGGGTAGTCTTCCTCAAGCTACACAGCAAGGCTGCATTAAATGTTTACAAAAAGAAGTTAATAGCTCTTCTGATATATCAGCTATATCTTCTGTGGATGTGAAGTCGTTTTAAGAACAAATTGTACCATTTCTATTCTAGACATTTAATATAACCTTTGGTAGCTTGCTTTGTAAAATGTTTTTGTATCATTCTCACTCTGCACTGTATGCTTCAAATGATATACTGAAAACGATGTCATCTCTGTTTTCCAGGTTAAGCTAGTGACCTTGGTTCATCATATGGGTGGAATCATTCGAAGGGACTTTAGCTCCAAAGTTACACATCTGGTGGCTAACTCAACACATGGAGACAAATTTAGAGTATGTAAGCTTGAGTTGGTACTTTAGAAATGGATACTTTCAGAATTTGGTTCTTGTAGACTAAATCTGTAAATTATACTTCAGCTTGTAAGTTCTGTGGCTTCCCCGTACTAATAAGAGTGACTTGTTATGGTGAGTTCATCTCCCTCTGGTGTTGAGATCTAAATAATATAAGCTACCTGAATGCAGAGATCTTGAAATAGACAAGTATAGTAAATAACAAGAAACAAAACATTTCTTAAGTTCTTAAGTACTGATGTTATCAGTACTGAAGACGTTGATGAGTATTTCTTTGTCAATGAAAAAGTGTTTACCTATCAACATGCCTACTTTGTTTGTCTGTCCAAACAGTAAACTTTGAAGTAACTTGCAGAAATCTTTTGTACTCAATCTGTGTATGTTGTCTCTTAGAAATTATTTTTAGCTTGCTATGTATAATTGTTCAGATCTTTTATGTGTAAATATGTGTGGTGTGTTGTTGTGTGTTGTTTTTTGGCCAAACCAAAAGGGAATCCTTCAGGACATGTATGTCTAGTTGAAAAGTAAATAAAAGTTTATAGGCTTTTGTACCAAGGAATATGCCACAGCAATGCCTATATCCCTTGACTCTCCCTTGTTTGAATTGCTAGTAGGCTATTGCTTTTTTCATAATCTGTCTTTCTGATCTTCCAGTTGGAAGAGAAGACTGTTTAAACACTCCTTTCTGCTAACTCAAAGGGAAAAAGTAGGAAAACTTTAGAATCTCTCTCAAGCAGTTGTGGCAGTTACCTTTGGAATAGTTGCTTTCTCTTTGGTAAAAGCAGACTGGGCTGTTTGTCTTCATACAAAGTATCAAAAACAGAAAAAAGATCCCATGTTCCACTGGAACAGAGATTTGATTTTGAGTTTTTTGTAAGTGATGAAGGTTATCAGACTAACAAAAGGGTGCACTTCTGAGTAAGTGTCAAAATAGCTATTGATGTGATCTCCTAGTGGCCGAAAAATTAATACATTGTAAGTTTTGGGAGTTACAGCTGGACATGATTCTTGAAGGAATATGTTCACTTCTTGCAGGATCTGTCTTGAAAAGTAAAGGCAAGATTACTGATTTTTCTTGGAATGGCAAAGGCTTAAATGGAAATACTTTGTACCACATGTGCTTTTCCTGTTTTGTAGATTGCTGTAAGTCTTGGTACTCCTATCGTGAAAGCTGAGTGGATTTATAAGGCTTGGGAGAAAAGGAACGAAATGTAGGTGTTTATTTTCCTTCAGCCTTTACCTTGCACCCTGTTCACTTGTAGTGTTGTGAGCTTCTGTTTAAATAATGATGTAGCAATGATTCAGTGACCGTTTTGTACATCTTTTTTCTTTTCCCAGTGATTTCTGTGCAGCTGATGATGACTTTAGAAATCAGTTCAAGGTTCCTCCCTTCCAGGATTGCATGCTAAGTTTCCTTGGATTCTCTGATGATGAGAAAGCTAACATGGAAGAAATGACAGAAATGCAAGGTTATTGTTTATTGTTGACCTGTGGAAAGAATGGGGTTTACAGCTGATAAATACTTCACTGAAGCTGAAATGCTGAATTGTGAATCCTGAAGCATTAATGAAGACTCTTCAACTTGGAGAGCTATAAATTAATTTTTAGATGTTGGTGTATGCCAAAGTTCTGGTAGCTGTTGATACCTCAAACCAGGACAACTTCAAACTTCCTAGGCTGGTTGAAACTAGGCAATTTAAAAAGAAGTAATTCTAGCGTGCTTGAAGATAACTTGGAAAACTTGGTACATGATAGGTATATTCTGCTTCAGTTCTCATAATCAGTTCTGTGGTATGCATCTTTACGTAATTCACAGAAAGCATCTACAATGTTTCCGACTTCGATATGAATCATCGCTGGTAACACACTTGATTGGAAGTGTTCCACTTTTCGGTAGTGTAGTACAAAATTAATGATCACATTGACAGTAATGTTGTAACAGATAAACGCACAAGTCTCCAGCCTTTTATTGCTAGAGTTGCATGTAACAGAACTATAGAAATGGAAACGGAGCAAGCTTCTAACAGAAAGGCCTCCTCAAAAGAGATGCAAGTTGGCTGGGTTTTCTCCCCCTGGGCCTGTTTACCTAAAGCTACTTATAAGATTGTGACATGCACGGGTTGTAGCTTGTGAATGTCTTTAGGGTGAGTATTCCTGGCTTGTTTTTCTAAGAAACAAGAAAAGCTTTCCGAAAGAGTATTGCATTTATTGTTAGACAGGTTTAAATGCCCTCTGAACTCCATGTACTCCTGACTTTTCAATATGTAATTTGCTACTGCATGCTACATGCTATTTCCTAAAAGCTGTCTCTGATAATATCTGGGGTGTTATGTAAGCCCAACAACTGATTGGCTCAATTAAGTTCATATCTCATTAATGACAGGTGTCACAGAACTATCAAGTGAGCTACAGATTTCTAGCAATACTGTTCTTCAGTCTTGCTAATTTGCCATTTTTTTTTTTTTATCTAGGAGGACATTATTTACCAGTCGGTGATGAAAGGTGTACACACTTAGTGGTTGAAGAAAGTACAGTAAAAGATCTCCCATTTGAACCTTTAAAAAAGCTATATGTTGTAAAGCAAGAGGTTAGTGCAGACAAATTCTTGAAAGACTATTGCTATATAATACTCGGTATGTGAGGTACTTTTTTTTTGCCCCCAGAATCAGCCACATGTTCGCATTTAGTATGCGAACTGCCTTACTAATATGTGTGTGTGTTTGTATATGTGATTTTGAGTATTTTTGACTTTGGATGAAGCCTGGTAATGTGTTTTTTAATGTGTGTTTTCTTTAGTGGTTCTGGGGAAGCATTCAAATGGATGCCAGAGCTGGAGAGTCCATGTATTTATTTGAGAAGGTATGTTGTACT
Organism: Rynchops niger; assembly: GCA_013400035.1. Lineage (NCBI taxonomy): Eukaryota > Metazoa > Chordata > Aves > Charadriiformes > Laridae > Rynchops > Rynchops niger. The sequence goes on along the minus strand of VXBH01004216.1, from coordinate 750,687 downwards.
CTCTCACATAATACCCTGCATGTATTTGGTGGTAAAATTAGTATGCGCAATAGTATGTGTAGGGCCAGAGATCAACTGTTTTAAAGCAGCATTTAAGTTCCAGATAATCCATTATAGGTTTTATACATAGAATACTAATTTGGAAAAAACTGTTTTCTGCTTCCTGAAGGTTGAACTTGTTTTTAGTCAATCAAACAAAATACTAGTGTGATTTCCAGCTGTGTGTGTGGGTTGTGTGTGTGTGTGGTTTTTTTTTTTTCTTAAAAAGAGCTTTGCCTATCATACCTCGGCTTCCCTAGGAAGATTTGTATAGTGTACTGATCTCTACAGTCAAACCTTTGCACTGAGTTGAGCTGGATGCAGCGGGTAAAAACGCTAAACTGAACTTTCTTTTACTACAGTCAGAGAGTCCTGGCCTCAAGAAGTCTGTATCGCTACTTTCTCTGAGTACTCCAAACAGCAATCGCAAAAGACGTCGTTTGAAAGAGACCCTTGCACAGCTGACCAGAGAAACAGACATGTCACCATTCCCTCCTCGGAAACGTCCATCAGCTGAACATTCGCTTTCTATCGGGTCCTTGCTGGATATTTCTAACACTCCTGAGTCGAGCACTGCCAATGGAGGTAGAACTAAAAGCTTCATTCAGACACACTCGCAATGTTTAAGAGCTCTCCGCATCCAAGTGGTAATGGTAGTGGTAGGGAAGCCTTACAGGTTTCCTAAGTAATTTCAGGCTTCATCCTTTTCAAACTCTGCAGAAAGCAGAATTGGAGTGAAGAGCTCAGACACAGACAGAGGACAGGCTGCCTCTCGTTATTGCAGTAAGCGTGTTCATACCCAAAGGAAAGCAAGGAAAAGATATAGAGTTGATAAATATGAAGTACAGTACAGTGTTACTCTAAAGTGCTTCAAATATTCTGCTGATAATCTGCAGCAAATAAACAACATAGTTAACAGTAAACAATCTAAAAACCTCTCCAGTAGATTACTTGGAGAAAGGAGGACAAAGATTCTTTTATAAAGGAATTAAAGGGAAAATTCCTGCAAAGCCCACTCCTCCTATGTCTTCGTAAAGTTCTGTTGAGGTAACACTATTTGTGGCAGCAAACTGTCGTGTCAAACTTGACAAGAATATAAATTGCCACCTGGTTTTGATTGGTTAATTGGCAAAGAACTTCAAATGTCTCTGCACATGGCTCTTTAGAAGAGAGGAAACAGCAAAATTGTGGATTAATCAAAAACTAATACCTGAGAATTTAAAAAAAAAAAAGCCCTGGTTTCATCATATAGACAAAATATTTGGAGTTAGTACTGCTTTAAAAATGCCCCTGTACATAAGTCAAGTAATCTTAGTGAGGCACAACCTGTAAGTGATAATTCAGAAGTTATACAGGAAAGATCGCCTTATACTCAAAGACCAGCTTTCTTAGAGCATGCTGGCGCTCTCATAACCCCTGGTATGGAAGCTTCTTCTAATACAACATCAGACAGTCTCAGAGAATGTGCTATTTTAAAGACAACAGGTAAGGTATGTAATTCACAATAACTGCGACAGTAATGAACTTTGACATCAGAATGAGTGAGCATTGATCTCTGCTGTCCAATACATGTGCAAGTACTTAAAACTAACAGACTGCTCCAGGTCCACCTTGGCTTTAGCTTTAAAAGAAATGAACCTTCTTGTGTCTTATTTTTTTCTCCTCCCTCCCCCAATAGGATAAAATGTAAGTGTTGCATGTAAGAACTGATTTTAATATATATTCATATATATTTATACATATTAATATATTTAATATATTTTCAGCTACATACTTAATGCAAGGATGGCAGGCAGCTGAAACATAATTGTTTATGTGGCAAAGTAAGAGTAGAGAAGTACTTTTGTACATAGTGTGTATATATGTAAGTACTGTTCAGCACCTAATCCTTAGTTTCTCCTAAACATAATAGGGTTAAGTTAATGACCTGCCCATAAATGGCTTACTAGTTTCAGACTAATTTGGGGGAATGATATTACTATTATTGTTCTATGATGAGGCTGTAATAAAGAAAGCCGCTTTCTAGAAAGAGCTCTTGTAACTATAGAACAACATACATAATAGCCTTTAAAAAAAAAACCAACCCCAAACAACTACCTTCCCTTAAGAACTATGAAGTTTTTTTTTTCTGCTTTGATGGTGAGCTTGTTTTAGGGAATCTATTGTAATAGAGCTCTTATTTCCTTTTGGGAATATCTCTTCATCAGAAACACCAAAATCCTGCGCAAGGCCTTCCAAAAACTCAACTCCTCTTCCAGTAAAGCAGTCTGCAAGGTGGCAGGTTGCAAAGGAATTGTATCAAACAGAAAGTAACTATGTTGACATACTGACAACAATTATTCAGGTAAGCTGGTCTTAAAGCAAGTACAGGTCAATTGTAATAAGACATCTAGTGTTTACATCAATAATTACTTTCAGCATGTGATCTTCAGGCTTTCAGGGCTTGGGTGCATCAAAGGTGGCAATGTAAACAGTCTCATGTGGTTTAACTGGCATGTGAGAATATCTAGTATCTGTTAATAATAAAAGCTGGGAAATACAATTTCTAATCTGGCATCTGCAGTGGAATTGCAATTTGTATGGAAATTCTAAGCTTCAGGAAAATATGCTCTTCATGACTCAGATTTTTAAGATATTAGTGAACAGAGAGAGATGGCAGGGGATTTTTTTTTTTTTAAATCTTTCCAAGAAGAGCAGAACAGCAAATAGCTTACAGGAACAGCTTAATTTTTACAAAGCTTGTTTCCAATGCATCTGATTACTTAATGAGCTATGATGTGTGTGAGTAGAAGAGTAGACGAAAGGGTGTTATGCTGTAGAAACATATCAAACTGAGTATCTGTATCTTAAAACCACTCCTCCGTAACCCGCTTTTGCTAAACGGGAGCAGAATGTCTCAAGATTGTGACTGCAGGGAAGTATGATCTGGAAGGAAAACACTGTTTTTCATGACTGTTTCTAACACAATATGTGGAGATTGGGAGGGCATTAACTTACTTTGTCTAATTCATCAGTTATTTCAAGTTCCGCTGGAGAAGGAAGGACAACTTGGAGGACCAATTCTTGCACAGGAAGAAATTAAGACCATATTTGGCAGCATTCCGGATATTCTTGATGTGCACACTAAAATCAAGGCAAGCTGCAACTTCTCCCCTGCAGGGGAAGCTTTGATACACACTTTGAGTCTTTTTCTGCATGCTTTTAAGTTGTAGCTGCTGGATGGGTGTAGGTTCATCCTAGTATTGCTACGTGCTGTTCAATCTGTGGAATTATGTGCAAATCCAAAGTACTCTTTAAGATTTAACACTGACTTATAAATATCTGAAGTCTGATTATTGTGCATGTAACTAATACTGTCACTCTTGAGCTGTCTTGTCTTCCAATTTTAATACCTCTTCCTTATAGGAGGTTTTCTGTAACTGATACAAAACTGGTCAAAAGGGCCAGTGGTATCAAATAGTAGTTTCACAAGTGCTTGTAACGTATGTGTCTCTATTAAAGCAGTAAGCAAAGACTCTTGGAAAGATAGCTAAATCTATGGAATTAAAACAAACAAACAAAAACCACCAAAAAAATCGGTATTCTTCTGGGGTTTAGATATGTTTGTATAAGGAGTCTTTTTGTCAAAGAGACTTATATCATTTGGTAGGAAAAACTGATCCCTCTTTAAATGGCTTTGAACCAATTGTCAGAAACTACCATCTCACAAAAATGGCTCACACTTCAACCTCTGAAGCAGTTGACCTGATACTAAGGCCTAATAAGCGCTGACTGGAATCCCTTGTCAGCTTGTTTTATTGAGGCTTGCTTTATTACATGTTTTGATCTAGATTGCGAGCACTCCCTGAGGCTATCGCTGGATCTCAATAGATTATGATGCGAGTCTTTCTTGACTATGAGGTCATAGAATCTCCTTCTCACAATGGCATAAGTCTGCATTTGTTCCTCTCTGCATTTCATAGTAGGCTTTTAAAATAGAGAGACTTGTTGACTGCTTGTAACTTAGTGGTTTGGTGTTTTTGTTGTGTCTTGGGGCTTGTTTCTTTAACTGTTGGTATCCAGCCTAGTTAATCACCATAGGTATTGATACATGTCCACTGAGATGAAAGCAGAGCATGTGTGTCCACGTAGACAAAGTTGCCTATACATAGTGGTTGTGTTTGCCTTCATCTTTGGTGTAATAAAGACAAGAGGAGTGGCAGCAACAAACCAATACTAATGGTGAATCCTTTCCACTGGAGGTGAATCCTGAACCTTCAGCTGTGCCCTCCTGTCCCTGTTATTAGCTGACAGTGAATAAGCTTGATCCTTGTCAAGCTGATACGGGCTTAGCAGCTCGGTCTCACTTTCCTTGGCACCCTGGTGCAGCAAGTGAAGGAAATCTATCCTTGTTCTATTTCAATCCTATCTAATGGACTTAAAAGTCCTATATTAGTTGTGCACTCTTAATTAGATTTGGTTCAACTGTCTTCTGCATATACTCTTTTTGTAATCATTTGGGATATGTTTTGTAGCGTGTTGGAGGCAGCGCTGTTATCCTGTTGCAGAGTTGGCTAGTGCTGTTACTCTGCATGGATTCAAAAACTACCTATTCAGTAAGCCAGAGGTCTCTTGGGTTCATCTCTCAGTAGACTGAAAAGGTTAAATGTGAAATTGTACAGCTTTTAGGATTGCCTGTTTTGTCAGCATGGAAACATACAGCTAATTATATGTGTTTGACAGAACATTGATCCCATCTTACGGCTTTATGCATTTCATTTTCCTCTTATTTTCAACCCCCCCCCCGCCCCTTCCCTTGCACCATCTCTGCATGTGTTCTAGGAAGACCTGGAAGATCTTATGATGAATTGGACTGAAAGCAAAAGTATTGGTGATATCATTCTTAAATACGTAAGTCTCTGTTTCTTTTTTTTATGCATTAGAGCTATTATCTTGCTCTATACCACTACTAAGAGGAACGCTAACTTTTATCAATGTATTTTTTGTTTAGACTTTTCAGTTGAGCTAGATGCTATACTTTGTATAGGTAATCCATGTCAAGTTCATGTGTTTGTCCACTTGCACGAGGGGGTAAAACTCTGATATGGCTTGAGAACTGTAATTTGCAACACTACAGACATGCTTTTTACTCAGACATTAAAGGGGCTCTTCCTGTAATCCTAACTGTCTGCTGCCTCTGATCCATAGTAAATTACTAGGAAAATAACTTTTCATGGAAACTTCTTTTGGTCTTCCTTCAAGACTTGAAATGTGTAAGTGAACTAAGGACTAAGGTTTTACAAGTACAGAAATGTGCAGAACAAAAAAGCTAGGTCTGGGACTGCGGTGCATTTTAACATAAGTAGTCTGTGAGGTATCTTGTGCTTTGCTTTTGAGGCAAATCATGTTTGGCATTCAAAAATTCGGTCTAAGGTACTGCTTCTAGTCATTTAGTGCCTTTTAATGGTGATTGCAGTAACTGGAGAAAATACCTGTCTTCAATTTCCAAAATTCTCACCAAAAGTATGTTGCTAAGTGAGAATGTGCCTCCTACTTGAGCTGCTCAGCAGCTTCTAAGATTGTCACATGTGTACTTGATGTTTCTGAGAGCAGTCTGCATTTAATCAGCAGCATTGAATCTTGGACATCTGGCATGCAAAATTGTCAACTTGTTCTGAAAACACACACGGGTTGACAACGCATTTCTTATTATTCTTTATTGAAATGCGTCTTTGAGCAGCTTTGTGTGGCTCAGGGCATAAGAACATATGTACAATGCTGCATAATATGTAAAGCAGAGCTGTAACAGTTGTTTCTTTCAGTCAAAAGACTTGTTGAAAACATACCCTCCGTTTGTGAATTTCTTCGAAATGAGCAAGGAGACTATTACTAGATGTGAAAAGCAGAAGCCAAGGTTTCATGCCTTCCTAAAGGTGAGTGTCTGCGGAACTAAGTCTTTTGAGTACAACGTGGAGACCATTACTGAGTGAACTTCTTAATGCAGTAGATGGAAGAATGTGGAATTTTAGAAGCTTGGAGGAATGTGAACATCTTTTGGTGAGACAGAAATAGGAAGGACTTGAACTTCAATCCCTCAAGCTCCTCATAAGGCTCTTTCATAAGAGGTCCAAGTTTCTGCTCTGTTACACAGCTTTCAGGGTAGAACCATAGAATTGTCTATGTTGGAAGGGACCTTTTAAGATCGAGTCCAACCAACAACCTAACACTGACAAAACCGCTACTAAATCACATCTCTAAGCACCACATCTGATTATATGTGTTTATTGCTGGAAAAAGTGCATTCTGATTACTTTTTCCCAAAGTAACTAGAGAGATACTCTCTCTAGTTATCTGTAAAGATAACTAGAGCTGCTGCTTTTTATTGGTCCCCCCTCCCTGTGTTTAAAAGACTTGTATTTCTGAAATAGCTTTTAACTTGCTTTCGGCAGCTGTGAAGTTCCAGGGAGGTAGAATCTTTCAACATTCTTGTGACTAATGAATAGGAGCATAACAGTGGAGATCTAACAGGAAGATGATCTTCAAAGAAAGAGTTATCTAAAGATGAGTCTTAGGACTCTTGAGCTTTCAGATAAAGGTACACAGTTGATTAATAGTGCAGCGTAGCTTTAAGTCCTCTACCTCATCTGACAAATGTCTATCAAGTAGTGGAGTAATCAAACTGCCAGATTTCAGCCCATGTTTTCTGAGGTACCAGGAATTATTTCCAAGTATTGATATCTAAAAGATGGGGAAATGATAAGAGAGTAGGCCATTCCCATTCAGCATTAGCATCTGAAGCAAGGATTGAGGGGTTGATAATATGGACTGTTTAAATATTCTGAGAACATAAATCACATGATAAATACTGTGCAGATTTGAATATAATGAGTTTTTTACACAATCTGTTAAGGACTGAGCATCTGTGGTAAATGATTCTCAAACTTATACTGCAATGCTAGTTTCAAGGAAGACAATTTTTCTCCTAGTTTGTTTTTTTTTGGTGTATGTATGTGGAAAAACTAAGAGTTATTTCCTTCCTCCCCTTTCTCTTTCCTAGATAAACCAAGCTAAACCTGAATGTGGCCGCCAAAGCTTAGCTGAACTCCTTATCCGTCCTGTTCAAAGGCTGCCTAGTGTTGCTCTGCTACTAAATGGTAAGCTAGTGATGTTTTATTTTTTTTATTAGTTTGTCTGTGGAGGTGTTAAAACCAAGACAATGTCTCCTTTTGTCATAATTAGCAACAGCTTTTCTTATATAAAACATGCCTGATTCTGGGATTTAATCATGCTTAATGGCAGTCAGCAAGACCAATTACTGAAGAAAGCGTACTTTTGGCTAAATTTCACTTGTTCATATATTTGTGGGATACAGGTAGAGGAAAAGTTTGCTTTGACACAGCTTTGTCTCTTCAAATGCAAATATAATTGAGATTCAGATGCAGCTAGCATAAACTAGACAGCAGTTTGTATTCACGAGGCTTACAGCTTCATGTGTTGCACCTGATATCAACCACTTGCAGTAATAATGATTACATTAATAAAAATAATAATAAAAAAACCCCATATCACTACCCTTTGCTTGTTAGAAAAAGACTTTTATGCTTGTTTCTGCACTTCAACAAAACCAGCATGGGGACTTATTGATTTTTTTTTTAATAGTTTGAGGATTTGGTTTTGTATTGGCGGTGGGTTTTTCTTTAGACAATTGCTATTCAGCCTACTTCCCCACTTAATCAAGGCTATTTGGACTCCAGGATGACTGTAATTTCTTCAGTCACCTTATTTGACTTACAGTTTAAACTGGAATTGTTCATATTTTTGGTACTTGTAATAGGTGGGATTTTTTTAAATTGTAGATATTAAGAAGCATACAGCAGAAGAGAACCCAGATAAAATAACTCTAGAGAGAGCCATTGAATCATTAAAGGAAGTGATGACGTAAGTGATGAAGATAAAAAACATACTGTTATACATTGAGATCTGTCTTTTCCTTCTAAATTGCCCTTAGTGTGGTGTTGCCATAACTTTAGTCTCCACGTATATGTAATTGTATGTGTTCTCCCTTTTGCCACTGTTGTCACTTTGGCATTCTGTGCCAGAGCTCTCGAAGGAGCCTGTGATGTTGTTACGCAGTAATTCTACCAGAATGCCTGCTGAGTTCCTGCCTTAGCACGAAGCTGAACTTCCTCTGTTCTGAACTTCCCGCTGTTCTGTTCCAACTCTTATTTCTATCTATTCCCTCCAGAATGGAAGGAATGTGTTTTGCCTTTAAATCTTACTTCCATGCATCTATCAACTGACAGGACATGCTATTGGTGGAAGATTAGTTTCTCTTCTTGTCCTGTATTAGCTATTCTTGGCACCGTTCCATGAGTTAATTAGCTTAAAGCTAAAGCTGTTTAGATTGTAAGTCTCAGCTCTTCTGAAGTGTAGCGTGTGTCTCTAGCAATGAGACCTCCTGTATTAATTGGGTAAATGTTTGTCTGATTTTTGACAACAACTACTTTTAAACTGTAATTATTCTTGCATTTGCATTTTGGTGAGCTGCAGCCCTGACTCGGGGGATAAAATGCAGGCTGTGAAGAACTGCACTGGGTTGGTCCCTAGTCCAAGATCTTATGGGGCAGGGGAGGGGAATTATATATTAACCAAATAGCGTGTCAACTACTGATAACATGACAAGAATATTGTTCTAGGTCTGAAGTTTCCTATGTGCTTAGCATATGGTATTTAGATGCTTCAGTGCGCAAGTGTGGTTGATCTTGTATTTTCCAGTGCTGCTGTGTAAACTATAGCTCTGAATGTTTAGCTTCATTACTTTTGTGTGTCTTAAACGCAGTGCATTTATTTACTGTTGCTTGATATTGAAGATAATTATAATATGCTTCCCTCAGCCATATTAATGAAGACAAAAGAAAAACGGAGGCACAAAGGCAGTTCTTTGACGTTGTCTATGAAGTTGATGGATGTCCAGTAAGTAATTTCTCTGAAGCTGCAGACCTGTAAAATAACTGTGCACTAGTTTGCTCCTTTTGCCAAAGTAAGCAGACTTAAAATGCAATGGTGCCAGTTTAAATAGATTTCCAGTGTTAAGTGCAAGCAGTAATCCAGCCCTTGAACTAAATGCTTAATGAGCTTTTTTGCTTCTGTCACTTAGGCCAATCTCTTGTCTTCTCACCGAAGCTTAGTTCAGCGTTTGGAAACTGTAGCGCTTGGCGATGACCTCTGTGACAGGGGAGAACAGGTCACACTCTTTCTGTTCAATGACTGCCTAGAGGTAAGACGACTACACAAGTACATTTCATGAACTGAACTATAAAAGGCTTAACACTACTTATGAATATAAACAAGTAAAATTCAAAAACTTTGAAGCAGAGTTCTAGGTCACAGACAGCTAATAGCTCAACACGTGCTGATGTTGCCTTTTCATTGACTATTGTATAAGCCAGCACAAGTAGCTAGTCAATTCTGGGTTGGTTGAGAGGTGTTAATGTAGCTTTTAATGTCTTGCAGCCAGATAAAAATTTAAAAGCAGCTAATATGTTGAGAAAGAAATGCTTATCTAAATAGCACTTTGAGTAGTACCAATGGATAAAAGGGTGCTGGAGTCCTTGGCTCAGCAGGATGTTTGTCTCTAATGTTTAGTCGTATTTAATGTGAGTAAATAGTGGGCCTCTGGGGTAGGTCCGTGTGTTTAGGCTACAAAAAATATAATAATTCATGTATTAAAGGCCTTGCACTTAACAGTATGTTAGGAAGAATTAGGAGGGAAAAGTAATCTAGCTGGGTGTTGCAGACTTACGTGGAGAAACTGAGGGTGTAAAGGACGCTTCATGAAAGTAGCTGTTACTGCCAACAGCAGTAAAGAACACTGCCTTTAGAGAAGACCAACTCTAAAATAATCCAAAACTAGTACTGTCTTAAGCAACCCTTAGAGACAAAAGCCTATTGTTGTGACTAATGATGAACTCTTTCCTGGGACTCAAGTTGACTCAGCTTCATTGCTTCTTGCAAAAGAAGGAAAGAAAAAAGAAAATACTTTTATTAAAGCTTCTTGGCTTATCTCTTTTGCAAGATACAAGCAACTGAAGATACCTTGCTTAGAAAACATGCAAGATAACTATGTGTTCATGTAAAGTAAAAACCTCCACTGCAAGACCCGCTTGATGGCTGCATGCACAAGCAACAGCAAGTGATATATCTAGGACATAACGCGCCACAGCCTAAGTTGCTTCATGCATATAGGCAATGCTTTTTCTGTTTACATTTAGGCTATTTTGTGGTAGGTTTCGTAGGGCCCTTGCCCCAGCTCTACCCTACCTCTATGCAGGGTAGAATTGAGGTCTGTAATACAAAATCACTTCCCCTCTTGATTTTTTTTTTTCACTTTTTGAGGTGAGTGCATCAATGCTAAGTAACAATTATTGCTCGGCTCCTTGAACTATAGACAGTGAATAGTGAGATAAGTGAGTTCCTTAAAGATTTATGTAGTAGACTAAAATACTCTTTGAGTATTTTTCTGTAGCAAGGCTTTCTGTGCCTTCGTGTATACTAGAAGGTAAAAAAAGAGAAACAAAACAGTGGCAAGAGACCTTCTAACTTTAATCTTTGTCTTTTATTTAACTGCAGATTGCGAGGAAACGGCATAAAGTTATTGGTGCTTTCAAGAGTCCGCATGGCCACACAAGGCCTCCTGCATCTCTCAAGCATGTTGTTCTCATGCCCCTCTCCCAGATCAAGAAAGTCTTAGACATCAGGGAGACAGAAGGTCTGTATGTTTTGAAGTGCTGTGATAGCTAATGAAAGCTGTGGTTCAGAGTATAAAGGATGAAGGTCTGCTGTTGTGGGATAGAATGCTGAAGGTATATTTGTTACATGGTATGTTAGGTATGTGACTTTAGCATAAGCTTCTGCTTGAAGCTCTGTATGAGCTGGAGAATTCCTTGCACTGACACCTTATGTCTTTTCAAGAATCGCTGCAGAATGATGAATTTGGCAGAACTACTAGATGGCCTTAGCGTAAGCCAGCCAAATGGCAGTGTGACTTAGAGGAGCACACTTGACAGCTCTGGATTTACAAAACACAACCAACAAACCAAACTTCAGTCCAGAGCATTAGACTGACTAAAGACAAGTGCTGTTGCTGTGAAACCACATCCTCATTTAACTGGTGATAATGATGCTCAGGAGGAACTTAGCATCTTAGAAGAAAGATTTAGATGACTTAAATTCTGTGGCTGCTTTGCCATACTGAGTCTGTAGGGTTTCACTGAAGTAATGCATTGCTACAGCAGCAGAACTCACGCTACCATACTGTTCCAGTCTTGATAGTGACTTCTTCAGAAGTCTAGTCAGACTAGTTTCTAGCTCTATACCCTAGAAAAATAGATTTGATGTTTCACTGTAGGTGATGGTATGCACATCATACTTCTGCTTTATGTTCTCTGAAGCACCTGAATGTAGAAACCTGATAAGAGGTAGTAATAGCAAAGACAATAGATAATAAATGTGATGCCTACCTGCCTTTTTAAAAGGTACTTAAGGTTTCTTTTTTAAGAATTCTCTTTGAAATACTGTGTAACCCATAAGTTTACTTTGGGACTTGGACAAAGGGATCCATTTAAGCATACCGTTTAGTGTTTGCTAAGAAATTTAGTAAACAAATCTGGGAGAGGTCACCTACTCTCTCTTATATACACTGTCTTATAGGGCTGCTTTTCTGATTGGCGATGGGTGTTTTTTTTCTTTCTTTGTCTCTCAACTGTGTTTAGCATGCTTCAGCTGCATCTGCTATAAAGGAGTATCAGTGATGGATTAATCTTCTGCTATCAAGTGAGCAATGTTTGTCAAGTTTTAAACAGTAAAACCATTGTAACTTGATTATTTTAATGTGTCATATTTAGTACTGATGTCTTTGTTGCTTTTTCCTGCTTTGGAAAATAGGGTAAACATTGTTTTCCTTGTTCTCTGTTGATAAAGAAATGAGGTGTCCAACATTTCATGAGTTAGAGAATGAAATTGATATTTACTGCTATATCGAGTAAGACGGACTAGTCTGCAGACTAGGGTATGCAGATCAGATGGTGAATAAACAACTTTTGCATGAACAGCTGACTGCAGCCTCTTGATGAAGGATGCAGATAGAGCTAGGTGCTCTTGTGAGTGATACAACAGCTATCGTGTAAATAAGGACAAAATCCTTGAACCAAATCATGTTCTTCCTAATTCTAGCTCCTGGCAGATGGAGGGTTAACTCTTTTGAAGGTTCCCCCCTGAATTATATGAAAAGTTATTATTCTTTGTCTTAATCTTTACCTCTTTTATAAACTGCAGATTGCCGTAAAGCTTTCGCCTTAGTTGTGCGGCCGCCTACAGAACTCAACAACAAGCTACTCAGTTTCCAGATGACAACTGAAGAACCTCCTAAAGAAGACTGGCTGAAGATGTTGTGTCGGCATGTGGCTAACACTATTTGTAAAGCAGATGCAGTAAGTGCTCTGGAAGCATGTTGCTGATTGGAAATATTTCCCTGGTTTTTGGTTGGTTTTTTTTTTTTTTGCTTGAAGCACATGAAGCTAAAGAACTTAATAGTGGACATGCTTGAGGTGAAGTAGAGCAGCAAATATGTGTGCTAGCATGTCTGCAAGTGGTTAAAAGGTGGAAAAGGAAACAGCCTGGAAGTTAGCTTCTACAGAAACTAATAAGTACTTAAAAATCAAGAATCACACCCTTCCCCCACCACAAATTCATTATAAATAATTTAAACTCTGCACTGCAGATCTTCAGTAGGGCAGGTCTAAACAGAATTGTCTTCAGCTTGCTTCTTTCACAGCTTTGTTCCATTTACAGTCCCAGCATTACGAATTGTGTGTTACGATTTAATTCTGTGTTAGGTTGAATTCTTTGTTCTACACCTTATTTGCATGGGCGTCATAATGTAAGAGACATGAGGCATCTTCCTCCTATAGACAGAAGCCTACAACCTTAAAAAATGGCAATGAAGAAAACAAGGAAATAAAGGAGGCACTGGACTCACATTTCTAGAAGCTCAGTGTATGGCCTTTCCACAGCCAGAAAACTACTAATTTGAAGAGTAGATCCTTTCCAATTAGGGCAGGAGGCTAATGTTTTAGTTATGTAAGGGCTAAGCTAGTGTTTTAGTTATATAAGAGTGTACATATCAGGCATTCAAATATGCTGAAAATGTGTAGTATGCGTAGTTGAAACAACTTGGGTTTAGGCTAGCAAGTCTTAGGTTCTGCATTGTACCCTTACTGTACAATGTTTGGTTGTCTGTAACTTCTAAAGACATGCTTACAATTATAGAATGGTTAGAGTTGCTTGTTTCAGGAGAGGTAGTCAAGTAATCAAAATAGCATCTTAGTTTTATTTTGTTTGGCTTGTCATCTAGGGACTTATGAATAAGAAACTTGGCTTCGTGCTTTTCCTTCCTTTTTAGGTACTGAGTAGGAAAAGTACTGATTCAGAAATGTTAATTTACTTTAATTTGTCTGTCACCTATCTTCAGTCTCCTGTTTGTGTTGCGTATAACACACAGGGATGGAAAAATGTTGTGTTTTTAATAGAAATTAAATCTTTGTGTAATACACTTATTACTCCCTCTTTCCCCAGGACATTCAGAATCATGTCATAGAATAGTTTGGATTGGAAGGGAGCTTTAAAGGCCTTCTAGTCCAACTCCCCTGCCATGAGCAGGGACGTCTTCAACTAGACCAGGCTGCTCAGAGCCCTGTCCAACCTGACCTTGAATATTTCCAGGGGTGGGGCATCTAGTACCTCTCTGGGCAACCTGGGCCAGGGTTTCGCATTTTCGCATTGTATTAAAAAAAAAAAAAAACAACCCAAAACCAAACAAACAAAAAAACCCCACCAACACCCAAACAAACTTCTTCCTAATATCTAGTCTAAATCTTCCTTCTTTTAGTTTAAAGCCATTACCCCTTGTCCTGTTGCAACAGGCCCTGTTAAAACGTTTGTCCCCATCTTTCCTGTAGGTCCCCTGTCAAGTACTGAAAGGCTGTTATAAGGTCTCCCTGAAGCCTTCCCTTCAGGCCGAACAACCCCCACCATAGCTCCAGCCCTCTGATCATCTTTGTGGCCCTCCTCTGGACTCATTCCAAGAGGTCCATGCCCTTATGTTGGCAGCCCCAGAGCTGGACACAGTGCTCCAGGTGGGGTCTCCCCAGAGCAGAGGTGCAGAATTGCCTCCTTTGCCTTGCTGTCTTGGATGCAGCCCAGGATACGGTTGGCTTTCTGGGCTGCAAGTGCCCAGTGCCAGCTCATGCCCAGCTTTTCATCTGTCAGCACCCTCAAGTCCTTCTTGGCAGGGCTGCTCCCAATCCCTTCATCCCCCAGCCTGTATTGATACTGGGGGCTGCCCCAGCCCAGGTGCAGGACCTTTCATGAAGTTCACACAGCCTCTCTCCCTGAGCTTGTCCAGGTCCTTCTGGATGGCATCCTCTCCCTCAGGCATGTCAACTGCACCACTCAGCTTGGCATTGTCTGCAAACTTGCTGAGGGTGCGCTCAATCCCACTGTCTGTCGCTGATGAAGATATTGAACAGTACTGGTCCCAATACGGACCCCTGAGGGACACCACTTGTCACCACTCTCCGTCTGGACATTGAGCTGTTGACCACTACCCTCTGGATGCGACCATCCAACCAATTCCTCATCTGCTGAACAGTATACCCATCAAATCTATACCTCTCCAACTTAGTGAGAAGGATGTTGGGGAGGATTGTGTCAAAGACATTAGAGAAGTCCAGATAGACAACATCCCTAGCTCTTCTCTTGTCTGCTGATGTTGTCACTCCATCATAGAAGGCCACTACGTTGGTCAGGCAGGACTTGCCCTTGTTGAAGCCATGCTGCTTGTCTTGAACAACCTCCTGTTATGCTGACAAATAGCCTCCCATATGCTGACAAATTCAAATTGTAACCTACTATGTTGATTCCCATTAGTTATAGTTTCTGTAACTGCTGCTTTGTACCAATCGTATACTTTTTTCTTGCTGATTTAAATGTCACACTGAGCAATTTAAGCACACTTCCCTTTTCCCTGGTCTTCAACAACTCTGTAGCATCATGCGAGACAGGTAGTGTTGACTTTGCCACATGGTGGCAGTAAAGGCTTTGATTACTATTCTGTTGGACACTGGGAATAGCCATACAGCTTGCTGTCTGGTGTTCTTTTTTTTTTCCCCAAACAGTTTTTCTAGGTAAACTGTCTTTTCTCAAAATAAAAACCTAACCAACAACAAAAAAAAATCCCACCCCAGCGACTTCCCGCTCCCATGTGTGGCCCTCCTCGTGTTTTATAAGTAGCTCACCAGAGATTGCTTTGCATATGCTAGAGCTGAAGAATGGGGCATGGGAAAAAAATAATAAAAAAAAAAAAACCTTGTGGCTTTTCTGAAACATCTACTTGGCTTAAGCTGAAAGGTTTAGTCTCACTGATAGACAGCCGGAGCTGATTTCGCTTCAAAGAGTGCAAGATGGGTCAGTGAAACAAAGGGGTATATATGTTGTGAAAGTCTCTAGGTAGACTCCAGAACTTTACTGTGATCAACCCTGAACTTGAAACTGAATCAAACCCAACATAAATCTACTGATGAAGGGGTTTCATAAACTGGTTGTACCAGCAGTTAATCCCATGAAATGGCATGAAAGCAAATAGCTGCTTAAGTATATGTTAAGAGTTTAAATAAGGAGGAATATGGTAATTAAAACCTCCAAATCTCATCTAATTGAACTAGAGAATGATATTTTGACAAGTGGTGATGTTTGTCGACCATAATTAAGGCTATTTTGTCTGTAGGAAAATCTCATTTATACTGCTGATCCTGATTCAGTTGAAGTAAATACTAAAGATATGGACAGTACTTTAAGCAGAGCATCCAGAGCAATAAAGAAAACGTCAAAAAAGGTAAGATGCTACAAAGATAACGCTTTACAGCAAAACCCACTTTAGTCAGGGGATTGCGCTAGTATTCCTGTTAACAGTAGTGACAGGAAAAACTTAACCTGAACTAAAACTCTTAAATATAAGCTCCTTAAAGAAAGAAGGTAGGGAGTGTTTTGAGGCTTTGACTGAGTAGTTTTGGAGTGTCTGTGTACAGTCTTAAGTATTATGGTCGTAAGTATTATGTGGTCATTTTTGAGTCTGTTATGGAAATTATTCTTAATTTAATATTTTAAATCTTTTAAATATATTACCAAAAAACCTCACAACCCTTAGCTGTAACCGTTTTTAGCATATCGAATAGAGTTTTAAAGCTGCATGCAATTATCTAAATTCAAGTACCTTCAAAAATAGGATGGGCGTAGAGTGTGCATGTCCTGGGAGTGAAATAGACCAAAATAGCAAGGAAGTAGGTGCTGAATTGGTAGTGTCTGCCTGTGTATGGCTTCCTTTTGCATGTGGCTTAGCGGCTCCCCCTCGTGTTGTCCTCATTCTTGGACAGAGTGAGAAGAGCAGGGGTGATGGGGAGCCTTAAAAGTCAGATCACCTCCTGAGTTTGTGTGTTTGGCTAGACGCATATTCAGTCACATTCACACTGATACATGTCCTACAGATGTTCAAAACTTGAATGGTAGCCTGTATTGTAGTAGTAATTACGGCCTGATGTTTTTTTGGCCAGCGTATAACTGCTTGTCAAACTTCTCAGGTTACAAGAGCATTTTCTTTCTCAAAAACACCAAAGAGAGCTCTTCGAAGGGCTTTGATGTCACATAGCGCAACAGAAGGAAGAAGTCCCAGTTCAGCCAATGAGAGTTATATAGGCAGCCGACTCACTAGTACGTCATCATTAGCGGTAAGTGATTTGGCTGTGCAGGCCAAATAAGTAACCTTTTTAAGATCAGTTATTCTAATGTCTGGTGATGATCTTACTTTAACAATTTCAAGATTCACAGTGGAAAAACTTATTTTTAACTACATTCATAGACATGTTATTTTCTGAGCAAGAGTTGTTTGATGAGAAGGCTTACTTGCTGAAAACGCAGAAAAATCTGCTGTATGTACTGGAAACTGGGAGTTGCCTTGTATAGTTAACTTGGAAAAAAAAAAATTCCACCCACTTTTGCCAGAGACTGGAAAATGTATCCTCTTCTGAGAGTGAGAAACTTCCAACACAGTCTTATGTTGGTTCATGCTTTTGATTTTTGGACAATATATAAAAATGTAGTGTACAACTGAATAGTATGGTTGAAGGTATCAGCGAAAGTAGTGAGGTGATAGACATCCTGTGAAACAACCTGGGGAGGAAAGGTAGAGAAATACAGGTGCTGCAGCCTGAGAGTTTTTTTTAAAGGGGCAAGGGATTTAATGCTTTATAAAATTTGGTAAAATAATATATTGTTCTGTGTACTGCAGCTCTTCTGCTATGCCTGGCTACCTATTGCAGCTTTCTTCTGCTACCTTAGGTCAAACTCAGTTTCCTTGTGCAACCCGGTAAAGCAGACTAGATTTGGAGGGATTTTTTTTCATCCTCTTTGCTCTTATTCTACTGTTTGAGTACATCTGTATGCTGAATAAACGTCTACTTTAAAGTCTGTAGTTTGTAGGACAGAAGGCCAAGAATAGAATTTCCTGTGTATCTTTCTACTACTGCCTGATATGTCAGTACCTTAATATAGAGATATTTCAGTATGTTTGAGGGGCCATTAAATTGTACAGCATAAAGATATTGCCCTGCTCTGCCACAGGAGATAGGAATGAGAAAACACGAATTAATAAGGGAGGAAGTATCACCGTGGACTCCCTTGCTTTAGAAGAAATAATAAAAAACATTAAAATCTACCAGTGTGGCTGGTAGAAATCTCAGAGAACCTCAGTTCTCTGTAGAGATTTTTCTTCCTTTAACTATGATTGCTTCAACCATAGTTTTTGAATTCTAATGTTCTGTCTTCAGTTTGATACAGGACTGTATCTCATTTCTCATGAAAATACAAGTCATGCACTTTTCTCTTTGTGTGTCTACCCCATGCAAAAATACTTTTTTCCACAAAATGATAGGAACCTATAGTAGTAAAACCTATTTTCCTGTTTCAAATTCTTTCCAGAGTTCTTGGACTTCTGAGGTAGTAAGCTGCAGCTTGGCAGCAGGTCAGATGTATGTGATGTTGTGTGTGGTTTTTCTTTAACCAATCCCACGCATCACTGGACTTGGATAAAGCCTTTTTGGTTGAATCGTAAGGTTAAGGGGAAAAGAGAGGTTTGGATTCCAGCCCCTCAAGTTGGGATACCAGTGCAGTTCTGGAGTAGGAAACTAAAGCTGCAGGAAGCCTGTCTGAGTCCATTGAGAGAGTCAAAGCTGTTACTCAGACATGTTTTACTTAAATAAAATCCTGGCCTGTGCTTATGTGAGTATTTTTTGGAGTAGAAAAACTCTAGAGTAAAAATATCAGTAAAGCTTGCATGCTTGGGTGTTTTCTTGTTTGGACTAACTCTTGAACCCTTTCCTAATTGTAGATTGCTCGTTCATCTTCTTCGTGCAGCCTGAAGGGATCTGTCAAATGTGTTGTTAATGTGCATCGCTCCAATTCTGTTGATTGGAGCTCTCAAAATTCCGGGCCTCGACCTGTGCTGTGTCTTGGCTCTCCAAATATTCGTCTTTCAAATGCTGTAGAAGAAAAAACCTCTTCCAACTTGGAAAGCTTATATGGTCATGCCTTGGGCAGATCATGTCCTGTGCCTATTGTTATTACTACTTGTGATGATGCTGGAGATGATAACCAGTGTGGTGCTGAAAAATTCTGTACATCAAATCCTGACTGTTAATGCCCATCTTACAGGAAGTGAGCAAAAAAAACCCTCTTCATTCCTCTAAACTAAGACAGCGTGGTACAACTATATAAAACCCTAGAATCCACAAAGTGTGTTAAATGGTGTTGGGGTTTTCTTTGACTTCTTCTAATGCATGGGGCTGGAGTCAACACATGTGGTCTAGTTCTATTTCTAGTTCCGGGTGCAAAGTTAATTCTTTCACGTGTCATTTAACTTAAATTTTTTTCTGAGTTTTTGTTCTTGATTTATTTCTATACAACTGAGTCACTTCTTGTTGCAGTTCAGTTGTCCAAGTGGCAGTGTAGCTCACTAGCCAGATGTCTGAGGACTTTTAATTTGGTTGCAGGGAAGTCCTTGAGCAACTAATTTTACCTATGGTGTTAAGTTTTTTTTTTTTTTGTTCCCCTATCTGTAAATAGAAAAAATATCCTGTATAAAATACTTGAGAATCTAATAAGAGCTGTTATAAAGAGGAATTTAGGATTTAATTCTCAAATATCGCCTATGAGTGCGAATAGAACATGTGCCATAAACGGGCACTTCATAGTGAAGTGGTATAACCTTATCTGCTCAAAATATCCCCATTTAAAAGACTCTTGAAGCACGCAGGTGCAGCACGCTGCTGAGCTACCACGACCTGGTTGTATGCTGAAAAGCTTGTCTGTACTATAAAGAGCAACAGAAGATTGCTTGTGACAGTATCTTGAGGTCTAGTGTAAAAAATATGAAGTCTCAGCTGATCCAATGAGGTTAACTTTTAGTGCTACATATTGATGTGCTGCTTTCACTGTAATTTTAAGTCCTGGAAGCAGCCTGTGCTCCTAGCACCAGAGTCAGCTTTTTGCCTAGTTTGTGCCCACCCAGGTGCAGCCAAAGCAAGCTCTGACAAATTGTGATGCCTGTTGCCCTCTGTAGCCAAGAAGGTGTGTGTTCAGCATCTAATTTGGGGCTCAAAGCTGTTAAGAATATAGGAAGCTGTAGGATTTGAGGGGAGCTCTATTTCTCTAAGATATTATCATATCTTGCCTTCAATTTGGAGGGAGATTATTATGGCAAAAAGCGTGATGCAAGATGTGCTCTAATGCTTGGTTAACAGCTACTCTTCAAAAACATGTTTTTGCATTCTGAATCTCTCAAGGCTGGGAACAAGGAAAACCTTTCTTCTGCATTTTTTTTAAATATGTGCATTCTTCTCGTTTGGTGCTGTTTAACTTTGCCACTCAAAATCTAGAAATGCTGAACCATAAATTTTAAAAGCTACCAACCTTAAATATCTTCTGTACTGTTACATTCCTCATACTCTGTATCGAGGTTGAGAACGATTACTGCACTATTGCCCTTGGGTGATAAATGATCAACTAACTTTTTTTTGTTTCCTTCCTCCACAGGGTATTCCTTCTCCTTCCTTGGTCAGCCTTCCCTCAATCTTTGAAAAAAGGAGTCATACATTAAGTCGATCAACAACCCACTTGATATGAAGCAGGTTTAAAATAAGATGCTGTATTGTAGCAACTGACAAGCAGCCGGCTGTTCCAATGACCTGTTACTGACATGAATGGTACCTTAGTCATTAGCACTTAGCAATGATTAGCGAAATGTTAGATAACACTAAGTTAATCACAAGAGGATTTTAGTTGTATTGAAACAGATCAGCTAATCAGTGGAATAAGTAAGTTGGTCTTCATTTAAGACACAGTATTCCCTTGCAGAAATTTATTTTGGTCACCAATATAATGGAAGCATTTTCTTCTAGGGAAATTGTCCCCTCTAGGCAATAAGCTAGTCTGTCAGACTTTGAAATGAAGATGATGTTCATAAAACTTACCGCTAGTTTGGATGACTCCCATGCTTGCCTGACTTCATCAATTGGCAGAGCACTCGAATGTCTGAATTGTTGATTTCTTAAATGGAGATGCATTATGAAGTACCTGACCTGACAAGTATGACAGTTAACCTGTTGTACAGCTGCTTATTCCAGATATTTTATAAATATAGTTGTTATTAAAAAAAAAGTATTGAGTTTCTGTAATTATGGTCTTCTGCAGCCTCGCTGTAACGCAGTGGTATGTTACATGGATTTATTTGAGCAGGAAGCTTAATGGCTATGACTAGGTTTGACCACCGAAAATGATCGCTTGAATTCTTTGAATTTCTTTGAAGTGGAAGCCTGAGGAAAATAATTGCATTCCCTTTTAGTAGGGCGACTAAACAAATCACCCAAACCTCACACCTTCCACAGACTTGGTTAACAAATTGTTATTTAACGCATGAGATTACTGGTGTGACATCATAACTTGAGGGCCCAATTTTGGTGTGTCATATTTCATGTGTAGTACTCCTAAGGCTTTTCCCTGGCTTTCTCATGTATTTGTGTCTTCCTTCAAAACTATCCATTCACTTCTTTCATCTCCTCTGAACAGTTAGTATGATGCAATCCTATCTCAGGAACTATCAAAATATGTATATTTATGCATTTCATTAATGGTTTAACTGTCTATTAGCAGGAATTCTCAACTTCTGGTTTCTTTTTAGCCACTGGTATCTTGTCTTATGTCTATATGTAATTAGTGATGCTTCCGAATGCGTTGGGCTTCACTGGTTTTTATATCTTTTTTTGCCAATCCAAACAATGTAAATAAACTGTTTAAAATAACTCTTGCTTATGGCATTGCTAAACAGGCTTTTACTAGAGTCCACTTTGTCTTTTCACATAAAAGCACTGTGTCGGGCTCCAGCCTACAAATGTACTCTGATTAGCTGTATAGCTATTCCCAACCAGGTATACAACTTGGGAGGCCTGAAGCTTCCAGAACAACATTTTTT
>VXBH01004216.1:702430-729014 GCA_013400035.1 Rynchops niger | reverse complement strand
TTTTTTTTTTTTTACTTAATAGATTCACCATTCTCCCCTCTTCCCCTGGAAATATGTACCCATGGGTTTTTTTGTCTTTATTCATTCAAAATAAACATCTGAGCTAAATATGCACTGACACATAATATAGTGGCTCTAGGAAATAAATTATTCAATAAATACTATGCTAAAAAATCAACAGCAGTTTTGGGTTTCTCTTTTGTTATTTTTGGAAGGGCATCTTCAACCTCGACTTATTGTTGTGGTTCTCGTGGTTGTGTTTTACCTCAAGCCAGGACACTTACGATAATATCAGCCTATCATTATTCCTCTGCTCATCTTTAATTTCCAGATTATTTGTATTTAGCTTCTCTTTCAAGTTCACTTGCAGTCAAAACCACTTGAACCTCTAGTGCTCATTGCATTGCCTTCTCTTGTCATTACCACTCCTGCACGGCTCTCTTGTTGCTAAATGAAGGGAAAATGATTGTCGGGAATGCTGAGTCCTACTGCTCTCTGTTTCTTACATATAACTTTCTAATGGAGGAACTAGTTCTGTTCAGCCTTGTTAAGCCTTGAAGAAGGAAAACAAGGAAGACTATGCCTGCCTCCAGGGTGACTTTACCATCTCCTGCATTCTCAATGCATTACTATCTTAACCTGTTGTGTCAAGTTTCAGCATGAGGTGCCTTTTTTTTTAATTTAAAAAACAGGTGTAATGTTTAAAAAAAAAAAAGAAAACCTTACATTAGGGCTAAGAGGAAAATGAGCATCTCAGTCTCCTTGTCATTAAATGAGATGATTTAAAACAGACACTATATTCATTACTTTGTCTACTGCTCTTTGCCTATCCTCCAAGGTGATGTACTGTAGCACAGTTAACTGAAGGCATGTTTGGTCCCAAATCAGCGAGAGGATACCCACCCTGTATTTTTGGATTGTGCTGAAGCCCTTAACTGCTCTTTCGATATTGACTGTCAGAGGACCAGAAGTTGTTCAGTGAGGCGGAGAGAAGTGAAAACAGTGAGATTTTGGGTTAAAATAACAAGGTGATAGATAATAATTAACACTGATTTGCTGATTTGACAACTTGTTCTCAATCTAATTACCAGTGTAATGTGTCGTTTGGATACCAGAGGAAAAAAGTAGGAACCATCTGACCCAATTTTCTTCATACAGCATTGTCTTGTGTGACTATGAGCAAATACAAAAGTGGCTGATTTCTACCTGTTGGACAATAAATCTTCTTAGTATCCACTGTGGTCATGCCGAGTAGGGCTCTGTGGGGGTCTGGTCAGTTATTGCTATTGCCTGAGTGGATAATGGTGTGGGACAGTGGGCTTGTTAGCTTTACAGCTGTCACACAGCAGCAAGAAACTCAAGTACGTGACTGAACAGAATTAGAGGTGGCAGTGAGCTTCCTAAGCTTGAGAGGTGCTCCAAGTCAGAAATAAGCAAAAATAAGAATTTTTTACAAATGAGAAGTTTGTCACCACCTTCTCCGTTTCCAATACTACATACGCATGTTGCAACGTCAGCACAAGCACGTAATTTTGGGGAGTATTTTGGTTGGTCTTTTAAATTTGAGGTGAGACTGGTTCTCAAAACCAGAATTTTAAGCAATACTACTTCTACAGTCTAGCTGCTATGGGAATGCGCCTTGTTGAGTAACGGTAGTCTTCTGGTTTTGTACGATACCTCGCTTCAATCATGACACAGACAATTCGAATCTCCTGAGAAATTTCATAAACTTCAGTTCAGAGAATTTAGTTGAATTAAGTATAATTTCTTAAGTCTTTATGCTGGGATTTCTGTATCAGAAAAAACTATGGGATTTGTTCTGGGACTCTTAAAGGAACAAACTTTGGGATAGAAAGGACGTTTCTTTCTAACCTGGCTCTCATTCACTTACCACTCTGCTAACGAGTTAGCCTGCCCACGTTCAGCATACAGAAGAACTGCTTTTTAAAGAGAGACTGGAACTCTCTGAAGAGGAGGTCAAAAGATGATCTTTGTTTAAAACCCAACCTTCTCTACAAAATCAAACAGGTCAATGAGCTCATGCTCATTGCTACAAGGCTCCTCGCTCTTAACCATTGTTCTAAATTGGCACCTCTGAAAGTTAAAGAAGAGCTCTGAAAGGAAAGGGTCTTCTGTTGGGCGGGTGTTAGGTGGGGACGGCTTGCTGTTCTGAGCTGCGCTTTCAAGGAGAATGGGGTTTTCTAGCAGTGTGCTTGCTCGCTTCCCCTGTTAGCATGTGTATCTTGAAGTTCTGGGTAGTAGTGCTCCAAGAGGAGAATTTCTTTGAGTAGATTTGCTCTATGTAGGTTGCCGTGGAGTTTATCTAAGCATGCCCTTCAGCATTTTGAGGAAATGATGTACTGTGTTACCAACCTACCTTTCTTACTAGTTGAAATATGGAATAGTGCTCAGAAGTTTATGCTATGAATGGTGTTTGAGAATCCCGTACAGCTCTTGGGTGATAGTTTTGACGGTGTGCGTAGACTAAAGCTTGTACTGAGGCAGGGTGATTTGTAAGGAAGCAATAGTTTGTTTGCTTGCTTGAATAAATTAGAAAAAAAACCACTGAGGTGTTAAAGGAACAAGCAGTTGGCCAAGAGACCAGAGGCACTCTGGACCACAGGTTAGAGCTTCTGCTTTTGTTGATACCTAAGTCATCTGAACTGTCGATACCTATGTTGATATCTAAATCATCTAAAACCTCTGAATGTTGTGTAGCGTAGTCTGGGCTCGAGCAGTCCAGCCGTTCACAAGCCTATACCTAGAATTCGTAATCACACACCGCAAGCTATTAAAGCATTTCTGCACTAAGATGATTAATCTTTTATAGGTTTTTGTTCAAAGAGAAAAGGTGGAGACATTACGGCTGCTTGAGAGCACCTGCTTGTGAATGTGTTGTAGATTCAACAGGACGGCTTGACCTGTATTTTGCAGAAAAATAGTTGCTGTTTCAAAAATAGGAACTGAAAACTCCATTGTGAGATGGATGTTTACAACCTCTGAAAGCCAGCCATCAGAGACAAACCAGGGGCAAGCTAAAACGTACTTTAAAAACACAAAAGCTGTTGAGAGCTTAAAATGTTGGCTGAGTGCTCTACGCAGCTGACGTTGGAAGGGCAAAGGCAAACTGGTGCTGTGTTCTTTGCCTCGGGACCGGTTTTAAGCGCGGAGCCAGAAACCTGCTCTGTCCCATCAGTAACGAAAGCTAAAATGGAAATGAGAACGCCATGAAAACAAAGTAATTAAACATCTAGCTAAATAGATGTAACACTGTCAGACGTTAGGCAAAGAAAAGTCATTTTTAGATAAGAACATTACCACTCTTTAGGGCTGAATGTTCAGCTGGCACAGAGTATTCCGTCAGCCTCTATACTAATACAACCAGGCATATGTGTGCCTAATTTAGGCAGTTAGAAGTGCAATTACCACCCTACCTGCAAATTGTAATTAGTTTAAGCTGTCTTGGTGCCTTTATCAGCTGATCCATACACTGACTTAAAGTGTAGAGTCAGATTGTAGCGGGAGCTACCTTCTGTTGTTGAAGCAAGTTATTTTATATACATATATATAAATACGCATATGGATGAAGTGGTGAAAAAAAGATGCTTGCAAAGAGATGTGAAGCATCCTTTTATTTTTACCCTGTGTAGGGAGGCCTAGTGTGGGTACTTTATAATAGTGAAATGAAGCAATTAAGATTCTAATGTTTATATTAGTGTTGGTAGAAAGAGGAGAACCTTTGTACCTCTCGTCCAGCCCCTCCATTTCTTTGAGGGCTGAGGAAGAAGGAAGTATTTTGGCTGAATGCTGGAGAGCCCAATTTTGCTGCTCACTTACCAGGAGCTCTGTAGAGCCCATCCTATTTCAGAGGAGAGAAAATCTTGCACCTACCAAAGCCCAGAAGCAGGCTGTGTTCTGCCTCGCCAGCGCGGGTTTCCCCGGCACCTGTGAAGGTGGGGTAAAGAAGGACTTTTTCCAATTCTCTTCCACCACCGCCTTCTCCATCCAGAGATGCAGGAAAGCGCGACAGCCTGGTAAGCACGCTATCAATTTATTAATGAATTCTTTAAAATGGCATTGACTGGAATATAAATTGCGTTAGCCAAGCTCTTGGAGATTTTGTTTCGTGTGTGGTTAAAAATGGTAATGTTTCTTTGTCGGTGTTTGGAGATGCTAACTACCTCTCATAAATATTCAACTTCTGCCTTTACCCAAGCAGTCAGTAATGTGTTGGCTATGTTGGATTGTAAGCTCTACATGCTTTCTGCTGCTCTGTGATGGCAAGGATGATAGTTCAGTGGTTTCTCCAATGTTTCAGCCTGGAGGGAATGTAAATATAAGCATAAATGATTTTGAAAATGTGCCTTTTTTTTCTGTGTTTCAACGGCTCGTGCATTAGCCTTGGTATGGCTGACAAATCGGCACTGATTGCTAATTAAAAAGCTGAATATATTAAGGAGTTTCACACTTCCATTTCTTCCTCAGATTGAAACCCTAGCTGTATGAGTGCGTGCTAGTGAAGCTCTAATGGATACAGTCTAATTACTTGCCATTTTTGCTTTGACTTAACAGTTCATGAATTACAGTAACTCTGACTGACAGATCATTGCTGATTACTAATTAAATGGCAGAATTCGGTTTTATGCACCTCCAGCTTTTCGCCCCGCAAAAAGTGACGTTCCATATCTTAACAAAAAAAAAAAAGCTTTTTCTCTGCTTGTTTGTTGATATGTAAAAGCTGATGGTCTCATCGCTCTGGAAAACAAAAATTCTTAGGGCACGTTTAACAATACTGGTGGATAAATATATTTCAAAAATAAAGTTACTGCTGTGTCGCTTATAAAAGAGGCTTTGGAGACAAACTGTTCAAGGCAGTATAACAACTCAGCGTGTTTCCTGGCACTCTTATTCTCTTACGGATCGCCTCAGCCCTCATTTAGCGAGCACAAAGAACAATGAGATTTTTAGTTCTTTGTTTGCAGGAGGGGACAATTCATTCACTGCCGCAGGTACTCCCTAGGTCACCCAGACACTAGAACAAATGCAAGAATGGAATGTCTGTGTCTCTCCTTTTTTTTTTTTTCTTTTTTTTTTTTCTCCCCTCTCCACTCTTCATTTGCCTTTTCTGTTCAGCATACGCAGAATTTAACCTGTGCTTGACAGGATTACTGCCCCCTAATCTGTGATGTGTTTTAACTTGTGCTAATGATCTGTAGAAATGAGTTGTTGAGATTGGAAGTTCTCGTGACGATGGCGTCCCTCTAGTCCTGAATAGCAGTGGGTAGAGTTACGGAGAGCTGGTAAACGGTTTAACTCTGCTATAACTTTTCTCACTGAACGCCCAGAAATATTCAGTTCTATTCCAGACTTTAAATCAAAAATAAAGGCTTATTAAAATTGCTCCAGATCTTTTCAAATCAGCACATTAAAGATTAAACTTTTCTTTGTGATGATTTCCGTCACTGAAAGTGTCGCAAAAACACAGTAAAACTTTTATCCCCAAAAGAACAACTGCCCCTCTGAAAGAAAATTATGTTTCTCTAATCTCTTTCGGTTTGTGAGCCTGCCCCTAAGTGTGTGATTATTTCAATACATAGTTTGTAAAAATCCATCAAAGATAATGCTCAAGAGCAAGGGTCGGAAGAAATGGTATGTTACTTGAGATCCCATATATCAAAAAGCAGAGTGTAAAAATCCTGGGCATATAGGTGACCTTAATGGTCCCTTTTGGACTTAAAATGTATTACAGAGAGAAACCATGAAGCCGTTTTTCTAATTTAAAGCTTTATCTTTTCTCTGTTAGTAATTCTTCCTGTCTGGATATCATTGTTCACCTTAAGCAAAATAGAGATTATATTATCACTGTGAGATAATAAAAAAGACTCTGCGTTTCTGCGGTCGATACCTGTAATAAATGTAAAATTTGATGTTCTAATGGGTAGCTGAAAGGTCCCTTTCTCTTTGCCCCCACTTCTTCCATCTAAAGTAAGTATTTCATATCATTGCTATTAATAGCAACTCAGAGTAACACGTTGGTACAAACACAAGAATACGGCAGCGTCCGAAGAACAAACTATCCCAGGTCATCGCCACTGAACCACCAGAGCAATGCTTGGAAAATGTTTACGAGCAAAAGAAGCTCATGTAAAGTCTTCAAATCAGGTCTTTTGACTACAAGACTTCATAAAACATTTCCTGATACCTGCCTATATACCTGTGTCATTCACGGTGGTATGATCTTTCCAAAAAGTTGCAAGATTTTACAAAGATGTGTGAAAGCCCAGAGAAACGGGGCATCTGCTTTCACCAGGCACTTCTGAAACTCCACCAAGCCCTACTGTGCCTTCTTTTCTGCATGTGCCTGAGACATGTGAGTTCCGCCTGCCCCGGTGAATACCGAGATAAAGCTTTCTGCAGCTGACAGCCCACAGGATGGAAAAGTTCCACCATTTCCTCTCTTTGACTAGGAAATGACTGGAATGACTCAGCTTGCGTAGTTAGCGTAGCAAGCGTGACCTTTTTCAAGAAGACTGCCGTATGGAGCTTTTTCGCCTCTACTTTTTCCAATTTTCCTTTGCTCAAGAATGACCAGCTTCAAAGAAAAAGTTCACCGCTCTAATTGAATATTCTCCATATTGAGAGGGGTAAAAATAAACATTCTTCTTGGTTTATTCACGCATAAACTAGAATCATCCAAGTGTGACATCTGAAAGGAACTACATGATTATAATCTGAAATGAGAACAAAGTTCACTTTGTGCTATTTCTTAGTTTTTCCCTGCAGACTTCGAAAGAGGAAAGAGATTGCAGAATCTTAATACCCATTATAGCTCAAGAAAGCCAGGGCTGCGCGCTCCTGTGTTAACCTTTTTAGTATTCTGCTGGCTAATTGTCTGTCCGTTCCACCTTCTCCTTCCAGGTTAATGGGGTGGTTAACAGGGGAGGACAGGAATGGTTGGCCAATCACACTACAAAGCAAACCGAAAAGGTCAAAGTAATGCGCTGTATTATTCATGGACTATGCCTTGCCGAGGTATCTTAGATCTCATGTCTTCTCATGATGAATTGCAACAAGAACCAGCCCAATGTGAAACTGGCTCTTGTGACAATGATTGTAGTTCGAATGGAAAAATGTAAAGCTGTGGCCTGCTGTTGTTCTGTTTGTTGAGATTAAAGATGGGTGATCCCATCTAGCCACCGAATAAGCAACAGGTTACATTTATATGACCTCTTTGCTGGGTTGTAGGTATAATGCAGTCTATACGAATATAGATTCTTCTAATTTCAGCCATGGACTTTGTTTTGGAAGTACTGCATGGTGCCTAATATCCCTCCTACGTCTTCTGTGTCAATAAACTCATGATTAGTTTATAGATTTCTTACTATGAAGCTCCTTTTTAAGTGGTGTTTTGTTTAGAAGTATTAATGCGGTAATTGCTAAGAGGCCACCTCGAGTGGACTGTAAGGCAACCCTTGTTCCCGGGAGCTTGCAATCTGTGTAGTCATCTTTGAAAACGTGCTGTAGCCATTCTTTTCTTCTTCACCTTTGGTGTGAAACTGAGGTAGAGGGAGATACTTGCAGAGGCAGGAGTGCGACTGAGGTACTCCAAATTATTTTCTGAGTACTATCCCTCTTGTTGACTACAGAGGGAGATTAGCAACAGCAGACTACTGATTTAGTTAAGGGGATGCCATCAGTGCATTAGTCCCTAGCATTGGATGTCACGAGTGCATCTCATCTTCTTCCTCTGGTGACGTATGTAATACTTCAGCTGTAGACCCATTCTCCGTCGCTTTGCATCACACCCTTGCATTTTTCCAGTGTTTTTTACCATACCCCTTTGACAGAAGAGACTTCACAAATAGTGAAAGTGAAAAATGTTTTTTAGACCAGACACTGTTTGGTCTTCCCGTCCCTTCTCTGAGTGGTAATTAGTGTTGTAACCCAACAGTAAACATCTACCTAACACCTGAAGGAGCTGACTCTGCTTGTGCACATTGTCCCTTCCAGGGCTTAGTACGGAGGTTCTGGCATTTACAAAGAAGCAAGGACTGCAACAACAAGCAGAAGAGTTATGAGGCAGTCTTAGGGGAGAGGGTATTTATACCTTTTATTTTGTTCCCCTTTCTTTAAACTGGTATAGCGTTCTTTGCTTTTCATCGAGTGGTTTCAGCTGACATCACTTGCTTGGGGCCAGTGAACCAAGCTGTCAACAGATAAATCATTTCTGTGACAAAAAATTTCGGTGATGGAGGGAAACAAAACTCCATCGTTCATTTGGAAACTAGTCTTTCAAAGAGAAGTGACCTGAAAGTGGGACTCTTGGGGAGTGGTCTCAGATGTGTCCTTGTGTATGGAACTAAAATAGCCACGGCAACTGCGGGCCGGGCTGTTTTTAATGTCCCCTTAACAAAAAGGAGGATGAGGAATGAAATCCAACTGGTAATAATATTTCCTGAATGAGAGGAGCCATGGTATATCTCGTCACCCTGTAGAAATCAGCAGCTAAGAGGCCAGAGAATCATTATAAGACAGTCTGCAATTCCTTTAGAAGGCAGGTTAATTATTAGGATGTGTTTTAATTTTTGTAGGTGATCCTAGTGAATCTCGTGCTTTAGAAATTCTACTGTGTACAGGAAGCATCAGAAATACTCCCCTCCTGGCTTCTTTCTCGTTGTCCAGCAAAAATGTAGTATATATTCATGGAGTATGACTCTCCACGAGTCCTGAATAAAATACCATGCAGATTGGAGCCTGGGAGTCTGTGCGTTGCAGCTGATTATTTTTGGAAAACAGCAATGCCCTCCTCCACAACAGAGGCTCCTTTCACGTTTGCTTTGTGTTGTTTCAGAGCTGACTTCATCTCCTGACAACTGCTTTGGTCTCTGGCTTTCTGGAGGCCAAAGGGCTCTGTAGCCAAGTGTTGGCCTAGATGTTTCCGACGCCTAACGGATTGATTTGGGCTATGGCCTCTCTCTCTCAGCGATGTATTGATCTGCAGCGTAAGACAGGTTTTCCACCCCACCTGGCATCTGAAAAGTGAAATGTCACCTCTCGTCTCGGATCTGGGTCTCTCGCAAAGCTCCGCGATGAGACTGGTACGTCTTTCTCACTGCGCTCGGATCGACTTGTCCATGTTGCGTGCACAACCATTTTTTGCTGTCAGTGTTGCCTTTTTGTTCCCAAAAGATCACCTGTTTTCAGTGCACTTTATTCTTTTTCATCATTCCAGGTAAAAATACCTGATTTTTGCATTAATGTTGTAGAACTGTAAGCCAGCTTGCATCAAATTAAAGAGTATTTGCTTAAGAGCCTCGTGATTTCCCGAACTGTGTGTTGACTTGGTGGTCCGTAGGGAGCAGTCTTTCTGATTTAGTGTGTGTCTGCTCATCAAAGATGGATGATTGCCACCATGTGTCATAAAACTTCATCTGACAAAACCAACCCCCTAGCAAAATAATGCCGTCTCCAAAGGGCAATAATTCTTCGTTTCTCTGTCCCACATGTTTAAGGAGCTCATGCTAGCTCCGATTTTCTCAAAAAGATTTCTTTATACTTACTCTGTTCACAGTGAACAAAGGACCATCAAAGCTTTTGCCAGTTCTTTCTTAGTTTTCAAAAATGTTTTATGAGAGCCTAGGAAGAAGACGGTCTCTAGCAGCTAAAAATCTGTAGGATTTAGACTTCTGTCTGTGATAAATAGATAATGGGAATTAAGTGCCTTTGAGGTCCTGGATTTTTAATTAAATCTTAGGGCTGTGGGGGTGGATTTTTCCTTTCTTGCTATGTTTTTGTTTTAAAGTCATCCATGAATGAGAAAATGTAATGAAAGGAGCGCTGTTTTTATAAGGTGAGGTTATTTTCTTACAAAGTAAACACGGGGAACCAAAAGGAAATGCCAGCCTTAGAAGAGGCTGCACGCGCCAGCTGGGGGTGCCTGTCAAACCTCGGCTGATAAGGTGATCTCCCCGGAAAAGTCGGTGGGTTGCTTTGCTCGCTGACGCCGGGTCTCAGGGGATTTGGGAACCTGTGCTGCCTTGAAGACCAAAGCGGTGTAAGATGTGCCTACGCGACAGGCGGCTGCCGTGGGAGTGCGAGACGTGGTGCAGAGCCTTCGCCAAGAGGTTTGCTCTGTAGAAGGCAGGTGCAGTTATTCCCTTCCCTGGACCTTTGTGCATTTAGAAAAGCCCACAATTACCCTCTAACGGGGGAAATATCATCCTTAGGGCACAGACAAGAGCAAAGGACTTCACGTTCTTAAGCGTAGGGCAAAGCTGGGCTTCTTTTTAAGTTTTCTTTCTCTTCTCATAGTATTGTGTTTCTTGAACTTGCTGCAGCCAGAAGATTCAGGATGCCGCTTTTCACCACTAGATCGTACCAATATCTGTATTGTAGAGCATTAGCCAGGAAAGAAGACAATGTGAGGCTGAATTCTTCTCAGCCAAGGATGGAGGGATCCCTCTTTTCAGTCCTTCGTGGGCAATAATCAAGCCAGCAGGGTTTTATAGAGTTTGGACGCAGAATATTCTCAGAGCAGAAAATACAGGCCCCTATGTGGCTGGGTGTTACAATTTAAATAAACAAGATAATTTAAAAGAAGCCTTTCACAGACATTTATTCCAACCAGCTAAGGCTAATCAAGCGCAGGAGTGACTTGCTGAAGTACCCCGTAGCAAGGGGAAGGCTCATTAAGTGGAAAGGTGGCTTTTGTTGAACTAAATATCAAATATCTACAGTGTTAGTTTTCTTGTTCGCTGTGTGGCCATGTCTTTAGGGCTGGTCAGGCACAGTTTTCTATTTCCTAAGCTCTAATGTTGCTGTGTACTTTGGATCTTCTTCATTTTCATTTTTTCCATCCTAGCTGTTCTCAGCCTTTTGTTCCTTAAGTAATTGTCTTCTACTTGGTATAAATAGTCTTCAATTAGTCCAATCTGCAATTATAAAGAAGTCGTGTTAGAAGCATTTCCCTTCCCCTCTATAAAAACTTTAAAAACTTTTGTGATTAGTTTATTTCAAAACTAATTGTCATTATAAAGAAAACTACATGAAGGCACCTCTCATACAATCGGCTGGAGTAGCGGTACCTGATTTCATAACGTTTTTTTTGTCCCTTTCCATTTGGATTCAATTACTTTACTGCTGTGGAATAGACTTTTTCATTGAAATTTGTACATTGAAAACAGGAATTTATCACAACTCTGTCTTTAAATGGCATTGAAAAACAGCCACTTTAAAAGGAAGGGATGATGAGGAAATTAATCTCAGGCAAGTTTTTCTTGATAAGGAAAGAGAACAGAGGCTTCTGGCATTTATATGCCAAAAATCAACACATGGAGAAAAATGAGTATTCCGCATTGCTGTGGCAAGAACCATTTTTCTATTAAATCAAAGTGAAGTTCTGAATAAATGTGTTTTCCCATGAATATAATACACTAGAGAATACAGTAAAAGAATAGATGACCTCAGTGTCCCCCCATAATAAAAACGTAATTATTCTAATAAAGCGTACATTCAGATAGACACATCTTCCTTACAGGGGTGACTTCAAAACAACTAAAAATGCAGATGCACAGTACTGTGTACGGGTATTCTGTAAATACCAGGCATTCATAATGTTATGGCTATCTCTCCCCATACCTTACCTTTATTCATACCCTTTGTCAGCTTTTGTGATAGGCGGCGTTTCTGTGAGGAGAAGATGAGAATCATCTCCCTTCACGCTGAGTTATACTTAGGACCTAGACCCTATATAATGTGAGGATCTAAAGAATCGATCTTCCAATTGCATTTTAAGCTGAAATCTTTTTTTTAAAAAAAAAAAAAAAAAAAAAGTCCTAATCTATCATCCTGACACGCACTCGGTGGAGCGTTGCTTCTTTAGGCACAACGCAGAACAGGTGACTGAGAATTAATCTGAGCGTGGCTTCCTATTGTATTTGTTCATATATTGAGCTGTTACTGATGGGCTCCCCAGCCCTGAACTTGAAGCCGTGCCATCAGCTCTGGCCAGGGTTTGTGTCGGTGAGGGGTGTGCGTGTGTGAGAGAGAGCAAGCGAGGCAAGCAGAGAAGTTTATGGACAACTGCATCTGCCTCCCCGGGGTGCTGAGGGCACACGGAACACGTTTGGGAGAGGAGCTCTGCCTCCTCCTCCCCACGAAGCTGGTAGGGGTGACATTTTCAGCGAGTTGGCTTTGTGTAGCACCAGATACGATGCCACGGAGAAGAGTTTTCTACCACGGTGGTGAATCTTGGTGGGCTGGCACGTGCTTGTGGGCTTTTGCCCCTCTGTTGCCAAGAGATCCCTTGCAACCGGAGCACGGGGAGGTCGGGGCTCTCTGAAGACAGCCTTGCGGGCTGGCTCTGCTCTGACGTGCTCACCTTATAAACATGCAGAGGATTAGAGAAAGGAATCATTATGCTAGCCTCATTTTTAAGAAGCAGAAATAAAAGCTTAGGAAATCATTGATCTGGCCAAAAGCACATAGGAAGTCTGAGAAAAACTAATCACTTAGTGCCAAGCTCCATTAATATGGCTTAGCCATATTAAAACCAACCACCAAACCCCCAAGACTCTTCTGCAACGGACCAAATGAAAATGTCTATGTGACTTTCTTCCGCAGTTAAAAGTAATCTTTGCTATTTTGAGGGTAGTGCTGGTGTTTGGGTGAGCAAAAAGGCGGTAAGAGGAAGGGAAACGGGTCCTGGGTGATGGGTAGGGTGTGGGGTGAGGGTAAAAGGGGCTCCAGGAGAGCAGGAATTTTTCCAGCAGCTCCTTTAGGACCATCCAGTGGTACCTGCCCGGCTGGTGATGCCACCAGAAAACCCTGGTGGAACAATGTTCCTATCTCGAACCACAGCTCGGCTGCTGTTGTGTTCTTTTCATATTTATAGAATACCTGTCAGCTCCAGCCCCCAAAATAAGTTCTCATATGGCATATCAGGGGTGGAAATAATAGTTGCTTACATAATTGCAATGTTACTGACACAGCTGATGAGCTGATGATGTTATTTGCACAGCAGTGATGGCATTCAAACCCTCGCCGACTTACAATTACACTGTATGCGCTGAGCCCTAGCATGATTTAAATTACCATACGAACACAATGAAAACACAGTCTCTTGACAAGATAAAGTGGGGGCGGGGGGGGAGAGGGCAGCAATGGCTTAAAAATCTCTTTTCGGTGGCTGCAGTGTTCAGTAGTGCTTATTCATGGCTTTTTAGCTTGCACATTTCATTTTAAGAAAGTAAATTGGAAGCATTATGTTCTGCCTTTTTGCCTTGATTTAAAACCTCCCTGTGCCCGCTCTTCTGCTGGCTGGCTGCAGTGAGCTGCCTTCGGGGCTCTCATTGGGAAATGCAAATTTTTCAAATCAATAGCTTCACTTTCTTTTTTCTGCTCTTTTTCTACCCCCCCCCCCGCCCCCCCCCCAACCTCGTGATAACTGTTAAAACAGGAATGTGAGCGGATGGGGGTAGGTAGAAGGACGTACTTTGTAGCCAGCCCAAAAGTGATTCATGTTAGAGCCGCAGCTCCTGTAGGAACGTGGATTTTGGAAAAGACTTGTGACTTATTCCCAAGCAGAGCAGTAACTGGCCACAGGGTGATGTTGAGACCAAATCATATAGCCAAACCCTGCGGCTACTGAAGCCCAATTAAGAGATCTGCAGGACCAGTTCACAGAGAATTCACTACTGGTGGTGCCA
The DNA here is from genome assembly GCA_013400035.1 of Rynchops niger. Classification (NCBI taxonomy): domain Eukaryota; kingdom Metazoa; phylum Chordata; class Aves; order Charadriiformes; family Laridae; genus Rynchops; species Rynchops niger. The sequence goes on along the minus strand of VXBH01004216.1, from coordinate 715,308 downwards.
GTGGCTCACATGAGGCTCATTTTGGGTCTGATCCCAACCCGCAACAGAGATTGACATCATCGGGTCTGTCCTTTGCACTGTTTGGGTTGTGTTGCCCCACCTCTAATCCCCTGATCCATGTGATGTCCACCCGTGCCGCAGTCGGTGCTGGGGAGCGGGTCGGCGGCATCGCATCCCATCCTGCAGGGGCCGTGCTCAGCTCGCCGCAGCTGAACTGGCTGTTTGACACCCTGGAGCAAAGTCCCTTAAACACTCTCCCGATCACGTGAAACAACTCTTCTCCCATCTACCCAGATATATAGTGTCTTTATGGTCTTTTTCTCAAGTGCCTGGTGACCTGAGAATTTAGGAAGACAAATTGGACTTCAACGTACTTTTAATCCTCCCCTGCTATGACATCTTATTCTCAAGATTTCCTAAATATTGCCCCCCCCGGCCAGTTACTGCCAGCAGTGCAGTGGCAGCATTTCTCCTTTGGATCAGTGTCTACAGCCCTGGCCCCGCTAGAGGATCCTCAGCCCATCTATTCAGGTTCCTCCCATTTGTTCATCATTAGCTCCTGATTTCAGGTGGTTCCTCACCCTATTTCTTTCCTCGGATTTTTCTCTCTGTCTCCAGTCTGGCCCCTGTGATCAGCTGGAGGGAGCAGGGGAAAAAAAAATAAAAGGGAATGGGCAGAATGACAGAATGACGATCAGATGGAAAGAGGGAAGAAATAGGGGGGAAAAAAAAAAGATGCCTTTAAAGCAAATTACGTGCTCAGTCCACAGCACATCCATGTGGTACCTGTCGGTGCTCTGGGATCCAGCTAAGCAGAGAAGCGTAGGGGTCTGTGGACTGAAGTTTGAAAATGAACCAGGTACTCAGTAGAGTTTATTTTGTGCTTTTTTTCTTTGATACTGCATTTATTCTAAATTGCCTCCAAACTCTCCGTTGTGCTTCAAAGCCTTGCATTCGTAATATCTTGTGGAAGATATCCATGGTGGAAATTGTCCGTTTGGGGAGAGGCAGAACAAAAAACCGAGGGTTTTAAGACCGAGAAAACATGTGGGCTTCTACAAGAGTAGAGACATATAGTGCTGGTGTTTCAGCTGTCTGCCTTCAGTTTTACACCCACGGAGGCACCTGGGGAATTAAAGCAAGGGCTAATGCTGGGCCTGATGCCTGAGGCTTAGGGGAATTAGATTAGGAGAGAGAAACCTCTAGGCTCGTGGCTGAATGAAAATGAGGAACAGGACAAGAAAAGCAAATTTGTTTGGCCCATGTGAAGGAAAAGTTGGTATATTTTAAGCCGGGGGTATGAATGGAAAGGACAAAACCTCCGTGTGTGCCCTTGGACCGAGAATCTGCCGCCCTCGATGGCACAGCCTTTGCTGTGCTGCTGAGACACCAGCACAGAGCGGCAGCACCGGAGGCTGTGTTGCAAAAGTATTTCTGTTCTTTTATTCTCGGGGAAAATCGGCTGAAGGAGTGGGGTTGTGTGTGCCTTTCCTCAGTGCCACACATCCGGGTGTTCTTATTCTGACCGGAGCGAGAAGGTGAAAAGCATCATTAGTGCACCGGAAGTACCGGGATGGACTAGGAGTCAATTAGTCTGCTCTGAGTTCTAGTTCTGACTTTGCTGGGAGAAGAAAATGATCTGTGGTCCGTGTGGATACTGGGGTGATCAGTTCATTCTTAACCAAAACGGTTTTACATCGTTCTCTAAGGTTGGGCAGCATCTGTAAATACCTATGCTTTTGGTACACTGATGTAACGCGGTTTGTGTCTGCAATGGAAACACAGAGCTCTGGGTAACAGGCAACACAACAGGATTAGCTGGAGGGATGGACTGCAGAGCGTCTAATCAGGTGAGGAAAAACATGGTTTCCCTTTGGCTTAGGATTTGCTTCAGACCTACAGGAGTTTTTGAAATGACGTGACATGGATCCACGCGAAGATAAGGAACACTGCAGGCCTTGCTTGGAGCATATAAAAATATTTCTAACCCTGCCCTTTTGTACGTGTTGTCCAGTGATGGATAAAGGGGAGAGACTCGCTGCTGTGAGCGCCGAGTCCTGCTCTCGGATGCCATCCTGATGGATTCGCTGGCAGTGTGGAGGGATATATACGCAGCACTTGCTGGCTGCAGCTGAATTACAATCACTGGAAGATTTCAGTGTAAGGGACCTCTGGAGGTCATCTAGACCAACCTCCTCCTCAAAGCAGGGCTTTCTGGGAAGCTCATATCTCCTTTTCTGAAGCACGTACTGCATTTCTGGTAATGCCCTATCAGTCACTTCTGAACTTGCCTGGATGCATCTCGTTTTGCCCTGGAATAGCACAACGCGAGTATATTCTTTGCCCTTCCTATGCACTCATGGGGCTAAGACATCCCACATACGGTTCCTAATTGCGTGATGTGTACCAGCTACAATGAGGGAACACTGCGATACTATCCATCATTCAGCCTGGTTTTGTCCAAGTCCTGATGGGCCACAGATGTCATGAAACTTGTCAACCTTTGCTGCAAGGGGGCCGTTCCAGGGAACAGATGTCCGTGTCTGATAGCTTACTGACGGTCCAAAGGAAGCCTTGTGGCTTATCCAAAAATGGGGGAGCTATTCTCATCACAAAATAACTTGAAAGCATGTGTCGTTTTTAGAAGAACGGCCTGAATCTGAGTAGAAATGCAAAATATCAGTTACAGTATCTGCTAAAGAGTTTAGAATGAAATGAGAGCGAGCCAGGATCCCACAAGGAAAATATCACGTAGGAAAATGACTTTGCCTAGGAAAAAAATGTGGATGGATAGGCAGCAAGCAGACTCTGTATACTGTAAAATCGCAAAAGGATGTGCATCTCATGGATCCATGTGTACGCATTCTCTATAATGCCTAAAAATTCAAACTTCCTAAATCCCAATACAAATGGGGGGAGTCAGCCTCAAATAGGAAACAGGTGCTTTTGAAAATATTTGCAGGAGCTATAAATAACATGTAAGAGCTAAAAGGGTCTTCTGGCACACAGGATCTATTTTTATTGCTTGGGAGCTATTAGTAACAGGAGGCAAATGAGCCGCCTTTAAACATGAAGTGCCTCTCAACATTTTCCTTTGTCTCCCAGAGCTACTTGCTAAAGCACTCTTTGGATTGAATATAACCAAAGGAGCAGTACTTGAAGGGCCTACGAGAAAGTAGGGATGGCTACATAGAGTAAGGAGGAGCAGCTGAACATATGCTTGAGAAAAGCTAGTGATATTTGGGTAAAAACAAAACCCCGATCTATACCTTCCATGAAGGTTTGTTAGAACCAAGGTTGCTCGGCATCTGGAGAAAAAGTAAACCGTGATTTTACTGTTTGCGTGTTAAGGGAAGTGCATTTGAGCTGCTCTGGTTGCTTTTGGAAGGGAGCGGGTTGCACAGCAGCTCATGATCCGAACTGCCACGGGCAGGCCAAAGTCATTTCCCTCCATTTGTTTGGCGATGGAGCCCGACTGACTGCACAACTCTTGCCTTGGACCTGCTTCTAGAAATGTTCATAGCTTCAGATGCCGATGCCAAAGATAGATATGTTGTCCCTCGTGCTCCATTTCTGTGCTTTCAGTGCCTCGTTTGTATGCGCTGCCTGCCTTTAAAGGAAGAAGTCTGACAGACGGCGCCGCTGTGTGTTTCCATCGTAAAGGAATAATTTCAGTGAAAGACGGAAAACCAGTGATGGCCAGTAGGTTCTTAGCGCACCAGCAAAGCTCCAATGCTAAAAGTAGGTGGAGGAAAGAGTATTTGCTGGTGAGGAGCTGAATAAAAAAATAATATTGATGCTGGTAATGAATTACATTTATTAACTACCTTGCAACTCAGATGGTCCTTTTGTACTTCATAGGCCCTCCTGAAATCACTGTCCGGCCCAGTGTTTACTATGAGCAGTCTTGTTGACTCGTGCTATTTTTCAGTGCTGTAACAATACCTGGTAGCAAGTGTTTATGGGGCTGGAGACCTTCTCTGGTGGAGGGCAGCAGGTAAACAGGCTGCTCGTCCATAACTGACAGCATGATTAGCAAGGGCTGGCGAAATGTTTATCTAAATCCTTACGTGGGGATTGTTAATGCCCAGCATTGCCCGTGATTTAACTGTCAGGCAGCCACAAGCAGCTACATTATTCCAATGTTTAGGACATTTACTGCTCGGTTGCTAGATTTGCTGTTATTTAAAATTATTCCAGTGACTTATCGCACCTTATAGCTTGCTGGAATAGACTAAAGCCTTTCTCATAACAAAATACGCTTTCCCAATAGCATTAGCAGTGTTTTGTTGCAGCTGTGGTGGTCTAAGAATGATGGGTATAGATCATATCTGTTATTAGACCAACTGATTTAGCTCAGAAAAGTCATGCTTTTATGTACAGAAACTTTCCTTCTGGTGTGGAACAGCCAACTTGAAACTTCCTGCATCTGCTTCAGACTTGAATAAAACCTTCTGTGCCCAAAAACTCACTGTTTCTTAGAGTCACAGCCTCTTTTTTTATATTGTAGTGCTGGTCTAGCTGTGATCAAGAGGTATAGTCGTTCAGTGTGTCATCACTAAATAGCTCAGCTTTATATTAGATACTGGTGTTTGGAGGGTGGGAAATGGGCAGGAGGCAATTGCTTCTTCCAGTGTAGCTGAGGACCATGTAGGCATCTTGCTGGGGCATCTTTTCTTCTCTTGTGTGAGAAACACAAAGAACCAGAGACTCACAAGGGCAGGAATTGATTTTTAGGAACTAGAAGTATTGATAACTCCTGAAATCCCGTTGTCACCTCTCTCTCACACAAAGAGCTTCGCGAATGCTGTCACGCTTTTATTGTCCCAATAGTGGGGCTGAATTTACTAATGGGACTCTTTGGTGGTCTACGTTTCTTTTGTACCACCTCAGATTCAGTGGGGCAGACCCCATTTGCTGCTCACACGCTTCCTCTGCCTGGACCGAAAAATTCACTCAGTGTCAGGTTAGAAACCTCTGCCGTAGCTGCTGCTTGTTCTTCTCAAGGCTGTTGCTGATTCTGAGTTAATCCGTTCATGAATGTCTTAAGAGGTTTTCTCTAATCCTACCATGAAGCCAATTGTTGGTCAACTCTTAACAAAAATTTTTGCCTTTCTACCTGGTTGCTCTGCTCTTCATTTCCTTCACTCTTATTCTACCTGAATCACTGCCACTAACGTTATTTTCCTTTTGCATTTGCACTTTTCTGACTTTATTACACATTAGACTTCAACTCCTGTTCCAGAAAATGTGCTTTTCCTATCGTTTCCCATCCTTTGCTTCCCGCTCCCTTTACGCGATGGGTCCATGCATTTGTGAAAGACGCGGCTGTCTCACGGCCCCGAGGTGAGAACAGACCAGGAACCACTCCTTTTAGTTCAGGAATAGCCAAGCTGACTCACGAGAGTGCTCGAAAACACAACAGCTTTGGAAGCCTGCGTGCTGTGAGAGCGAGCACAACTCCCGGTGGCTGCGTCATGGGCTTGGATGACTTTACAAGACGTTGCAAAGTCATATACATCAAATAACTGTCGTAGTAGCCAACATAATACTATTCAGCAACACGTCCACTTTCCATCGGCGTACCATGAATCTCCCTCCTTGCTCCTCTGGCTGACCAAAACCTCACACGTCTATGGCCCTTTTCCATGGCTTGATTTTCAATTAAGAGATAATGTCAGTGGAAGAGCACAGTTCATCAGATAGCGTTCCCCTGATGTTGCAGAAGGCAGAGATGTAGTAAGCGGAGGTCAACTACTGAAAAAAAAATCTGTGTGCCTGGCTAAAAGACTATATGATATGGTAGGCTAATTTTACTTCATTTCATATTCACATATATTAGTGCAGCTTTTGTTATATGCTTATCCTTATGTAAGTTACATCTGTTCTTTTATTCACTCATCCATGTTTTCTCTGCTTTCAGATTTATGAAACAGGCATTCCACTGAGCTCAGCAAACGATGGGCATAATAACTTATTTAAATTGCAAAGTATGTGATGCCCTTGAGGTAAACTCAGATGTGAAGGTTTTATGAAGTGTCTCACATGTGGAGGTGTAGGGAAGTGTTTATTTGCCAACTCCTGTCTATCCTTTGGCTGTTCAAGTGATGGCAAGAGGATCCTATGAAACTGCTATGAAAGCCTAGGGGCTAAATGGAGAAGCAGAACTACATTATTGTCTTCATAGGGGAAGCAGAGCTATACTGGCACTGGCGCTTATTTGGCTCTCCTCTCTTTGGATGTCAAAAGTTTCTGGGTGATAGGCTTTAAAGTATCTATTTATTTAATGAAATGCCTCTCACTGTAACAATGTTGTGAGGCTTTATTAATGACTTTATTCTTGTGAGATAGGAGAGTAATCTCTTGTAATATCTTTATTTTTTCCTCTTACAAGGCTGCAGAGAAACAAGGGCTCTGTAGAGGAAAGGAGGAGCCCTCCTGCTGTTTGATGTATCTGAGATACTTTAAACCCCTCTCTGCCCGTCTGTATCTGCTCTGGAGTCCTGCCATGGCCATGCAGAGACCTGGATCCTTGAGTTACTAAGGGTCAAGCTTTACCCCTTGTCCCAGCATTGACGTTCACAGCAGATGCCACTTATGTCACGTGTAACATTGTCAGCAAAGCCACTAGTCCATGATGGCCAGACCTGGCTATTATGGTGGTGCCTCCATTTGCTTAAGACCCAGTGGCTGGACCGAGTCTTGTGGGGCTGAGTCAAATTACCAGCTTAGTTCCCCTCAATCTCTCTTGAAAGTTTCCTTCAGAGGTCGTTGCTCAAACCGCTGGGCTGTCAGTCGTCTTAAAATAATAATTTGAATTACGAAGTGAATTTACACTTTGAAGTCCAGTAAGCAAAAAGACATTTCTACCTCTGTTCGCTGGTGAAGACTCAAGGCTCTTTAAAAGAGGGAGTTTGATGCTCTTTCCCTTAGCGTTTCCTATTGACTGCTTTAGGAAGGCTTCCACTTCCTAAGGGGGGCTTCAGAGAAGTCTCTTCTCATGAAATGCTGATGGTGTTATATTGAAGTACCTTCACGACTCGACCTATAACACAATTTGGACAGATCCAGTAACTACAAAAAAATATTCCTAAACCCTAGTAAGGTGCCTCAAGTCCTCTGTAAGCCCAGCAGTCTGGCCACCAGCAAGTTCAGCTTGGGAATTTCTGATGACTAAAAAGAAGGAAGGCGGTAAAAATATTTTTAGGAATGCCCGTGTTCCAGAAGCAGACTGGGACTCAGTCCCTCGTTAATTGCTTGAAAGGTCTTAGACCCAGGTGTCTGTTTCCCCAAATAGCTAATAAAAAGCTCACATTTTATTTGGGGGACTGTAAGGAAAAAGTGTCGGTAAAATCCTGGAGAACAGGGATTTTGTGAGACTGACCCAGCCCATTTTTCCTGCCTCCGAGGCATTCTTTAGGGATATCTAGTACATGGGTAAAGTCTCTGTAGGAGGATGTTTCTTAATCTCCCAAAGTAAACTGGGCTCTCCTGGCTCAGCTCTCCTTGCGGCTGGAGAGTCTGTAGCCCAGTGATACCGAGAATGGCATCTGCCGCGCAGTGATGTTTGCCTTTCTCTAGCTAATTACGAGGTCATTTTTCATTTCTTTGTATTTAAAGCTTCCAAAAATAATTAGCCCGTTTGGTGAATTAATTTCCTTAAAAACGTACATTTGTAAGGGAATTGGATGAGCGGCGCGGCACCCAAACCACTTGAAGCTACACATGTATTGTATTACCTCTTTGTCAGTCCTGTAAATTCAAAATTGCCCAGATTAATTTCAGACTAATTTGATAAGCCCTCCGCTGTGACAGAAGGAGAAGTGTTTGGGTGTCAGGCTTTGTGCCCTCCTATGTCAGGTTTCAGCCTGAATGAATTTTTTTTTTTTTTTATGGCCGACTCCAGAATATAAAACTCGGAAAACAGTGGTTTGTAATGGCAGTTCTGACAGACCCTTTAACCATTTGGAAAATAGGCACGGCTATAATTCCCCTGCATTAGAGAAAAATGTTGAGTGCTTTCATTAGGTGCAACAGCTGTTTCTATTGCAAAAGCCGAACTTCACTGGTGGTAGCGGAGCTGTCAGCTTTCCAGAGTTTGGCGTTTATAGCCGATTGTATAAACTCCTTTATGTTCCGTTTCGCTTTCCAATATATGTAAATTAATTCAATAGCAAAAATACAAATGACTACCTTGGAACTAGATCTATGCGGAGGTTCTTTGTAGGCTTCTACAACCAGCGTCGCACAATGAGCGAACAGAGGAATGCTGAACTCCTCGGAATGGTTCTAGCACAAGTGACGTGCCGTAATCCACACCACAGCAATTTTTAATCATCAGGTTTAATCCTCCTCCTTAGTAATGTATCAGAGTTCTTTAACCTAGTGTAACATTCTTAATTAGAGCTGATTTAAAAAAAAACCCCACAACAAAAACAAACCAACAAAAAAACTCCTAAGCTCCCTGAGTGTTTTCCCGTCTCCTCTATTAAAAGTGATTTTTTTTTTTTTTTTTTTCCCCCCCCAAGAACATGCTGAAAATAAATTTTGGACAAAAGTAAAGTAGAAAAGAAATATTTGATGATGCTTTTCACGTCTTTGTTCTGCTATAATATAGACAAATATTTTTGTATTATGAAACAAATAACTTCAGGTTCTGCTTGGAACCAGATGCCTCGAATGAAATAGTTATTTGGGTTGTCAAAAGTGAATTGTGAAACTATGTTCAGAATGCAGACGGATTTTGAAGCGACAAATTTTGAAATGGCAGAGAGCAGATTTTCAAGGGTTCAGTACATTTTATTCACGAATATTGAATTATGCACAGGTTGATGTGGCGCAATATGGGAATACCAGTCCATTTTTAAATGTTAGCCTGATTTCCATTAAGACTATACTGAAAGTAAAAGTATCCAGAGAAATATAAAGGATGTACATACATATGTAGGAATGCACTGAAAGAAAATACTGTGTTTTGCTGAATTTACAATGAAATATTAGCCAGTGTCTGTTGAAATATGTGGAAGTCGAACTTTTAATGAGCCTTTAATAAATATTTAGATATCTGTGTACTTGGCCTAACTTTCAGCCGTGATCCTTTCCCAACATTCTCTGGACTGTTATCGTTCAGAGTTGGGAAAGTCAGGCTGGATATTCAGACAGCTAACTGTGGATTAAAATCCTGACTTCTGGAAAAACTTTGGAACACTCTCTTTGATATTTAAGCCTATTGTCTGCAAATGGGAAGGATAAGTGCTAGAGAGGTACAGGGACTAGGCTATTTGTGAACATATCCTTGACTCTGCATTCATCTCGTTATCAATGGTTATTTTATTTGGCAGGAACTATGTCATTGTGTAAATATATAATAACTGCATGTTATATGTGGCGTTTGAGTTGCAAAAGATTCTTGTGCGATCTGTAGGTAGAGACTATCCTGATGCGATGCAAAAGCAGTATGAATATTTATCCTGTGTTTTGCATCACGAACGTTTGAAAGAGATGGACCCCAGTCTGGCTATAATTTGGGGCATTTAGGCTTCGGTTACTTTCTGAAAACGTTCTGCACTTGGAAAACTTTGTTATGAGCCAGTGATCTGACAGCCAACCGAGGCAATGCACCTACACAGGCTTTCTCTCGGAGGAGGCGCCTTCTGAAATTTTAATTCAAATCACTTGGAAATATGGACTCTGAAAATCCCTTGACCCCCCCACCCCTGTGGTTTGTGTCGGAGATGCCTGTCCTGTTTGCTTGTCCTGGTCACACTGGCTCTGTGCAGCCAGGGTTTGGGTTTTCAGTATCTTCCCTGAGATATATCCGGAAACAGTTCTAGATTTTTAGGAAACGTTTTTACACTGAAAGGGTTATTAAGCATTGGAACAGGCTGCCCGGGGAAGGGTTTGAGGCACCATCCCTGGAGGTGAAAAGACAGGTAGACACAGTGCTTAGAGATGTGGCTTAGTGATGGTTTTTGTCAGAGTTAGGCTGATGGTTGGACTAGATGATCTGAAAGGTCCTTCTAACCCAGGCAATTCTATGATAAACCCTACATCCCAAAGAGGGACAACTTCAAGTCCCACCAGTACAGAAATTCAACCCCTTTGTTCTCCAGCCTCCCACTGCTGTCGCAACCCAGAGCGAGCACGTGTCCGTCTGGGATCTGACGGAGCCCTCAGACATAGGGTAAGACCGATGCTCCGAACCATTGACAACATTTATACCTTCCTGGTGATGTGTCGCCAGCCTTTGCCTCGGAAGTGGCTGAATGTCAGCGGTGTTGAATGCCCAGAGCTGTGATTTGCTCTGGTTTGAAACACTTTGTAAAAAATGTAAGACTCCTGTTACATCCCAGCCTGACCTATTATTCGTTGTGTCGGGTCAGGTTCATCTGTACAGAGAACCAACGCAAAACTCCCGGCATTTCACAAATCCTTTAAGAATTAAATTGACCGGTTGCTGTGCAGAGACTCCAGAAAGGCATTTACATGTCTTTTTACCTCTCGCGTCACCAAAGCCTCATTTGAGCCCTGTGAAGGGACCTCATTTGTTGGGTTGAATTTTATTCCCTAACAACTCCCCCCTCACCCCGCCCCAACCCAATTAGCACAGTACCCCATATGACAGAGACGGAAGAGAAGTATAATTATCAGCTAAAAATAAGCTATTCAGTTGGCGTTCTGTTTTGGTGGTGTTTGGGTTTGGTATTTTTTGTTTTTTGTTTTGCATTAGATAACCACATGAGGCTATTAACATGGACAAAGATCAACCATAGGAGCTAACGCAAATAAGAAATATGTAATTGTGGCTAGTGCCTGAGCACTAGCGGAGTTCAAGGCACACAAATGGCACCTACTTTCTTTTCTACCTTTTGAACAGATGTGACTCAGGTGGACACGTACTCCCCAAGGAATAATATACTCTCCTGCCCTTTGCTGCAGGTTTTTACCTTCTCAATTTTATTCCACGCACGTCCTTTATCACTACTTCTTCCTTCAAGGGTGTCCATGGCATCTGCCATTAGCGACTGCAGCTGTGGCACCAAGATAAAAATTATCAGTGTGGAATTCACACAGAAATAACTTCTCTAAATACACAGATTAAAACCTAATTAAAAAATCATTTGTACGCTGATGATTTTATTACTCATCTTTCACACAATGAGCACTGCCACCTCATCTTTGCTTCAGCCATTACGTTGTATTATTGTGGGTATAAAATGCTTAACAATGGGGAAAAAAAATCCTTTGGAAAATTTGTATTTAAGCCTATACGTTTTAATGCAGTAAATGTTTATACTTAGTAAAGGAAGACTCGGGTTGTAAAGAATAAAGGCTCCATATTTCATTCTTTAGCTGTCTGGGATATTCTGTCGTACATGAATGCTTTTTAGTATTTTCTCCCAAGGCTAATGTATCATAATTTAAGGCAGCATGTAAAACCTCACAAGAGGACAACAATAAAGCCGAGATGCTTTTACCGAAGCTGGAAGTATCTAGCTCATTTTCCCTGCTTTTACTATCCTGTTTCTCTGGCAAGCTCTCCCTTCTCCCCATCATTCAGCATAACGGAGCATAAAAACAAGGCTGACAATTTCTAGTGTAAGCTATAAAAAGAAGCTGTAGGAAAATACTTGCTAATCAGTCCTTAGTGTTAGAGGGAAGGCTAAAATTTGGGTTAGTCGTAGTATTGCCTCAACGCGGCACACTTCCAGGTCCGTCATGGTATTGCCTCACCCTGCACCCTTCCCAAATGCTTGAAAATGTTTCAATTGCTCTTAATTCAGTGACCGAGGGACAAGGTTTGGATCCAGGGTGTCCTCCCGTCAGCGGCCATTAGCATGGGTTTTTAGGAACAAACTAGGAGAAACTTGTATTTAATTCCTGTGATATTGCTGCGCTCTATCAGGTCTATTAAAAAAAGATGTTTAGCTGGTTAAAGTGAACTCCAACAGTAGTTAGTGGTGTCTCTTCCCAAATGCGTTACTCGTTAGGAGTCTGTACAGACTGGTCGGTATAAGCATAAGCATCGGTAGAGAAATTGTCTCTTCTTTCTGTACCTGGCCGGGCAGCAGTCTGAGTACATAAGGTGCTCAAACTTAAAACTCCAGTGTTTAGACTCGTCTGTGCAAGGTACAAAACCGCTGCCTTGATGTTCAAGGAGCAGAACTGTATTTCCTCAAGTTTACCTTCACATTCAGGTTTTTGAAGTTAATATTCTTTGTGTCCCACCACTGGATAAAGGATGCAGGAATCTTCTTTTGAATCTCTAAATAAATTTGCTACGGTCGGTTCCAGCCTGCTTTCTCTGTGCTGGTGCAGCCATTAAGTTGAACCTTATTGGTCCAAACTTTTGATGAAAACTTTTTTTTTTTAAAGTCATGCATCAGTATTCATGAAAAACAAAACTGCAAATTTCTGCCTCTGACTTTAATGCAAAAAGAGTCGAGAACCTGTCAGAAATTTTCCATCAGAATACTTTTATGACAGATAATCTCCTTCTGTGAATCCAGACTAGACACAGCCCAGAGATTAAGGGTATTAAGGGCAGAATGGGCAAAGCGCAGATCCTGCGTCAAACCAGGCAGAGGAGGAACCGCTCAGGGGAAGGGGAGGATTTCTCCATCACTCTTCTTGGAGTGATTCAAACAGCATGGAGTGAGTCAAACAGCAGCCACAGGGGCAGCAGGGACCAGGACATCGCTCTGCCTCCCCCAGGCGCCTGCTCCAACAGCCCAACTGGGCTGGAGACTTCACTGCTTTGGGCAAGAAGTTGAAACAAGAAAACTTGCCAATTAAAGTTTCACTGATATTGATGCAGCCCAGTGAAAAGCATCCAGTGCGAGCTCTGGTTTTGATTTTTACCACCCAAAGTTTTTCTT